>CM062521.1:56129744-56622853 GCA_031439585.1 Pterocarpus macrocarpus | reverse complement strand
GTATTGAGCAACCAGTCCAAGTGGGATAATAAGAATTGCAACTTAAGGCGTCCGCATACCTTTTTAAAAAATGTTGAATATGTGTTGTCCCAAATCAGTTTGTAGCTTCCACCCATTAATGTGCAGAAGTTCCCCTAAAATTATATGGAACAAAATCTAAGATGAGCACATCTGAAATGCTTTAGTAAAGCCTTTAAGCTGCTACAGACATGACAAACTCACTTGGTCAGACTCATAACGGCGGTAAGGTAACATCAACTGTGTCAAAAGCAATAAGCCACCATTAAAATCAGCAATGACAAAAATAAGTATAAACCACAAAAAAAGAACGGAAAAGGGTTGAAAAGTGGTTGGGGGAGGGCCTAACAGATTGAAGATGAGTATAGCTGATTAAGAATAACATGAGAAATGCTTCTGAAGAAACCAATTGAGAACATGATGCAGATATTAAAAAAGAATGACATTCAAACTTACAGTTTTTTCCCCTGAAGGACTTAAAAACTCCAAGCTAAATCCAATATCCTGACGACAAACAATAGAAAGTTCACTACATAGGGATGCCAAAGAAAAATATCATGACATCTTCAAATAAAAGTGTAGCAGCACTGCAGCAATACCATATTTATCTTGCCTTGTACTAACGAAAAATCCCACGCAATGTATGAGTTTACAGAATCCACTGAGAGTAAAACCTAAGAAAAGAACTTCATCATATAACCTCGTAAAATAAAAACACCACAACACAAATTTTAATATAAGAACCAACAAATTTTGATGAGCCTGAACTTTATTCAATCGGAAATCTCCAATGACATTACAGTAAGAGTGAATTATACACCAAGAAAAACAAAAAAAGTAACCATGGTTCCCCGTTCTTGGTAGCTTCTCAAGTAGTTACTACCAATAATAATAGCAAATTTTATCATTTTATAATGTTTTGATAAACAAATTTGTTAATTGTTTAGGCTGTTTCATATAGTTTCATATTGTATAGGCCTTTCAGATACAAATTTATAAGTGCAAATGAGTTCAATTGAATAAAGTACAACCAGCTAATTAAGTGATTTTTTCACTTAGAAAATGAACTAGTCAAAACCTACAGTCAGGCGGGTCTCTCATCAATATAATATTGGTTCCCAAATGTCAAAAGGATGATCAGATCTGAAACGCAGCTGACACAATGAAGAAAAAAGAAAAATGAATAAATTTCACAAGACTTGTAAATATACCTCATAAGCTTTACCAGCTGGAATAGCCACCTCTTTGTAGTCATCATTTTTACTGAAATAGACAAAATTGAAAATCAACATGAAAATAGAGGAAATCATACAAGAAAGCAAGATTTAATATTTACCTTACTTCCAAAGCACCAGCAACCTCTGCTGAAATGAAGAATGGCGAATTTGCAAAGACCTCACTGATAAAAATAACTTGCTGATTATTTCACAATAACTAAAAATCTAGCAAAGCAAGTTTTTCTATTAAAATAAAATCTTGCAGTATAAGTGAGAACAAAAACAAAGTCCATTTTGAAAACTGAGAAGTACCAATTCAAGCATTGTTTGGATAGGAATGGTGAGTCGAATGGAATGGAATATGATAGAATGGAATGAAACATAATATGATGGAAATTGTTTGAATATTAAAAAATGGAATGGAGCGAAGTTTCCACTTCCCTGTTGGGGGAAATACAATGGAAGGAGAAGGATCGGTAAGAAAAAAAGTTATTTACTCTCATTTCATCTTACTTTGCATAATTTGAAGAGGAATAAAAACAAGGATTTTGGATGGAATAGGTTTTTCAAGTACCATTCCATTCCAATTCATCCTATTTTTAAGTATACAAAAAATGGTGTCTTACAGATATCAAAATATGGACTGCCGAGAAGTTTCCACTCTATTGTCTGGAAATACATTTCAAGGGAATGGAATGGTAAGAATTTTAAGTAATTTGTTTTCATTTCGTCCCACTCCGTCTAAATCGGAGGGGAAGAAAAATAAGGGTATTGGACTGAATGGAATAAAACGGGTTCATCAATCAATACTATTCCCTCCTATTTTAAAGTATCCAAACAATAGCACCTAGTACCATTCTATTATTTTCTATCAGTCCAAATGTAAGAGCTTGGGCTGATAGGTGGAGACAATTCTAAAAGTTGGGTATAAGTAATTGGAATTGCAACATGTAAACTGATATGGCTAAGACAGCTGATGAAGCTCATATTTGATTATCAAGCAACTCTACTTATAGCAAGCTCACATTTGACAATCGAGCAGCTTCACTTATAGTCTCAAATCCAATCTTCAATGAAAAGATACAGCAAATTGAGATTGACTATCACTTGTATGGGAAAAACTCGGTCTGGAGACACTGCTATTGTGCGTAAATTCAAATCACCAATTAGTCGATATTGATATTTTCACTAAGTTTTCCCAGGGTCAATCATATATTTAACAATGTATGCACATATCATATGAATCACTAACAAAGTTTAATTCAACTATCCTTCAAACAAAATTAAATGGGTACAAAATCATCAGAAAACTATGGGTTATATAACTTATATGTACTCACCTCCTTCTGTCTTAGGATTCATCAAGCCATGGGTTTGTATTTTCCAATAAGATTTTACAGGAGAAGAAAAGAACTGAGTTGATGCATATAGGGTTCCTGATTTTCAGATCAGGTTAAATTCTGATTGGGCTTTCAAGATAAAGGATGTCATTATGTCATGCCAGACTGATGTCTGCCAAAATGCTGTATTCAAAAAACCAACACAACTATGGCGTATTTTTTACTTCTTTGGCTCATTATACCCTTTTTGTTTTTAGGAGGTTTTCTTATCCTCCCCTCACATATATTTTCTCCTTTCTATCTTACAATATTTTATTCTTTTGATTAAAAAGAAAAAAAAATTGTCAAGAACCATCTACCCTAAAAGCTTGAGCTCTTAACAACCATATAATAGGTTTTATGATATGGCTCAATGTGATTCAAATGTTGTAACTTGTAAGCACCCACCTTATATCGACTATAAACTTCAATTTTGAATGGTAAGCTTAGGATTAACAAGGTTCGAGCTGGAAAAAGTTAAGCTAAGCATTTCTTCATAACATGTCAAGAACCCACTTAATTTAAAAGCTTGAGCTAAGCTGTAAATTACAGGACCAGGATTGGATTTCTAAATTCTAATAACCTTATGTCCCTCTACTAAATATCCAATTGATACATGCACAGTAGACGGATATATCTTAGGATGGGCCATCATGAAGCTCTTAACTCAGTCAACGTGCATCATAAAATAATTTATAAAGGCATAATTTATGAAGAGGTACAACACACTGTATGCCTAAAACATAAAGTCACAAATGCTTGCAGTCTTGCACTAATTTTGTGACTTCTTTTGCTAAAGCAAAAACAAGTACGACCCTGTAATGAAAGCCAATAAAACCAGGAAAATTAAGCATATTGATACCTTCAAAGGTAGATAAGGAAAAGAACCAACCAATTATCCATGACTAATAAGAACCTTGGGAGAACTATACCACAAAATCTAGCCATTGTGATTGGAGTGGCCAAGGCCTTATAAACCCCCCAATCAGAATGTCATACTTCCGATATGGGACTCAAGTCCCATACCTTGTAATTGGATTTTAGCATTCCACCACCTCCACAGCCCTTGTGCCCAAGCAAGCTGTGCACTAGCCTCCTTATGACTAGTTCCAGGCGAACACTGCAATGTCGACATCACCACCTATGCCACCCGATTCCAACCATGAGACATGGTGGAAGGCTCTGATACCAATGCTATGTAAAGATGCAAGAAAATGAAGATAAAATCTTGTATATTACTCTCCTAAAGATAGTTCCAACAGGGAATCAGCCCAAGGAATGGATAATATGAACAGAAATAAGAGAACATAAGTTTTGAGCACTGTCGCAGCTCAGTCTCTCCTAGCTCAATTCCAACATTCAGCCTCCATTGTTGCAGCTCACATGGTTCCCATTACCAAGCACTCCCAAGATTGGGAGCTCTGATATCATTTGATAAGAACCTTGGAAGAATTATACCACAAAAGTTAACTATCATGATTGAAGAGCTCAAGGCCTTACAAACCCTCCATCGGAATCCCATACTTTCAATGTAGGAGTCTGTAAGAGACCAAGTCCCTAAGGGGTTCAAAGGTAGTATGGGGAAACAACATAGTGAGTTGAGTGTGAATATTGTGGGGTACACTGTGTAACTAACTTGCTGAATATATGGTAGGGGAGTGAGGGAATGGGGCTTTTAGCCTATCATTTGGTTTAGGCTTGGAGAGTGAGAGCTGCTTAGTGCTCCATATTTGTTTTTCTCTATTTCTGCTATATCTATACCATTTTCATCTCCTTCCAAATCTGATATCACACTGATATCAGCATTTAGGTGTGAATAATACATACATTCTTCATTTTTCTTGCTTGTTCCCTTGGTGTTATCTTATAATGGCATAATGATGCCTCGTTCTTGGAGGCTGTGGGGGCCTATTGCTGAAGCTACTATGGAGAATCGGATGAAGTCGAGAGTGGAGAATTTGGAGAGGAAGCTGGACGAGGTTGTGCAGCTACTGAGAGAGCAACACCGTGCTCAACGCAAGGAGCGATCTCCACCGCGGAGAAAGCAATGTCAGGTAGACATGGAGGATCGATGGAATAGGGGTACCAGAAGAGAAAGGGGAGCGCAACACTCTCCTTCTCTTCACAAAAAGGGTCGCGGCTCTTGGGACCACCACCTAAAGGAGCTATACTCCCCCCATTCTTATGGTGGTCCTTCGCGTTATCGGGACAAGTCTTCACAGGGAAATAGATCACCACATTCGTCACGGGGAGGTCCCCCTCCACACAGATGTGATCAAGACCAGAAAATGGAGCTCCCTGTGAATGAACCAATAGGAGAGGTGACTGATGGCAAGCGTCCTCAGAACCCAAGTTCATCTACGATAATGGTGAGTAAGGAAGAAGGTCTCAAATGGTTAGACAAAGTGGCTGATGAAGAAGAACCATCGAAGAAGGAAGGAGAGGAGGTGAGGGCGTTGACAGAGATGCTAGCAGATCGTGCTTTTCTATGTGGTGGTGAGATGGAGCAGAGGGAGAAGAGGAAACCGAGGACCACGCAACCACCATCACCAAAGCTGCCATACCCGAACCCACTCGTGATGGCCGGCGAAATACCGGCGGTGGAACCGTGAGTAGCAGCGAAGTCGTGGACGGCGGCGGACTCAGGTGCAATGCCGAGAGCCGTGGCAGATATGGCTGTAGATGAGCCACACCTGACGGAGAGTCAAGAAGACACAAACATGTGGGGACGCAGCCATGGTTTGCGCGAAATGGGAGAAGAAAGGAGGAACCGGTCTGGACTTACATGAACCAGGTCAGAGATAAGGTCAAGTTCTTAATCTATTGGGCCGAGCTCCATGGAAGGATGAAATTACTAAAGCCTTCAACATTGAGGCAGCAGAGAGATTGCAGGGAATGGACTCTTGGTTCAATCTAATGGGCCAGGCCCAATCCCGATGGAAGAGGAGTTATGTTTCTGAAGGTGGAAACCTTTTAATGAGTGTAATGGACCAAGCCCAAAATAGCCAGTGATAAGTTTTAAGACTGCACGTGACATTTGTTTTTTAGAAGAAATGGTCCAGGCCCAATTTATTAAGGAGAGGAAAAATGGGTCTAAATGGAAAGTGCCCAGACAAAGGGGGCTGCAGCTGCACATATAAAGGAAAATAATGAAAAAGGGCCAGAGGTGGCATTTAAGGAGTTGAGTCAATTGCTGAACCCAATGGGCCAAGCCCAAATCAGTAAGTCTCTCTTTAGAATTCTGGAATTCCCTCACGAGAATAAATGCTCTTTGCTATTGGGTTATGAGAATATGTGCTTTGCTAGTGGAATCCTCCCATATTGTGCAGAAGCTTTATTGCGCGGCTGAAGCTATTGAAGTTGAGGAATCTTTTGGAGAATTAACTGGCAAAGGAAGAGGAGAAGTGGATGCAAAACTTGTGAGCAGGTGCAATGGTGTGGACGCCAGTCCTCAAACAAAAGGAGCGTCCACCATACAAGAAGGCTATGAATACTTCTGCACTCACTTTGTCCGTTTACTCAGGATCTTGTTTGCATCTACAAGCATTGAGACCTTCACTGAAGTTCTCACGGTTGTTAGCACTGATCTGAGCAAGCTTCAGCCTTCAGAGCAAGATGAGGAGCTGAATCTTAGCACAAATACTCATGAGAATGCACTTGCCATTATCAAAATTGATCCGCTTCATTTATTTACAGTTTATAATGTGGATAGGGAACCTGGAGCTCAAACATACACAAAAATGATACAGCAACTTGCTGCAGACAATGAAGACAACAAACAGGCAATGTTGAGATCAATACTTTGGATCAGACAATCATTTTTGAATACATACTCCATGGCTCAAAAGGGGAAGAATTTATTTGATTTATCATTTTGGGTCAAAAAGGGTAAGCAGAAATAAAAGGAAATGATGATGGATTGCACATCACTTTGCCTAGGAATGCTTCAGGTGCCAATGCAGTTCGAGTTGTAGGTGTTACTTCCATCTACTTGGTGTTCAGATTTGATTTTAGCGGGGGAGACAGCAGTTTGGTACCTGTCTATTATCAGGGTGAGCTGATATCATTTGAAAAGGATAAGTGGTCTTGGAATATGTACACTGAGGAGAAAATTGAAGTTGCTGGTAAGAAGAAAGAAGAACAGAATGCATGGTTTGAAGCAGGAAAATATGCAAGAGCTTCTCAAAGAGAGTGCAATGCTCCTATTGCTCACAGCCAGCCCTTGCCACATTATTTGAATAAAGAATGGGAGCTCAAGGTCCAGCATAAGACAATCCCAGCAGTAAGAGTGAATCAACAGGGAAGGGTGGAGTTATTCATCAATTGGCAGAACTTTCCCGAAGGCGAGAGTCCATGGGAATTGATGATAGAGATTCAAGATAGTGAGCATTTTTCACTTGGTGGCATTGAGAGTTTTGAGACACATGGTGATGCTATTTGTATCAATTACTTAAAGACTGGGGCAAGGGGACTTGGGACAGCTCTATGGGACCCAGGGGGACATGGCCACACTGCAAGTATTACTGCCTCATCCTTTTTCAAGATTTGGGACCCAGTAGGAAGACTTCTCTCAGCAACAATGTTGTGGATTTCCATATCATCACCCACTGGACTCATGGATGATTGGGAGTTGCAGGTTCAGCCAGCAGAGGCTTTAGCAGTGAGGAAAACCAGCACAGGGAATTGAAAGTGCTGATTCAAAGGCTAGGCATGACCGGCTTTGAGAGCTTTAAGGGATTTGTTGAAGATATAAAGTTGAGCTTCCTTCTTTACACCTTGAGGACAAGGTGGTAGTTCAAGAGGCGGGTATTGTAAGAGATCAAGTCCCTGAGGGGTTCATGGGTAGTATGGGCAAACAAAATAGTGAGCTGATTGTGAATACTGTGGGGTCCACTGTGTAACTAACTTGCTGAATATATGATACGGGAGTGAGGGAATGGGGTTTTTAGGCTATCATTTGGTTTAGGCTTGGAAAATGGGAGCTGCTTAGTGCTCCATATTTGTTTTTCTCTGTTTCTGCTATACCTATACCATTTTCATCTCCTTCCAAATCTGATATCATGCTGATATCAGCATTGGGGTGTGAATAATACATACATTCTTCATTTTTCTTGCTTGTTCCCTTGGTGGTATCTTACAGAGTCAAGTTCCATACTTTGCAATTAGATCCTAACAGACTATAAGTTTATTTCCAACTATAGAACACTGATACAGCCAAAAAGGCAAAATGATGCTCAATACAAAAATCTGATTCCTTTTTATAGTATGCTAACTTCTATACAACAACTGACAACCAAGCCTAATATCATTAAGTGGGGTTAGAGATGCAATATAAAATACTAACCTAATAGTCCAATTTTTACTGATATTCTAAGTCAATTGCCACTGTAGTACTAGTAGGACAAGCCAAGCCTAATAAAACAAGACTCCCAATATAAACCAATATTTTATAATAATAGAACCAGATTTAAGTATCATCAATTTAACATGATTATTAACAATTAAAAACAGATAATTAAAGTATAAGCAACATGAACACAATCATTACAATACCTAATAAATTTCATGAACCTTTCAAACTCCATGGCATAGACTTCAACAGCTTGTTCCAGTACAGCCATTTGCTCCCTTTTTCTATCAAATAATATCCACAGAGAAAGCAGAAGATAGAGGATTACTATGGTGCACCACATCGTAAAATAATTACAAGAATCAAAATAACAAAGCCCCTCACTCTCTCTACATACTAGCAGAATCTCCCTCCACAGCCTATGGGCTGACACCAAAGAGAAGCAAGATGTATATTTCTGTACACTGATAAAATTATCTTTGAACTTAAGAGTTCTATGAACTCTAAGACATAACTGAATCCAAACACTAGATGAAGGAAAATAAGGCATATCTCCACAAGACTCAAACCTCCCTCTTATCAGTTATGTGACGTGACTCACTCCATGAAATCTTATGACTATAACATAACATGTCCTAATATTGACAATTCAAATTCAATCAACGAGTGGCATTTGCTAGATTGAACAAGTTGATTATATAAAAAAATATTTTAGCTAATAAAAAATTACTAGATAATTGCAACAAATCCAAGCCAGACAATCATAGCCAATACCAGTAGTAGAGATTCCCATGCAGTTTGAAGCTGAAGCAGAACACATGGCATATGTAAATTATAGAATGGCTGAAAAGTTCCTCATTTAGTAACTATTGATTCATTATCCAGATCACTTGCTGTTAAGTGAAAAACCCCTTACAGAATGGCAACATTACAAATTTTAATGATTAGTTTCGATTGGACTGAGTTAGTAGTATTAATATGAAAGTATTTTAGTCAATCCATATATATCCCAGTGACCCTTGTGTATTAGCATACATTGCCTAACTGAATTGAGTCATGGCTTCATAAGTTCTTTATCTCTCATTCATACCTCTAACATGATATAAAGAGCTTGGTTCTGAACATCCAGGGGTCAGATTCTGATTACAAACGCATCCTACTTTCCCTCCCTCTTCTCCATTCACCTTATGTCCTAACGTGCAACCTGCAGAGTGCTCCAGGACTCCTTCACTGTGATCGAGGGATGATTATAATAGGATAGATCTCAGCCCAGGAGCAGTTAGTGAGGCATTACTGCAAAGGTTGTGCCTGTCTGAGTGACTTCATTCTGTTATGCAGAGTAGTTTGATTGGGTCCAAGGTCATTCTGTTAATACCTCTACCACAATCTGCCAATATGGTCCACTCTTGCCCTGAAGTTTTGGTTGCTGATCAGTTTTGATCTGGGGTATTCTTGAACTGTTCTGGTCTGTATTTGGGTGATTTCTCCTCGTGTGATGCAAGATTTTACAGGTTTGGCATCTGAGATTGCACTAATCACAAGGAATGGGATTACTGCTAGCAACTTAGATGTTTCCTACGTTCAAACTTCAAAGTCTTTTGACAAACATATGTTGGGCTGAATGCAAGAGGCATTCCCCATTCCAGTATTGTATTATACAGATGTGAGATAAGCATTTGAGGAGATAAGGAGGTAGTAAAGGATTTTTGGCTGGTTTTGAGTACTCACCTACTTATTGGCAATTACCTTCCATCATCAAAAATAATGTGCATCCCGCCTAAAATGGAAATGCAATGATTCTGAATAGAGTGCATTAGCATCTTTTTCTAGTGAAGCCGCAACTCAATTCAGCCAGGCAATGTTTACTTATACATATGTGCAAGGCTTACAGGGATATATCAAATCAACTAACTCAAATCAACTAATACCAATTCTACCAGCAGAAAGCTTGGTTTTGCACAAAGGCATTCTGTTAGAAGCATTATGCAGGTAATCAGACATTGACATTTGACACAATTCCAGGGCATTATATTTTCAATGAAAATTCTATTTAACCCTTCAAACCTAGAAGAAGGAATATTGAGACTTCACATAATTGCTCATGTTCAACATTCATAGAACAAGAGTGGTCTAAAAAACACAACCATAAAACTCAACAATAAACTAACAAAGATGCAAGGTATCTCACAATTTCCTGGCCCCATATCGTGTCCATGATAATAACAGGAAGAGCCGAATAGAAAGAATCATCGACGTGAGGCTGTATAATGGTGGTCCATAGCGATGACGCTGCTCCTCCATGGGCCTACCAGTACATAAGAGTTCACACATGATTGTTATTCATATGTTATTATCACATGCATATATCAAGGAAGAAAGTTTGAACAACAATGAAAAACAGTAATTTGGTACCCGTCATCATCATTTATCTGCCTAATAAAATCAAGCAATACCTACAACTCAAGCAGAAAAAGATGTTTTAGAATATAAACAAACCATGAGCAAAGACAACCAGTACTGTAAGACACAATAATCCAAATAACAACAAATTTACTCCAAATGCACAGAAATTGAACAGAACTATCAGGATGATGATGTCAGTCATGCATAATGTGTATCTTGTTTGGATTAGCTTATTCTGCATTTAAAACAACTTATAATCAAAAGATTACTCAGAAAGCTTCCTAATCCAGACATGCTAACTACCTTAATTTAAACTGATATTGTATCTGTTATGTAGAATACTTTAAGGACTGAACTAAACCCCATTATTTGAAAACATTGAAATAAAGCTATGTATAGGCCAAAAGAAGTTGTAAAACATGATTTAATATGACAGTAAGAGAGAATAGATGCCAAATAAGAGAGAAAGAGAGAGAGAGAGAGAGAGGGGGGGGGGGGGGGGGCAGCACAGCCATGTATTGACAAACCAAGATACCCATACCTGAGGAACTCCAACCAGGTACTTCACAAGGGTTTTATAGACTCCTGTTGCAGAACCGAGCTGAGCTAACTGCCTTCTCCTGTGATCCTTAAATTGATTAATATATTTCTTATTATGTCATGCACAACAAGCCAGACAAGAGTTAAGCCTCACCTATCCATTTGTTGTTTCCACAGCAAAGCATATCGATCACGTATGCTGCCACCAGAATTTACCAGTGTGTCAACCTCTGCTTGCTTATTCCTCTCTGAGCGCTCCCGTTGCTGTCTGAGGAGAGTTCCTCGAAAGTCTTGAGGCAAATATGTCATAACTGCATATAAATTTAAATGCCTCACAAATTTGTTGAATAGGAATGTCCAAATTCCAACAAATTGATGGAAAATCAATATGGGGAAATGACCAGAAAAGAAAGTATGCCCATGCAGCAATTCATGGAGCTTCTCAGAAATAATTCCTTATAGAAAAGCATGTAAAAAATAATAATACATGCCTTAGATATATTATAACATATAATAACCAACAAGTTGCTTTACTTTGATACTAGCTTGTTGATATTATTCTACACAAATAAACCAGGAATGAAACGAAAAGATCATTAGCTCCAAGATAATACCAAACTGGGAACCAGACACCTTAAGGCAAAGACTTACATATACACTACAAACTAATCAAGAAAAAGAAATAGCAGGAAATCATTATTAGACAGGAAGCTCTATGGGAAAATGGTTGTCAAAGAAGCAAGAGAGGTAGAACAAGTTTAGATAGATGCTCTTTTACACTTTCAGGTACGTATATTGATTTCAGGCATCTCACTGAACATTGTTTAGCATAAAGCTACTTGTTAATCTCATTTTAATTCTTCTTTTTCTAATAAAATATCTTCACTCAGCCTACTGTGGTGTTGAAGAGCTTGTACAAATTTATAAGAGAGCAGCTTTTCTGTCTAACTTAAGTTCTAGCCTGCTTGCCTTTTGACTTTGCCATGAGAGGATCAATCTCTTTTAGATGTTGAAATTTTCCATCTTGATGTTTCCTTCTGCATACCCATCTTAACATGTTCATATTTAATAGGTGCAGATACTAAATTGTTGAGGAATTCTACTAAATTGCAAATATAGGAAGCATGTAATTGTAACAGCAAATAGAATATAGATTAGTGGGACAAAATATGGGGAAAAGGAAAATGAAACATAATTGAAATTTATTTGAATCCAGAGTCCTGCCCCTCATTTACAACAGAAACTTACAATAAGTACACGTGATCATAACAAATGAAGCTAAGCAAACAATAAAATCCATGCTAACCCATGCGGCCAGCACTTAGTTGAAAGGGAAGCCTAAAGGTCTTTTCTAGAAAATTCAGCTACCACTTTATTTGCCTTCATTTGAACTTTGTCTTCCTTTCCCCCATTTTTACTATCTCTTTTTCTCCTGTCACCTCCTTAACCCTCAAGGACTTCCATTGTTGGCAATAAAGCTCAACAATGACAACCTTTTAGCCAAAATGCTTGCCTCAGTCCAAGAAAAAACAGTTGGTCAGGTTCTTGTCTCACCCACAAACTCGCAGATCAAGAATAAACCCTGAAATTTCCATTATGTCTGCCAGCTAAACCACAAAAAAGACCCCAGTAATCAATGGCCCCCAACAGTTTTCTCCAAGGCTTAAGAAAGAATCCGTTTGTCCAATGCACATTTATGTTGAAAATAAGTGGAAAATGTCAAAATAATGGTTGAGAAGACATTTATTAGACATATAGATGACACACTTCATTGTGTCATCCATTGTCAATTCAAAACTGGCTGTCCAACACCCAAACCTACAGCTATTCAGTGCTACATAGATACAGAGCACAAGAACAATCTCAGAGATCTATTACATATTCTTGCAAAGCAAATAAATAGGGTTGAAAATAACTTATGGGCAATTCTAGGTATGAAATAACTGTAAGAGTTACTATTCCACCCATCATTTAGTTTATTAAATTTTCCTTTCACACATCAGAATTTTAAAGAGGAAATAACAAGTAACATAAGTAAACCTGGAACATATTAATCAACACAAGCAGGTCACAGCAAATGCTACTATGGTGACCATCATGCCAAACCTGAAGGTCCCACTACGCAACTAAATGTAATAAATATATACATACAAATATGTCTGTGCATGCATGTACATAATATATATGCATATTTTATACATGTATATGTGTCATAAACATTCTTGCCTCCTAGAATTTTATTGTGGCTCAAAATCAATTTCCACGCTTTGAAAAAAAGGATCACAAACTTCCCATTCTCAAGACAGTTTTCCTTTTATAAAAGTAATGCTGAATTGATAAAACCAGCAGGACCTTAAGGATAGTTAAAGTAAGGCATTAAAACTATACCATTTACCCAAACTAGCTATGATAATAATGGAAGGAGTGCAAAGATCCAAACATGATAAATAACCATATTTTACTCCTAAATCTGAAATATTGATAATTGGTTGCAAAGTTTCCACCTCAGGATCCCTCTTGGCCTGGTCACAATCACCCCTTTTCCTATCGTCCTTACTCTCCCCTTTTACCATCATGAGATGCCAAAGGCTACCATTAGTTTCTCCCTCTTTTGAAGAATGGAGAAAGTATTTTGTCTAGCTACAGCACTGCCTAAGCTGTTCCTGAGGTGCATGTCAGCCTAACCATTTTTTTCATTACCTCCTTGTGCTTCAAAAATGCTCTGAAGTATTTCTGTCAGCATATAATTTGAATGGGCATATACTTTGGCCCCCATATCAGATTTTCTAGTTCCACCCGACATGTAACAATTCTTATGAATGATTCTAATTAACAAAAACAAAACCTTTAAGAAAGATTTAAATGGGTTGTCTACAAACATATTTTATGATAGGACACAATAGCGTTGTTTAATCCATGTAGCCAATCTCATCTATTAGGAAAAGGCATTGATGTTGCTGTATTCTAATTAACAAGGTAAGGAAAGAAAAAGGGAAAAACCACTTGTAAGCAACTGCTTCTATAACAAAGCAAAAGAAAAATAAAAGATTTCTTTTCTTTGTAAAAGTAAATTGGAAAGAAAATGAGAGCATAGAATCTTTTTCTGATAAGTAAAATTTATTAAAACACCACAAAGATGACAAATAGTAAAAATGAGGTGAAAATCACATCCTGGATCTGAAATTCATTTAAATTAAATGACACATAGTATTAAATTAATCTTTTTCCACAATGATAATGGGATTACTGTGCTCCAGTCCTTGCTTCTACAAAATGCAAGAACACATCTTCCAAACCATTATCTCTTCACCAGCACCATTTTTTCATACCTCAGCTGGGCATAACATCTAACACAAATAACCGAGCTAGCAACCCCAAGAACAACGCAACAAGATAGCGTCAACTGATTTCCTCATATCTTATTCTGATGCAGATAATATTTGCATTTATTGTTTGCAGCTCTTGTACTCTTTTTTTCTTGGCAGGAGAACATAGGTTTTGGTGTAGCTTTTACAGTTTCATACTTATACAGACATTAATGATGGAACAAACAGAAAATAATAATAATAATAATAATCTCCGGAAAGCTTATGCAGGGAACTGCTTTTTCAAAGAGGTTAAGTCTTCTTGGTGTTCATGGTTCATCTAGAAGGTATTATACAATTCTAATAATTTTACTTTGCACTTCATAAATCAAACATAATTTTACCATGTCTCTCTCCTTATGCTCCCTGTATACACACATAACAGACTCAGTGTTGCTTCTTGATCTCCACTAAGACAAGTAACATAGAATAAGTATACATTTAGAAAGAAAAGCCATGTATGGGAAAGCAGAATGAACTTCGCAACAAGCATTTGAAATAGATACACAGGCAATGAGAAGTATGTTATCTATTTAAAAAGTGATTCAATACAAAAGCACAGAGGTACCTGTATTAAACACATGTTCAGAATTTTTAATTTGGAAAGATTCCAACACCGTCAAAGTATTATGAAGTTTATCTTTCAGCTGCCTGAGCATGATAGCATATTCGATATCGTCAGGTGTGGACTGCTGTTTCAGCTGCATCCAACACGTAGCTGGTATCTCAGAATGTGCACAATTTTTTGCTTCAAATTACTTCATATCAATTCAGAGAAGCTAATATTGAGTAAAAAAATCAGTTATAACAATCATGTTGAAGGGAAATTATGAAGTTGCCATGTTCTGCATTCATGAATTACAAATATTGCCTTCAAAATAGTTAGTCAGATAAAGACAGGGTAAAATGAATTTAAGAAAATGTATTCATTACCGCCTCTGGCCAACTAGATTTTTCAAGTAAAAAAATTGTTTCTTCAATGTACTCTCGATTCTTCCACATGTTCTCATCAATTTTATGTGGTGGTTGGCTGTCAGCTTCGCTTATTAATATGCTTTCTCCTGCAATGACATCAACTCCTGAATAAGGTTCTAAAGCCAAGATATTTATACTCAAAGGCAACACAATTAAAGATGAAGGAGCAGAGACTATAAAAAAATGTCTTTTTCTTTTTTTTTTTGGAAGGATGAAAAATGATGTTACTTGTTTTACATAACTCCAAGGAGCTACTTGGTAAGTAAAATTGCAATGTTCAAGTTATCTTGCATAGATTCGACAAGATATATGAAAATGTTTAGACTAATTCAAATTAAATTAAATCTCATTATGCCTACTTTAGATAAGATAACCTATAAAAATAAAAAAGAATGTCAAAATACAAATTCCTTATCTAGAGTGCAATAAGATATCCAATATTTCTGAGTATCGTATTCGTAGCTTTCCAGCAAGTTTCCAACAATGTGAAGATCTTATATTCTCCGGCAACCTAAGGAAACGTCCTTGAAAGCATACCAAACACGTACTTGATATATAGTAAGAGGCGACAATTAAACCAACGGCCCTAACAAAAGAACTATTCTGACACAAAGGCAGAGATTTAACTGCAGACAGCCAGTTCTGCTGATTCGGAATTAGCAAGAGATGAAGCAAAAACATTATAAAAAATAAAAATAAAAATCACGAAACCTTCGGTAGGAGGATGTTGATCGAGCAAGTCATTGGCCATTGATCGAATCTCAGAAGAAAGGCGAGAGACGTCATCGGAAAGAGGTGTAAATGGGTATCTGTCGTAATAAGATGCCAGATAGGCCCTAGTTATGGGCACGAGACCCTCTGTAGAAGCCATCGGAATCGGATGATCCGATCAGATCAGGCCTTTCTCCTCTTCGCTCTAACTCTAATTGTTACGAAAGTACTTTATTCCTTTCGAATATTCTCTGTTTACTTCGAGGTCCAAGCCAAATGGAAAGAGGCAGCAGTAACAGTAGAACTGTCAACAGTACTAATCTATAATGCTCACTAACAATATTCTACTAACTGGTGGCCATGTATACTCTCCAAAATTGCCCTGTTGTTATTACAAGTTAGGTCAATTTTTGAATAAAAATAAAAATAAAAATAAAACAGATCAACTGAGTCTACTTTGTACTTACATATTAATATCCTATAATTTATATTTGCAAATGGATCCTTGACGGGAAGAATTTTACTGCGGCTGATTCTTCTTCTTCGCTTTTCTACCACATTCATTTGAAAACAATTGAAATAATTGAGATGGTCGGACGGATTACAAAGCAAGTGGTTAGAGATACAAGAGAACAGCAAAAAAATTTGAGCACCGATATATGAACGTCCGTTTCGGACGAAAGTCGCGACGCATATGCTAATCAAAGGCTGAAAATATTTATAATTTATATTTTTAAATTTTTTTAATAAAAATTTAATTGATATATATTAATAATATAAAATTATTTTATATTATTAATTAATAAAAATAAAAATAAAAAATAAAAAATTATGATAAATTTATTATTATAATAAATAATTATTTATATAAATTAATATTTTTTATTATTTTTATTAATTAATAATATAAAATTATTTTATATTATCAATATATTTAAATTAAATTCTTTAATTAAAATCAATGGCAAAAAGCACGTCACGTTTGATCTGCGTCAAAAATAATACGTACAACGATCATTACTCTAAAAATTCTACATGGCCTATATATTGGTTTTTATCATTAATGAGATACTTTTATGGTTTCATATTTAATCTTATATGTGATGAAGCTATTTTTTCATATTTTTATTCATTATTTAAGTAACAAATTGTATTTCGAGAGATTATCATTTTATTTAAGATTTAATTTATATATATTGTTAATGTAAAAAAATTTTATATAGATATTTAATCATATATTATCATATCAATAAAAGTATTTAACCTATTGAGCTCATTTGTTTGTGTTTTTCCAAGTAAAAAAAATATTTTTTTCAAAAATTTTTGAAAAAAGGTATTTATAGTATTATTTATTTATACTTCTCAAAAAAAGTATAAGTAGAAAATAATTAATTTTTCTATTTTTTTGAAAAGTAAACAGAGAACTATTTCTCTCAGAAATAGAAACAGTAGAAGAAAGAGAAAAGTAGTCCTCAAATTTTGAATACACTACTTTTTTACACTTTTATCATTCTATTCATAACATTTTTCTTAAAAATATCTCTCTCTATCTATTAATATTATAATTTTATAAGAAAAAGTACTTTTATAATATTATATTTGATGAAGCTATTTTTTCATATTTTTATCTATTAGTTAAGTAACAAATTGTATTTCGCGAGATTTTTATTTTGTTTAGGATTTTAATTTATATACACTGTTAATATAAAAAAATTTTATATAAATATCTAATTATATATTATCATATCGATAAAAGTATTTAATTTAGCCATCCATTGAGCCCATTTGTTTGTGCTTCTCCAAGGAAAAAAAATACCTTTTATCAAAAAATTTTGAAATAAGATTCTTCTAGTATTATTTGTTTATACTTCTAAAAAAAAGTAGAACTAGAAAATAATCAAATTTTCTACTTTTTTGAAAAATTGATAGAGAGTTACTTCTCCCAGAAATAAAAGCAGTAGAAGAGAGAGAAAAATGGCCCTCAAATTTCAAACACACTACTTTTTTACATTTTTACCATTCTATCATTAACTTTTTTTTCTTGAAAATATCTCTCTCTATCTATAAATATTGTAATTTTATAAGAAAAAAGTACATTTATTTTATCACATCTAAGTAGTTTAATAACTTCTGATTCTCATAAAAAGTATTTCTATAATTACGTCCAACCACAAAATAATTTTTTGCTTCTGCTTTTGAAGAATTACTTCTTTCAAAATCTTAATCAAACGAGCTCATTATCTTAAAAGTTTTACAAATAAAAGAATATAATTGGATGATAGCGTAAAACTCCTTTACAACATCAATGCATCAAAATATGGATTTTATTGAGGTTTTCTCTTATTAATCTTTTTCTAGTGGAACAATATTGTGTAATTGGATTTTTACTGTATCTAAGTATTGTTTGACAACCCAGCCTCACCAAGCTAATTTGCAAATATTCTTTGACTCACATTATTTAAGTCATAAATTATATTTAACCATATTTTCATTTTTGTCTATTAGTGTGTATTTCATTGAGATTATTTTTCTCCTATTAATTTTTATCCAGTGGAACAAATCTTAGTACTGTTTAACAACCCAGCCTGGTCAAGCTAATTTCGAGTATTCTTTCACTCACATCCTCTTCATATTACACTTGAACTTATCACAAGATTTGCACAACCGCAATATCACAGGCTCACAAGTTTCAATTCTTGTGGCACTTATGGACCAACCCATCACGAGGTCCTAAGCCAGCCCTCCCAAGGTTGACATGCAAATGAGTAGGAATTATAAGGCACAACGAATGTAATTCGAGTACACACATGCATCATGTAGCCTCATGTTAGTCCATGTAAGTATAGGAAAGCATTTTATAATTTATAGAATCTATGTTGTTCCAACTTGGGAAGGGTTCCAATTATGGCATACTCCCCCATCGGATCTACAAACGTCCTCGTAGCAGACTTATTTACGTTGCTTCCCAACACATCTACGTCACAGTCACTTGAATACCGCATTCCCCATAGTAAATAGTCCCTCTACAACTCCACGCCTCACCCCTCACCCCACATAGATTTAACATTTCACATAATGACAAGCTTCAACCTTTTAAAGTCACATTCTCATATAATTCTAAGTAAATATCCTTTTTTATTCTAACATTTTGAATCTAATATCAATTTGGTCTTAAAAAAATTATTAACATCAATGTTGTCTTAGTACTTTAAATTTTGACATCAATTTTATTATTTTATCAAATTGATTGTAACCTTTGTTACAATTTATCTTAGATGACACATTAAGATGTGTTCGCGAGTTATGAGAAAAGAGAAAGGGAATGCATCAAAAGGAAGGAAAGGTAAGAGAATAAAAGGATTTAGAGGGTTTCAATTACCTTTATTCACAACTTTAAAATTGATAAGAAAAATGAAATAGAAGATTTATAATGTATTTTTATAATTTTACCTTTTACTAAAATAATTGATTATAATTAATATATTTTACAAATTTAAAATATATATCCTTTCCAAAAATATTTTCCAAGAGAGAATAAAATTTGATAGAAGTTAATAAAAAAATTAGGAGAGAAATATAATTTTTTATGAAAAGCTAAAATAAAATTACAATAAATTAGTAAAAATGGTATTTTAATATTTTCAATATGGATATGATGATAAATTAAATTCAAATTTCAATAAAACTCCCTAATTTGGGGCAACCATAAAATGAGGGATTTTGAGGATTTTGAAAGGTTAGTTAAAACCCCAAATGTCTTTTCCTCCCAAAAAGTGAAACTCCTGAATAAGGTAAAGCATACGTAAACCTTTCCCTTCTATTTCTTTATCTCCTAAACCAAACTTACAAACATATCCTTAGTGCATTACTATTGTTCGGAACTAGAAAATCGGATAAAGATTAGCTGGTCTCCAATGTGGGGTAGGAAACACGAAGCTGCTGTTGATCCTTGATCCCAGTTGGTGGGGGTGTACCTGCAAGGACTCCGATGCTTAAATTAGCAGGGGTCAAGAGATACTGTATGAATAAAAAAGAGAACATACCTGAATCATCTGTTTAAAAGGCTATTTATAGAGAGATTTGGGGGTTTGAATAAGAAAGATTATCTCCTCTTTTCATAGGATTCTCCTTTAATTAGGATTCCATGTAACTGCCTTTGAGATATCTCCTCTAGTGATAAGATAAGACCTTTTAATGGATGTAGGGTAGACATATAGGCCAAGACTCCTAACTTAGGCCTTGGGTGCTGTCATCCTATCCATGGCTATTGGGCCTAGAGGGTAGTCCATAACAGAGCCCCCAACTCGGATTCGAGGTTAGGACCTCGGATTATGAGTTCTAATGATATCAAGAGTCGAGTTGTTATTCAATCTTTAAGCATAACCAAGTTCCAATATTAGGACTTCGGACTATAAGTTCCGATGATGTTAGGAGTTGAATTATTATCCAAACTCTAGCAATAACTTGGGAGTCGAATTGTTATCTGGACTCCAAACATAATAAGCTCCCAACTTAGTTCTGAGATTAAGACCTCGGATTATGACTTTGTTGTACTCGTCTGTGAGGCATGTATTGAATCATCTAACATCAGTTGTGTTTATGTGGCCTTCATTGAGTGTTCTGGCTTGCATGGTTAATTGGTGCTCCTAATCATTTGATCGACTCTACTGCTACGATTAAGATAAGTTTGGCAGGAAAACGTGCTTCTCCGTAGTCGTGCACGATCATGCCAAAGCCGACGTAGCGTGTCTGCTAGTCCATGTCTTATCACGGGTTACATGAAGACAATAGTGACTATTGTAAATAGAGCTAGGTCATTGAGTTTTATCTCGAAGCCCCCAATTTTCATTACTCCTAGGTCCATAATCATTTTCCTTTTAGAGGAAAAGACGCGAACTATTAGATTTGGAACAATATGTAGGTCAGGAGCTGAGGTTCATATTCCTTTGATCCGCGCATGTTTTGACGAGGTTGTCAAGGAGAGCTTGATACGAGTTCCAAGCTTTGCTTCCATGGGACTACTCTGACGTAGGTTTTATTCAACAGCTACGTCTATCAAAGCTCCAAACTCTTTTACCTCGAGCTTTATGATCCCATTGAGGCCTTTGTTGAGAGGTGTTAAGCTGATTTTTTTGAGTTCATCTTTGTGGTCGAGCTTATTACCTTCGATCTTTCTTTATGTGTAGTCAAACATTTATGAGTGTCTCCCTACTGTGGAGTGGTCATATTCGTGGAGATCTATTTCTTGAATTTTGAAGGGATCAAGCTTCTATTACTAATGAGCTCATTAGTTAAGGTCGTAGTTCTTTCTAGTCCAAACTTTCGGGATAGGAAGCGAAACATAAGATCCCCAGGAACTCATTTCTTTAATTGCTCATGATTGGTTCCTGGGCGATTTTTGACTTTAGCCTTTTATAGGCAACCTTTCAGGCCCTTTAATGCATGGTGCCTTTGAACTAATCTATAGCAATGCTGTCAGTTCGGCCTAAAGGTTACAACCTCCAGCTTTGAGCTTTTAGCAATTGTTATGATCCATTATCCATGAACCCTAATTTCTGGTGTATCTTGGTTGTAATTCAATCAAGGAGAAATAAAAATCACAAAAGATGGAAGAAATAAGGAATGGAATTGGTTGGAGAGCGCCACAATCAAGGATGATTGATAAGCTAAGGGTGATCGCCACAAGAACAATTGGAAACTCTTGATAAGACCTAGGGTTCCAAGCAAAAAACCAAAGAGACACTTTTCCTAAAAGTATTCTGATTTCAATTTGCCAAAACTTACCTTCAAAAGGTGTTTACAAGGTTTATAAAATAAACTCAAATTTAGCAAATGGGCTGCAACACTTAGCCCAAGATTAAAATCTAAACTTATTAAAAATGAGTAAAAGGCTAAATAGCTAAAAATAGGTGACGGGCTATATGAAATTACAAGCCCAATTACATTATTACTAACTTAAAAATTAACAAGCCCAAAGATATAACTAAGCTTGTTCAGCCACGTGAATGCAATGGACTAGTCTTGAGTCGTTATCTTCTTGAATGGGTTTTGCCTCAAACAAACTTGAAATCATTTGCCCCAAAGCTTCCTTAGCTCTCTTTGATTTGGATCTAGTCATTGGTCCACTAAGTCCTCCCAAAGGATCTCCTCCTTGCCTTTGCTTTCATGAGTCTACTTTATCTTCCTTGATCACATCATCCCCTCCTTCTTCAAGAGAATTCGTCCTCGAATTTAGCTTCTCATTACCTACATCAAATAAAGACAAGTTAGCAACATTAAAGGTAGCACTTATCCCATACTCACCAGGTAAGTCGATCTTGTAGGCATTGTCATTTATTCTCTCCAAGACTTGGAAGGGTCCATCACCCTATTTAAATCCCACATGCCTTTTAATTACTTCATTCAAGAGTGCAACCAATGTACTAAAATATTTAACAAATCTCCTATAGAAACTAGCTAAACCATGAAAGCTTTTTACCTCACTAACATTCTTAGGAGTTGGCCACTCTTAAATAGCTTTCATTTTCTCTTGATCAACTTACACTCCTTGTGAGCTAACAACAAAACCAAGAAAAATCACATGATCTGTGCAAAAAATACATTTTTCCATGTTGGCATACAATTTCTCATGCCTAAGAGCTTCCAAAACACTCCTCAAATGCACATGATGATCATCATACGATTTGCTATAAATCAAAATGTCATCAAAATAAACCACAACAAACTTTTCTAGGAATTCCCTTAACACATGATTCATCAATCTCATGAAGGTACTAGGAGCATTTATTAATCCAAAGGGCATGACCAACCATTCATACAATCCATATTTGGTTTTAAAAGCAGTTTTCCATTCATCCCCTTCTCTAATCCTAATCTAATGATATCCGCTTTTAAGATCAATTTTAGAAAACACACAAACACCATGCAATTCATCCAACATATCATATAATCTAGGAATGGGATGTCTATACTTTACTGTGATGTTATTGATGGCTCTGCAATCAGTGCACATCCTCAAGTTCCGTCTTTCTTAGGCACTAGAATGACTGGAACTATACACGGACTTAAGCTTTCTTGCACCCATCCTTTTTGCATTAAGTCTTCAACTTGCTTTTGAATCTCCTTAGTCTCTTGAGGATTACTCCTATAGGCTGACCTATTAGGCAATGAAGCTCCTGGAATGAGATCAATTTGATGTTCTATACCTCGTAGAGGGGGTAGACCGTGAGGTACCTCCTTAGGAAAGACATCTCCAAATTCCTGCAATAAAGAAGAAACTTCACAAAGAGGAGAGTTAGTAGCATCTGCTTTATTTAATTTACTTTCTTTACTCAAAAGTAAAAGCATTAGCTTTTTCATGAGCATAGCCTTTTTCACTTCTTTTTCTTTAATAAACAAATTTTGTAATTTTTCCTCTATTTTTCCACTCTCTTTTTCCTTTTTCTTTTCACTCTCTTTTTCTTTTTTTCCTACTTTCTTTTATCTCTCATTTTTTATTGATCCTCACCAACCTCTCTTGGAGACAAAGGGGCAAGAATAGTCTTGCGCTCTTTATGTACAAATGAAAACTTATTTGTGAACCCATCATGCAAAACTTTCTTATCAGACTGCCAAGGCCTACCAAGAAGTAAATGGCAAGCCTCCATAAGCACCACATCACACAAAACTGCATCATCATACTTCCCTATGGAGAATTCCACCTCTACTTGTTTACTTACAGTCATTTCACCATCCTCACTAAGTCATTGAAGCTTATATGGGCTTGGGTGTGGTTTAGTCTCTAAATTTAAGTTTGAGACCATCCTTGTACTAGCAACATTAGTGCAGCTCCCTCCATCAATAATTAAAGAACAAACCTTCCCTTGGATGATACACCTTGTGTAGAAAATGTTTTTCTTTTGGCTTTCATCCAAATCCTTTGCTTGGCTGCCCAACAACCTCCTCACCATGAACAAATCTCCTTCGGGTGCAATTTCCTCATCATACTCATCCTCACTAGTTGGGGCAGATTCGGATGAGGACTCACTAGTGATTTCTTCATTGTCTTTGAGAAGCATAGTCTTCTTGGTTGGGCATTCGGATGCTATGTGTCCTCTCCCCAAACACTTGAAGCATTTTATCTCACTACTCCTTGTCTTTTTAGAGGTCTCATTGGACTTGAATTGAGTCCTTTGAGGTGCAGCCATGGTGTTGCTAGAAGAGATACCTCCCTCCTTCTTATTTCTTTCCTTCCAATTTGAAGAATTGAAATTAGAAGAGCTCCTCCTCAATGTACCTTTTCTCTTAAGTTGCTGCTCCACTTTGGTAGCTTGATGTACCAATTCCTCTAACTCCACATAATTTTGTAGCTCAACCATATCTCTAATATCATTATTTAGCCCATTCAAAAAGCATGCCATAGTAGCCTCCCTATCTTCATTCACATTGGCTCTAATCAAAGACACCTCCATCTCCTTGTAATATTCATCAAGACTCCTACTACCTTGTGTGAGTCTTTGAAGCTTGTTATGAAGGTCCCTATGATAATAGGAAGGAACAAATCTCCTCCTCATTAACCTCTTCATTTTAATCCAAGTATCCACCAAAGGTTCTTCATATCTAAGTCACTCCTTTTGCAATTGATCCTACCAAATGAGAGCATAATTTGTGAACTCCATGGCTGCCACCTTCACCTTTTTATCTTCAGTATAGTTATGGGAAGTAAAAAGTTGTTCAATCTTCATTTCCCGCTCTAAATATGCCTCCGGATCACTTTTCCCTTTAAAAGAGGGAATGTTGAGTTTTACTCTCTCAATTTTGTCCTCTCTTGGATCTACTTCATGATCTCTTCTTCTCCTTCCATCAAGCCTCCTTCTACCTCCATCAACATCATGATGGCCTTGATTTTCTAACTGCTCAATTCTCACATATAACTCCTCTATATGCTCCCTCATCATCCTTTCCATTTGAGTTGTAATAGCTTCCACTAACAATCTGTTATTTCCTTCAAGAGGAGGGCTACCACTACAACCTGTTCCTGCCATCATTCAAGTAAAAGAGAACAAAAATGAAAGCAATGGGACCTCACCACACTTCTCATGTGTTTACACTCTTAGAGATGTATCACTCGTGTTTCTTGCTTTCTAATAGGCTCTTGTGTAAGGTGCTCTCTTGCCTTTTACCACTCAAGTGCTCTTGTAGGCTCTTAAATGGAATCACAAGTCAATTCAAAGAGAAACTTCAAAAACACTTATGTCAAATCACAAAACAAACAAGAGGTCAAACAAAAAAAAACTCTAAAACAAAACTTTTAAGATCCAAAAGAGACAAGCAAGAAAAACTAAACAAAGACAAGCACACTCAAATCAGAGGCCAAACAAGACAAGAACAAGCTAAAGGTTTGGAAGAACAATAAGAAATAAGCCAATGTTTTGACCTTTTTTTTTAAAAAAAATTTTGCATTTTTTTAATTCTTTTTTATTAATCTGTTCTTGATGATTGTAGATGAACAGACCAACTGGAATCACATCAAAACAAGCACATATTTAACAGCTAAACATCAAACTAACAAAGCTTAGGAAGATTAGAATGAAACAATTCCCAAGAACATCAAGAATACATGATGAACATTTTGCACCTTTTTTTTTTTTAAGCCACTGATCCAATGTAATATCAACAAAGACAGAATTGGAATTTAGACGAACATCAAGAAATTAAGCAAAGTAAAAAGGATGAATCAAACAAGAACTCAAAGAAAACAAATCGCAAACTCGCACAAGACTGAGTTTGGAATAAAAAATTGCTGTATCTCGAGCTACAAAATTCAGATTTCAACGATTCAAAAACTAGAGGAAAGATGAGATTCTGAACTTCAGAAAAGACCCAAGAAACACCGAAATATGATGCGGAAAGCTCAAGATATGAACCAAAGAAAACTGACCAATTCTGCAACTCGAAGACACTGGCTCTGATACTTATGATCCATTATCCATAAACCCTAATTTCTGGTGTATATTGGTTGTAATCCAATCAAGGAGAAATAAAAATCACAAAAGATGGAAGAGATAAGGAATGGAATTGGTTGGAGAGCGCCACAATCAAGGATGATTGATAAGCTAAGGGTGATCGCCACAAGAACAATTAGAAACTCTTGATAAGATCTAGGGTTCCAAACAAGAACCAAAGAGACACTTTTGCTAAAAGTATTCTGATTTCAATTTGGCAAAACTTACCTTCAAAAGGTGTTTACAAGGTTTATAAAATAAACTAAAATTTAGCAAATGGGCTGCAACACTTAGCCCAAGATTAAAATCTAAACTTATTAAAAATGAGTAAAAGGATAAATAGCTAAAAATAGGTGACGGGCTATATGAAATTACAAGCCCAATTACATTATTACTAACTTAAAAATTAACAAGCCCAAAGATATAACTAAGCTTGTTCAGCCACGTGAATGCAATGGACTAGTCTTGAGTTGTTATCTTCTTGAATGGGCTTTGCCTCAAACAAACTTGAAATCATTTGGCCTAAAGCTTCCTTAGCTCTCTTTGATTTGGATCTAGTCATTGGTCCACGAAGTCCTCCCAAAGGATCTCCTCCTTGCCTTTGCTTTCGTGAGTCTACTTTATCTTCCTTGATCACATCAGCAATGGACTTGACATTTCCCGATTTCCGAGTTTATTAATGGAACTGAAATCACCAATAGTATGTGCTTTTCTTTTTGCCTAAGTTAAATAACTTGAAGGGAATATTAGCGACACTTCAATTGGCTTGTCAACTCACTTGAAGAATAAAATCACTCCGAGGTTATAAAAAAAACCTGGTTTTTCTGAGCTAGTTATGACCAGATTGGATTTTTAAGTTGGTTGTAACCGAATTGGATTTTCCGAATTAGTTCCGATCAAATTGGATTTTCCGAATTAGTTGTAACCGAATTGGATTTCCCGAATTGGTTCCGACCGAATTGGACTTTTCGAATTGGTTTCCACCGAATTGGATTTTCCGCATTGGTTCCGACTGAATTGGACTTTCTAAATTGGTAAACTTGGATTAGTGTTTCACTTAAGTGAACTTGGACCGAGGTGAAAACCTAGACCTTTCCGAGGTGGTAAACACGCATTAAGTGTTTTGCTCAAGTGCACTCAATTTGGGGTGGAAATTTGGACCTTTTTGAGGTGGCAAACATGCATTAAGTGTTCCGCTTAAAGGAACTACTTAAGGGTTATACAGTATTTTTTTGAGTCATTTGTTAACTCGATTTTATTTGTCATTATTCCCAAGGTACTGGACCTAGGTTCCGTGTATCTCGACTAAGGGGTAATCAATCCCTTAGAATTTATGTAACCTTATTCTTAGTTAAACATTGATTTTCTTGACTAAGTTCTTGGTCAAGGTCTTTGCTAAATTCGACCTCATTTTCAATTGCTGATTCGTAGCCTAAATTTGGCCTTCTAACCCCCAATTTGGGCTTAGCCTTTCGACTTTAGAATTTAGGGAGCCATGGTGGCTTCCTTTGCAAGATTCTTGTAAAACACATAAGGAAAGCTCCTCTTTCATAGAGGGTCTTCCAGTTTTTGCTATCTAGTAGGTGGATAAGGTGATGGAAACACCCCATGGCTCCCTTTGCAAGATTCTTGTAAAACACATGAGGAAAGCTCCTCTTTCATAGAGGGTCTTCCAGTTTTTGCTATCTAGTAGGTGGATAAGGTGATGGAAACACCCTTCTTAACTGGTGAAGAATATCTCAAATCTCTTAGGGAAGAGGTATTAATCACACCCTAAGGAGAAAAGGAAAAAACAAGTATGCTATTAAAAATTTTAACAATCCTTATAGATGTGGATGTATGATGCTCTTATTTGGGCATCTTGGGGTACGAGTTTTGCTCTTCCCTTGTATTCATAGTGAAACTTTGCGCTTGAGTTAATTACCTCAAGGCTTTCAAAATTTCCACTCTTAAGACATTACTTAAGGGGTTTGATTTAACTTCTCCGCTTAGATAGCGTGTCTAAGGGATTAGTTCTAGATCTGATTTAAATTGTCCTTCTTCTACCCAATGTTTTTAACTTAGGTTGATTGCCTAAGTGGTTTGGCTAGGATCCAACTTTCTCAAGTCATCCTTTATTCACGTGGTTGTTTCGAACTTAGCTTAATTTCCTAAGTCATTAGTCGGTTTCCGACTTTGTAGTCGTCCCTTTATATAGCGACCTACATCCAACTTAGTTTAATTTACTAAGTGGCTAACTAGGTTCCGACCTTAAGTCATCATTTTTCATCATGATTTAAATCCCAACTTTCAGTCAGTTCCAATCTTAAGGAGCCGGTTTCCATGGGCCTTCCACGCTTGTAGGGAGATTTTGACCTTGAGCCTGTTTTGCTTTATCTTGAGTTAGTTCCCTAAGTGTGTTAGTAAGCTTTTGATGCTAGGATCAAATTTTGCTACGCTAAGTTCCGACTTGAAAGCCATTTTGTAGTCCACGCTTGGATGATTTAACAAAGGGAAATGATTTATACTCGACGCTTAGAGATGTTATCTAAGGGAGTTGATTTGAGTCCCTGACACTTAAAGCAATTGTCCAAGGGAGTTAATTTGGGTACGTAGTAAAAGAACATACTTTGCCCCTGCTGGCTGATCTCATTATGAGTTGAAGGTTATCTGTGAGCTTTACTACTCCTTTATCGATCTCATTTTGAGTCAGATGTGGGCTTTAAACTTAGGTTTTGGCCGATCTCATTTAGAGTCAGAGGTTGCATCTAATGAGGGCCAAGTATGGACTTTTGCTTTGTTTTTAGCATGTTTTTGATGTGGGGTAATGGGAGACTTCATAAATGTGCATTTTTTCCATCATGCTTTCATTTAGGCTCCGGTCTTGGCTTTGCTATACGTTTATCCAAGGTCAGTTTCTTCTGCAACCTTAATTCGAGCTAGATGACCTTATTCTTGGCCAAATGGTTATGGGCTTTGTGCCAAAATATTTGATGCAGTAACTCTCAAAATGATCTTGTGCATTAATGATGGCATTTATTTGCAATATTGTGCACATAAAGAGAAACAAAATCATTTAAATGATCAAAATAAATCAAGTTTGAGAGTGTGCAAAATATGACATGCCAAAGATATAAGCATCATGAAAAATTTCCAAACCCAAATTCAGGGAATATCATGGATTTTAAATAAATATATATGGCATATAATGGGAAAATATAATTAGATATAAATGGCGAGGAAGATAAGGGTACCGTACTGTGACTCGCCATGCGCAGATGGCCAAGGTTGTAGTTTCCAATTCCTTGATTCTCGGCATCGAGTCAGCGAAGTGGTCAACTGTGGCATGTTTATCCGAGTTGTATGGATTTGAATCTCGTGTCCCATGTATTTCTCGGATTTATTCATCACGGAGATTTTTTAAATAAATTTACGCCGAGATATCTACGAGCAGCGCAATTGGCATGGTGGCGACAAACTTAGAGGTGCATTTCAAGAGACGAGGGTTCAAATCTCGTATCAGCCAAGTGGACGTAGTGGTTACATGCACTTATCCAACCGAAATGACCCTGATTCAAGTCCCTTTTGCGCAGCTATCGAATTTTCAACTTCCATCTCTTTCCTTTTTTTGTGCCAAGTGGGTTGGCTGAAGACACCCGATTTTTGATGAAACCTGAGTTAGTGGGTTGTCTTCTTCCTTGCAACGACACCAGAGTCCCTTTTCAGCTGCAGTTTCATTTTTCGGTAGTGGCATAGTGGAAGCTAGTAGTGTCAATGCTTCATCTTCATCCCTGAATAAAGAGACCAGGAACATGGCAACAGATCTGCCATCCGCAACCTTTAGTAACACCGGATGGTGTCTTAAGCTTCGAGGGCGGTGGCACATAAGAGCCGGTGGCAGCGAGAACCTACAACAGCCGACGTCATGACTCAGCGACACCGTTCCTTTGGCGATCGGGCAGTAGCACACTCTCTCCTCCTTCGTGACAGTCATAGCACGAATCCAGGAAATGTCGTGGTGCCTTGCAGCAGAGGCAGCGTGAAACAACAGCTGGCACCCACCGACCTTTATTAATTCTTGCAATTGGTGGCGCCCACGACGATTGTGCAACGATGTGAAGCAGCCGACAATGGTGGTGCAAGGTTTAGTGGAGTCCATGCTCAACACGTTGGCGACTTCAATAGAGAGAAATCCGAATAAGAGTAGGGGTCAGCAAATTGTGATTTGAATTGTAGGAAGAGACCACTTTTTTATCAGAGATATTCAAATATGTCATGCAACTTTTCCCTTTGTTATTGTTTGTCTATAACCCGGCCTTTGACATAGCATTTCATCCATAGCCATAGGTTGATCTCCGATGTGCAAAGAAAAGAAAAAGATCAAACAGCAGTCGTGTTCTTACAGACGGCGCCATTGTTCGGAACTAGGAAATCGGATAGAGATTACCTAGTCTCTGATGTGGGGTAGGAAACACGAAGCTGCTGTTGATCCTTGATCCCAGTTGGTGGGGGTGTACTTGCAAGGAGTCTGATGCTTAAATTAGCAGGGGTCAAGAGATACTGTATGAATAGAAAAGAGAACATACATGAATCATCTGTTTAAAAGGCTATTTATAGAGAGATTTTGGGGTTTGAATAAGAGAGATTATCTCCTCTTTTCATGGGATTCTCCTTCAGTTACGATTCCCTATAACCAGCTTTGAGATATCTCCTCTAGTGATAAGATAAGACCTTTTAATGGATGTAGTGTAGACATATGGGCCAAGACTCCTGACTTAGGCCTTGGGTGCCATCATCCTATCCATGGCTATTGGGCCTAGAGAGTAGTCTGTAACAACTATGTTACTTGCTTATCTTCCCTAACTAATGAGGCGAGATAATTTCTACCTTATCAATTTGAAAGTAACAAAAAAAAATTAGAAAATAAACAAATTAAAATGATGAAATTGATACCAAAATTTGAAGTGCTGGAACTAAATTAATATCAAAATTTTTGTGAATACCCAAATGTTGTTAAAATTCAAAATATAAGAACCAAAATTGATATCAATTTTTTTTAAGACTGTCAATTTCGAAATATTGGGATTAAAAAAAATATTTACCCTATAATTTTCTTTGCTTGAAAGTTAGCCTGATCAATCTAGCAAATTCTACTTAAAAGATCTTAACATTGTAGGTGAATTATTAACTTATCGTTTTGTTAGATTATCTTCTGGTAAAGAACATTCCTTTGAAATTTATGAACCTTGTCAAGACGTTATAGTTAGAGGAACCTTCTCAGGATGATTAGTATCCTTCTTAGCTTAACTTGAGCTATCTTAGTGAGTTCCCCAACTTTCATGTGGTGGTGTTCCAAACTTTAGTTTAAAACTTTCTTATGTGATTAATCAGCTTTCTTCATGCTTTCCATTGAATCTTCCATGCTGGTTTGGAATTTTCTCATTGTCTTTTCGAACAATCCTGACCATCTAACTAGCTTTGTTATGAGAGAAATTTGAAATTGCGATTATTATAGGCATAAGAAAATCTTAAAAAAAAAAGTTACTAGATCAATCAATACTTAATTAATGAAAATATTCACTTAATATTTTTATAAAGTTATTAATCATCAAAATAGATATTAGAACCTACCACCTTTAGGTGGTATTTGGTTTAACTTTTGAGAGAATGTCTTTTAAAAGAAGGTCTTTTAGAGAAATTATATTTAAAAGAATAATTTTTATTTGGTTTGAATATATCAAAAGTAAGTTTAAGAGAATGATTTTTGTTTGGATATGATAGAGTAAAATTACTTTTGGTTGTTGATATGAGAAAATAGTAAGATTCCTTTTTAAAATACCTTTTTTTAAAAATGAAAAGTAATCTCAAAGATACTTCTTTCAAAAGGCTTTTTAGAATTTCAAAAGGTCTTCTAAAAATATGTCTTTACACACTTAAACACATTAATTACTATATATTTTCATTTTCATTCTAATAAAAGGGCTTCTAAGATCTCCAATAGTATAACCAAACGAAGCCTAAGTAGGGCGCATTTGGTAACCTAAATGTATTTTGCGGTTTTCAGTTCTTATAATGTCACTAATTTAGGGTGCGTTTATTTCAACTTTTTAAAAAAGTGATTATAAAACTTAAATTTTATATATAATTGAAAATACTGAAAATTGGTTTTTTTTCAGAAGTTACTCTTTTCGATTTATACCAAAAAAAAGCTAAAAACAATTTTTTTTTGTAATTTTGATTATTTTTAAAAAATTATCTAAATATATGAAAAATGATGTTTGAGTGAAAAAAGTGATTATTTGTCTAAAAAATCACAAACAAATACACCTTTAATTTACAAGCTTATTATTTAGTATCAATCCTTTTTTATTTTTTATTTCTTTTTTTTTTTTTTGACGTTTTAGTTCTTATAATCACTACTTCAATTGAATTATTTGTTTTTTATTTTTTTTATGAGGATTAGTTTCCATAGTTTAACTTATTTTCATTATTTTGGCCCCTGGAGGATTAGAAGCTAAACAATAAGAGACCTTCATGACATAATACAATAATTACAAGGACTAACACCAAAATTTATGTAATTATAAAAGATTAAAATTATATTTAAATTAATTTTTAACTTAATTTGTACTGCCATTTAGTTATATATTAACCTATTATTAAATAATTGGTAATAAAACAGGTATATTTTATGGTTTTTAAAATATATTTATCCTTACAAGAGTATTGGTATTCTCTAAAATTTTTTGTCTAAATTATTAGTATCTAAAACCCACTTGATCTCTCAACTAATCGGAGTTAGTCTATTATTATAAAAGTAAAACTTTTGCAATGCTAAATTTTAGTTTTTTATTCAAAAGACTTGAATTGGAGACATTATCCAAGTAAAATAAGTGTTAAATCATTTAAGTATTAGTTATTATTTAATACTTGTCATTTAACCATATGTTTTTATGCATCTAAAATGTAATTAAAAATAATTCTAACAATAATGGAACATGTGAAATTAATTACTAATTTAAAGGTTTTGGTATCTTTACACTTTAAACTTAAATATATTTTTAATTTCTATAAATATATATTTTTTATTTTATTCTTTCTAGCTTTTTTTTTTATTTTTAGTCTTTTTATTTTCCCCACATTTAGTCTTTGGTCTATGCTAGACTGCTACATTAACTTAGTGATCAAGTGATAATATTTATGGAATTAATTTTAATACTTAACAGTATAAAAATATTTTATATTATTATTTAATTATATATTATTATATTAATAAACATAGGTCAATCTCAAACTTATTATTGAAAATTCATGCATATCAAGAAATTTAGTTAGATGATAAAGTAAAAAAAAAATTATATTATTAATATCTTAAAATTAAATTTAATATTTATAAGAAATAAAAAAATCTTAAAATATTTATTAAAAAACAAATTTTCTAATATTTATAAAAATTTGATGCATATTTTTAAATACTTATAAAAACTAAAACTTAAAATGATATGAACCAAAAACCAAACATTAAAAAAAGACCAAAAATTTTTCTTAAAAATAAAAAAATAAAATCAATTATTTTTATAAAAAAATATTTCAAGTATTTTTTATATAGATAAGCAGAGATTTTTTGTTGGGGTCTCTTTGATTTTGGGGATAAACTACACCCTCTCTCTCTCTCTCTATATAGAAAGTCCAACCAAAATTTAGTTGTCCATTGGACAATGGAAGGGGTCGTACAAACCGCCCTGACCCATCGGCGATAAAATAACAACATAATGGTCTACGTCGTTAGGACACTATGAAATATATTAAACTAATTAACTGTACATGAATATTACAATCATCAACCAGAAGTTTTAAATTATAATAATTTGGTGACAAACTAACAAAAAAAATAAGTTATCAAGACTCAAGATGGCAAAGAAATATCTTCGGGTAATAAGTGACAGCCGTCCTAACTCTGCACCGCGACATGGTCCTCAGCCACACAAATATTTAAATGTATCCAATTTCTTATTGCAGAGGTTTTTGCTTTTTTTAATGGACAATGATGCTCATTAAGAGTATTAAATTAATGAATTATTAAAAGCTGACTCGGGTGAAGGCACGTGTGTGAGAACCTAAAGCCAAAGGACTTGGCTTAATTATCTGCGATTCTGCGTGCGCGTTTCTAACTACAGTATAATTAAATATATTATCATACAAATATTATTAATAAAGATAACAAATTGTACCAATCAAACAAGCTTCTTTCTCTCTAGTTTTCGTGCAATTTATTAGCTCAATAGCTCTGACCGGTCATGCAAAGGTGTCACGTTCGTGGTCCAATATGCCTGTTTTCAGCTATGGAAAAATGTAATAACGCAAGTGGCTCCCCTCGGGTCTTGATTGTACTTTAATTTCTAGTGTAATAGTTGTAGTATATTATAAATCAGTCCTATATATAGGAGGAGAAATAAGAGGAGTTATGCCCCTTCCCCAGGTCGAATAGAAAATTATTTTCTTGCTGTTGGTCCTCCCCCCACCACCACCCCCCTTGGACATGTAAAAGTTGACCTTCAATTCCCAGCAGAAAGGGTGTAACAGAACAGAGTGTAGGCTTGTTGTAATCCTGAGTGGGCCAATGACAAAGGTATACCCAAACTCAGCCCGTGCTTCGGTGCCGGAGAGGCAAAAGGCATTCGCCGAAGGCACTAGTGCTGCAGTGGTCCTTACAGTGTGGAAGAAGTCTCTGTTGCCAAACTGCAATGGATTCACCGTCTTCGACGGCCATGGGAATCTGGTATTTAGAGTCGATAACTATATAGCAGGAAATAAGGATGAAATACTTCTCATGGACTCCGCCGGCGGACCTCTCCTCACCATCCGCCGAAAGGTGCGTTCTAATTTTCTTGCTCCGTTCTATTTTATTTATTTATACATGTCTCTATATCGTAATTAAATTACGGCCGCTGCCACACAAGTGAATGTAAATTAATTACTGTAAAGTGTAAACGTACGTATCCTTAATTATTTTACTTACATACATGCATGAATATAATTGATCATGAATCAGAGGCTGAGTTTGGGAGACAATTGGGTCGTGTTTGAAGGAGAGGCCTCTGTCAAACCCCTTTTTACAGCGAGGAAGCACGTCAACATCCTCAACACCAAGTGTTTGGCACACCTGCTCAGCTCATCATCAGGAAATGAAGATCATCATCCCGCTCGTGACAGATCTGGCACTGGTAATAGGAAGAAGGAAGTAGCATATGCGATCGAGGGCTCATTCGTGCAACGTTGCTGTGCGGTGTATGACAACAAGAGGAGAAAGGTTGCAGAGATCAAGAGGAAAGAGGTTGTGGCTGGAGGGGTAGCCTTTGGTGCTGACGTCTTCCATCTGATCGTACAGCCTGATATGGACACCACTCTTGCCATGGCCTTTGTTATCCTTCTTGACCACATGTTTGGATCAGGATCTTCCTCTCGTTGACTTCTTCACAATCTTCCACGCAGATGTCATCATCAATATTACTTACTTTTTGATAGCTTTTAAGTTCGATTTCTTCACCACCCCCCCCAAAACAAAAAAAAACAAAAAAAACACAAAAACCAAAAAACCATCGTCCTCTGCGTTACGATGCATGCAGAAGCAACACACTCCCCCTGCCTTTGCCCTGCCCACTTTATCTTTGGTCATATAGTATTTATCCATACAATTGTACTGCAAATTCCCTTGATATCCTCAAATTCCCTGAGCTTGGTTTTTTCTTTTATATAAAATTCCAGTCTCCAAATGAGGATGTAAATACAAATACACTCTTATCTTAAAATGAAAATCAGAAGAATAAAGAAGAGATGAATGCTGATTTCTTCCTATTTCGAAACTCATTTTGTTGATATCGACCTTCTCACTTCTTCTTCTTATTATCGATATCCCAGCTCAATTAGAGGTACAAGTATCCTCCTGAATTGATCAAATATAATTTAATCGTTTGTACGTTAATTGTGTATTTTCAGAAGGAATTGTACTATTCAAGACCGCATGTAATAAATGAAGGTTTAATACATTGTCTAAATACTCCTAAAAAATTTAATAAATAATTTTTAACATGCATGATTTTATTTCGTTTTCATCTCACTCTTGCTATCACAGTTCGCCAGCAATTGGAACGCCGCATCATCATCATCATCAACGTTGCCACTCTCGTCAACTGCCCTTTCATCTTGCTGCTTTGAAGCGATCACCTAAACTCGACTAATCAACAAGAGCATTATCATCATCTTCATCTTCTTCATCATGATCATCGTTATTATCATCATCAGCATCATCATTATCCTGGAGAGCAAAATTAAAATGAAATAACTAAGCCCAGCTGCAGCTTCATTGCCCCCAAAATCCTAATCTCTTCATTTCAGAATTCCTCAAACAACATCATTGCTCCTTCTTTTTATCTTTCTCGTTCATTTCCATGTTTTTAACTGTGCATGCTCCGGTGAAGCTCTTCTTTTGGACTCTGCCGTCAAGCACTCACATGGTTAAACAAAAATTGCACATATGGAGAGTGGAGCCACTGTGAAATCAATATTGATGAAGAGATTTGACTATATTAATCAAGTCAAGTAGCTTGTTTTAATTTAAATTTGTAAATTTCAAACAAAAAGAAAACAAAAGAAAAGAAAGAAAAATCAGTTCATCTCCATCTTGAAGCCTGACCACTGACTTGAAGGAGTGCGACCAACTCCGACGGCGACGACGCACCGCCTGGCACCCGCCCTAGCCTATGCCCCCTTGCTTGCTCCATCAACCGTGGCCTCCGCTCCTCGCTCGGCCGAATTGTCGAGAAACCTTTGCCCGTAGAGACACCCGCCACCATCCAACCATTGCTTGAGAGCCACCGCACGAGACTCGCAATCCTGCTCCTGTTTCTTGCACCATTAAGGCGCTGCCTTACCCTTGTTCCTCGCTGTTATAATTTCTATTACTTTTAGGAAAAATCCAATCTTTTTTTTTGTCTGTGTTCTTTTTAAAAAAAAAAATTATGTTTGTGGGTGCTTCTTGGCTTTGCTTCTTAAATCTGTTTGTGGCTTTGTTAGGTAGCCATGCTTGGCCATGGATTTGAACGCCTTGAATTGCAGGAAAGAGGACCACCAACAGCGTTAGAGGGGATGGATTGACGGTGGAGGACGGTGGTGCCAAAGGGGGAAGGACAGAAAGAGAGCAGTAGGGGAGTAGCGGCATACGAAATTGAGTGTCGAACATAAAAACTAGAATCTTTATGGGCATTGATTTGGGATACTGGTGTTGAAAATTCATTGCATTTGGCCAGAAGAGAGAGTCATAAAAAATGCGGACAAATTGAAACTAAAAATGAGTCTTCTTTATTTTTCAGACGCTGTCTTTAATGTACAATGTTAATCATGATGTATCAAACACCTTAGAGTTATTTCTATCTAAACTGTTGGACTGATCATGTACTTAAATCAGGTAATGCATTGTAAGAGTCCTCGGTTATAAAATTGGAACTCATGCGAAATATCTTGCTCCAACTTGGAGGGTGGGTCCGATGTGGGAGTAAGCTGTTATTCGCATAAGATCGGAACTCGGGGGAAAATCCTGTTCCACTTGGATGTTGAGTCTGCTAGTAAAAAAACTTGGCATAAGATCGGAACTCAGGCAATCAGGTGATGCATTACAATAGTCCTCGGTTGTAAGATCGGAACTCATGCGAAAGATTCTGCTCCAACTCGGAGGTGGGTCCAATGTGGGAGTAAGCTGTTGTTCGCATAAGATCGGAAATCGGGTGAAAAAAATCCTGTTCCAACTTGGACGTTGAGTTTGCTAGTAAAATAAAAAACTTGGCATAAGATCGGGCTCGGCGAAAAAATCGCATTCAACTCAACGTTGAGTCTGCTAGTAAAAATAAAAAATTGGGCTTCTATGTTGCCACCAAGGTCGTTGTCACTATCGTCATTGACGTCTTTTTCAAAGTGTCATTGAGGTCGGATGTCGAAGGCGGAGATGTGGCCGTGATGGATTTTTTGGAAAGAGTAATTTTTATGGTATACCACAAGAAATAGGTGTATAGATACACCTAAACATCTAACCCATTGGATCACATGGTGCATGGTGCACCATTTTTAATGCGGTACATATTAAAACGCACATTATTTTTATTAACACTATTTTTGAACTCTCTTAATCAAGTTTGACTCAATACTACCAATTATCCATATTACCTTATCATTTAACAACATTAACACTTCATGATGAAGCAAAGAAGATGCTTCACTAGAGAATCCCCCGATTTTAACACCCTTAAAATACCAAAAATGAATAAAAAGAATCAAAAAGCATGAAACAACCATATATAAGCAAATGAGCTTAACTCATTGCGATGAAGAGATGCTGAGTGTGCAAACTACACCCCGTACCCTCGTCCCCCAATCGTAGAAGCATCCCAAATCCCTTCCCAAATCCATCAACTACCTTTTACAAGAGTACGCGCTTCTCTTCATCCTCGTCAGCATCCTCATCGATGGTAGCAAGTGTCGCAGCCTGCTCCAAATTACAATTTTAAATTACTTAATTACACTAAATTTGAAGTATAATGCAATCAAGATCGTCTCACAAGGATGTTGTTGCTATCTAGTTAAGTAACAAGGGGGTATGTGCAAACATACAGTCAATAAGCTATAAAAAAAATTAGATGAAAATAAAAACACTAGTTCAAAGAGTTCCTTAGGTATAAGGTGAATCAATCATTAACGCATAATATATCAAACACATGGAGTGCGGCTAATTTGAGCTATTAGAGAGACCTCCACTAACAATCCCACAATTCTACCTAGAGAACTCTAGGAATTCAACCAACACATAATTGATTAGATAATTAAGACCTCAACTCTAATTAACCTATGTTGATTTCTAGCCCCAATTGTATTAGCCTAGGTTTGAACCCAAACCCAATTCATAATTCTTTAACTAATCAAGTTTATACTAATTGACCAATTAGCAATCACCCAACTAATTCCTTATTCATAAACCCACATATCAATACCATTCAATGCAAGTTTATAAATAAAAGAGGGCAAAGAATCAAAAAAATAAACATGATTGAAATTCAAGCATAAGGTTTCAAGATTACAACCATAATATCCTTGGGGTCTCCTTGAACTAGCTTGAAGTCCTACTCCTCCATAGCAATGAAGGTTACAAACTAGAACCCAAAACAAGTATCTTACAAAATGAAAGGAAAAGAAAAGAAAAGAAGAGGAGAGGAGAAGAGAAGAGATAAAAATGAAAAATGTTGGAGATGAGTCCTCTTTTTTGCGTCTCGAATTTCTCTCTTCTTCTCAGACTTAAAACATGAAAATCCAAAAATACCCTTGAGCCCAAATTAATCCTATGCCTTTTACCTTTAAGTGGACACCCAATTTGCTTAATTTGAACTTGAAATGAGAGAGTTATGGCCCAATCTTTATAGCATGTCCAGGTTGTAAATTTATTCACATCAGTTAATTTCAACAGCCAATAAGTGCATCAAGATGTCATTATTTTAGAGAGTGTTCTCATATGAATTAAAGCTTTATATCTCAGCTTTCAAATGGCACCAATTTCACCTTAATCCAATGTCTACAACTCAAGTTATGTCTCAATTAGTGCACACTACTCAGGTTCTAGTGCAATAGCCCTGTTCTGACTTCGTGGCCTAATTCGTTCTAATAGACATTTGAATTAGTTTTTGACTTCTCATCAAATTTGTAGATCTTTCTCTCAGCTTTCCTACAATATAAAATTTGTAATTTTTAGAGATCGAAAACTCAACATATGCTCAAAATACAGAAATAGTATAAAATAATGCTAAAAAATACAATTAAGCTCAATTAAAGTCCAAACTCATAAAATGTGTCTAATATTGATCAATTAAGCAGAAAAAAGGTCCAATAAACTAAATATGAGGGTTAATCAATGTATTAAAATGCTATTTATCAATCGACTTCACCTTTTTTTTTTTCCAATCATCTAGACTACCCTCTTCTACGTCGGGCCTGTGGAGCCTTGACCCTTTATCTATAGATTTGCCAGGTTGGTTTGAATGTTGATGGTCTATGTTGCACGGATATGGGTACGAGATATAAAAATTTTGTAAAAATTAGGGTATGGGTATGTTAATATATATATTTAAAAATATAAAAATTTCACAAATTTTATAAAATAAAAAATAAAATTTCACATCATAAATAAGAAAATACATCAATTTTAACATAAAATAAACCTAAATTGTTCAATATTACATCACAAAAAAAAAAAACTATAATACTTGAAATATTGTTCAAAACAAGTACATAACAATTATTTAAACACAATTAACAATCAAACTCTAATAATTTCAATCTCATCATTTCCTTCCCTATCATCAGTGAAAAGAATAGTATCTAAATCAGGCTCATCTAATAAATAATTACAAAATTTCTATATTACTCAAAAATAAAAAATTTAATCCTTCATTCTATCATTCAAATGATAAAGAACAAAAATTAGAATACAAAAAAAAAAAAAATTTAATCACTCATTCTATATATTTCCAAGAATAATTCCAACAGATCAACATAATACATAGAACAAGAATAAGAACAAAAACAAAACAATCCAACACTCAAGTAGAAGAAGGACATACCTCTGTCACAACTCACAAGAAAGAAAGAGAAGAGGGAAGCACTGTTGGCTGGGCTATCGCAGCTGCCATCATTGGGCTTGGAAGCGCTAGTGCTGCTAGGACAAGGAGGAACGCCACTGCTGTTGTTAGGAGAGACAATGAGCGCCACCGCCACTACTGCTCAAACGAGGATGGCCGCCGCCATCGTTGGGCTTCGCTGGTGGTGGTGGAGCGGTGGTGTCTGATGGGTGAAAGTTGGAAGTAGGGTGGGGTGGGTGAGGAGTCATGATTTGGGAAAGAAGGGAAAAAGGGGATAGGGATTTTGCTTCTGTCAGTTTTACAAAGGAAAAAAAAAAAAAAAAAAAAGAAGCCAAACGATGTAGTTTTAAGGGAAGCTCGTACTCGAGCCGTACCCAGCCGCACCTAGTTGTACCCAACGCATACTCGTACTCGTGCTTTAGAGTTGATGGTAGAGCATTCCAAGTGCCTGTAAATTGTGTTGGAGTAAGGTGAAAAAAGATAAAGTGGTAAAACTTTATGCATTAAAAATTTTTTAACTAAATTTTGTAAGAGTATTAAATAATCAAATAAAACATTAATTGAGACCTTCATATATCACATGTTAACTTGGATAGTACTATATATTATAAAAATATTTAATTAATATAGAAATTATATTGGACCTACTCATTTATAGAAACCACCAATTGCAACACGAGACTTATCTTTAAATTTAAAAATAAAGATATATTTAGTATTAAATTAATTATTAAATAAAATGCAATTATAACATTGGTTGTATAATATAAAGGTAAATATATATTTACTTTTTTATATATATTTTAGAATTTTTTGGTTCATATAATTGACTCTAGCTTGTAACTCCTAACAAAAATTAAGTATAAATAGTCTACTTTTTGACTTCTAATAATAAATTGGCTTATATTCAAACCTAGGAATTATGTTAATAGACAACTTTGAGAAATGTTATTTTGCCCACTCTTTTTTAGACACATACGGTGTCACTGTATGCATTGGGCAGAAGAAGACAAAAGGCACGTCAAGAAGACAAGTTCTCCAAGGTAAATACAGTTGACACAGAAGTAGACCGCGGTCAAGTGAAAAATTAAAAAAACAAAAGCAAACACCCACCCGCGAATCCCCCAATCTCTAAAACTCTCTCGCCCTCCCCCCACGCGAACTCAACTCTCCCCCCTCACATCTCATCTCAATTTTTGAATGTGACTCAGATTCATTCAGCTCCTCTCATTGAATGTAGGGCTTTTACTTCTCACTCTTCCCCAAAACCCTCACTTGCCATTCGATTTGCGCTCTAATCCTCGATCTCAACATGGAGGCCGAGATTCGTTGTCTTCACCATCATCCACTGCCACCAACTGCAAAGCCTCTTGCATCATCGATTGTGATGATGCCATCCTCACCATCACTGTCAAGTTCATCGAATGCGTTGAGGTCTTGAACCAGCTCTTGCAAATGAAGCAAGACAATTCCAAGGTGATTATAATCACTTCCCTTTCCATTTTCTTTCTTTCATCAATGCTGACGTAGCTAAAGTCTTTTCAATTTCGTGACTTTTGTTTACTGTTCTATGCGAGAAATGCTCGATGCTTCTATGTTTTTATTGATGCTCATTTCTTTGTTTTGCTTTGATTCTGGCCTTGATTGTAATTATGATGCTTCAGGTGATTTAATTTGTTGGTTAGGTTTTGTAGATCAAATATCATGAATTGTCTCAAATCAAATGCATAAAAAGTGTGACTTATTTATACATTGTCGTAATATAGTGCTCTCTGATGCTTTCATATTTTATTAATAGGGCAAAGGATTTGAAGCTGCAACATGAAGCATTAGAAAGTAAAGGTCTGCCATTTTATTTGGTGTGCATAAGGTACTAAATCCTTCACGAGGCAGTAGTGATAAGTGTTTGAGCACTAGGCAACTTGCAACAAATGGTTTGTACTCCTACTGTTAGCCTTTCTAAAGTCTAAAAATCTGTGATCTTATAGTCTTGGGTATAAAAAATTAAAAGGAATCTTCTTTTGCAAGACAAGTTCAACACAAAACTGCAGTTTCACTTGATGGTTATTATCAAACATAATAGAGTGTGCAAGGAATGGTATGAATATGATACTTTATAGCTCTCATATATTTTATTACTCAATATCAATGAGTGAACTACATAGCTTTTTTTTTTTAATTAATGTTATTAAAGGTTTTTTTATTTGATGGTTTAGTTGAACTTGATGGGAGCAACACATGATTATTACAAAGAATTAGCGACTCTTGGTGGTCAAAAGTGCATAAGAAATTGTGATTAATTTTCTTAACTGATTTGGTGCCAGTGAATAAGTGATGCTGCCTATGATAATAGCTAACCACTTAGACACATGAAGTGTACCCTTATATGCTTCATTTATTATTTTTCTACTCTTGAGATTGATAATAGTATTTTAAATTGCATTATTTCTTGATTAATTTTTTAGAATGTTGGTGGAATTGTTGGGTTGTATGCAGAAATTTACATAGGTGAGAAGTGAGAGTAAGAAGCAAGGAGTAAGAAGTAGCTAGTGAGTGGTATGTGAACAAAATAGTTCTAGATTGGGCCTTGAATGTCAATCATGTTGCTGTGTGTGAATGCTGAGAGCTTTGTCTCTTAAGGCATGTCTTCCTTTGCAAATGGCATAAGATAGAACTAGTTTCATAAGTCTATATTTTTTTCTTTTTTTAAAAAAAATCAGTTCAATATTGGTCCTAGTTTGTTCAAAAGTTCTGTAAAACTAATTATAATATTGAATTCATTTATTTTGATTTGGAAGATTCTAATTATCCAAAATCTAAAAACTTTTCTTGCTAATGGTCCATTTCTTATTCAAAATTGGCTTTTGCATTCTGGAAACCACCATATTTTCATTATTGTTTTGGATTTGGTTGGAATATAGAAGTTTTGTGTTCTCATTTGGGCTTGTACATTTTAGGTGGCTACATTTACAAAGGGTTTTCTTTAACTAATAAATCTGAGGAGTACTTTGTCTCTCGGGCTTAAAGAAACCCCTTATTCTATTAGTGCTACTAATGTACATGAAGGGCTTTTTGAAAGACTTGTTGCTTGTCTGTATGAGGTTAGAGGCACTCTTTATTCTTGTTTATGTTGTTCTCTAATAGTTCCTCAGATTTTTCCTTATACATAAGACAAAGGCCACTTTGTGTCTAAGCGCTTAATATTGTTAGCTTGATTTTTATATGCAACTTTTGCGTCTCATTTCATGGTGATGTAATACTTATGGGTCATTTACAATAGACATTATTTATGATAATGCCTTAAACTTCTTTTCTATGTTTATTGAAATGGTCTAATGGAGATAAATCTTAATGTTGTTTTCAATTGCAACCTGTAGGACTCCATTAATGGACTTGTCATCTAGCCACATGGAAGCAACCTCTCCATAGATTTCTTGGTCGAGGTTGGACCTACAATGAATGTGATTGATGCCAGTTTCATGTTGTGTATGCGCATGGATTTAACATTAAATTTGTAATTTCGATTTATATAATATTCATGTAGCTTCAAATATACTATTTGCAATTTCAATTGTGTCTGTAACAAAAATGAATATTGTATAAGAAAGTATGATTTGGATTATGAAGCATTTCTTGGTATCTTGTAATGGGTTTGTACATTGCATGTTTAATTTATTTACTATCTCAAAGAGTAGTTTGGATGCACCAATCCATTAATTTATTTGCTACCTTAGTTTATTTGCACCTATAACTAACTGATAAGTTACCAGCTTTCTTAGTTTATTTGCACCTATAACTAACTGATAAGTTACCAGCTTTTTGTAAAAGTTACCAGTTTATTGAATTAAAGTTACTAGCTTTTTGGATCAAGTTACCAACCAAGTGCAGGTCCTCACTTAGGCTTTGATACTCACTCCCCATGTGTGGATAAGGTTTACCTCATCAATATAGCATGAATATGTGTGGTTTGGATACACTAATCCATTCCCAAGGCCAATAGAACCAATGCATCAACTAACTGATAAGTTACTAACTTTTTGTAAAAGTTACTAGTTTTTTGAACTGAAGTTATCAGCTTTTTTGGTCAAGTTATCAACCTAGTGCAGATCCTAACTTAGGCTTTACTACTTACTCCCCACATGAAGATAAGGTTTCCCCTCACCAATCTAGCATGAATGGGTGTGGTTTAGATGCATCCATCCCCAAAGCTATTAGAATCAAGACAACAAGTAACTAATAAGTTACCAGCTTTTTAAGAAAGTTACTAGCTTTTTGAACTAAAGTTACAAGCTTTTGGGGTCAAGTTACCAACCAAGTGCAGATCCTCACTTAGGCTTTTATACTCACTCCGCATGTGTGGATAAGGGTTCCCCCATCAATATAGCATGAATATGTGTGATTTGGATGCACCAATCCATTGCCAAGGCCAAAAGAAACAAGACATCAAACTAACTGATAAATTACCAGCTATTTATAAAAGTGACTAGCTTTTTGAATTGAAGTTACTAACTTTTTCAGTCAAGTTATCAACCAAGTGCAGATCCTAACTTAGGCTTTGCTACTCACTCCCCACATGAGGATAAGGCTTTCCTTCACCAATCTTGCATGAATGGGTGTGGTTTGGATGTACCAATCCATCCCTAAAGCAATTATAACCAAGACAACAAGTAGCTGATAAGTTACCAGCTTTTGGAGTCAAGTTACCAACCAAGTGTAGGTCTCCACTTAGGCTTTGAGACTCACTCCACATGTGTGGATAAGGATTCCCCCATCAATATAGCATGAATAAGTGTGGTTTGGATGCACCAATCCATTCCCAAAGCCAATAGAACCAAGACATCAAACTAACTGATTAGTTACTAGCTTTTTGTAAAAGTTACTAGCCTTTTGAACTGAAGTTACCAGCTTTTTCGGTCAAGTTACCAACTAAGTGCAGGTCCTCACTTAGGCTTTGATAATCACTTACCACATGGGGATAGGGTTCCCCCACCAATCTATCATGAATGGGTGTGGTTTGGATGCACCAATCCATTCCCAAGGCCAATAGAACCAAGACATCAACTAACTGATAAGTTACCTGCTTTTTATAAAAGTTACTAGCTTTTTCGGTCAAGTTACCAACCAATTGCAGGTTCTCACTTAGGCTTCCCGACATGGGGATAAAGTTCCCCTACCAATCTATCATGAATGGGTATGGTCTGGATGCACCAATCCATTTCCAAAGCCAATAGAACTAAGACATCAACTAACTGATAAGTGGTTTGGATTAATACAACGAACCCAAGTGGAAAACCTAATCAATGGAATTGATTCAGATTAATTCATGTAATCAGGTTTATTTTAAATTGAAAGCAAACCAAACTATTTATTATCTACTCTGTTTCAGAATTTTTTTTTACCAATCCTCAAATAGAAATAGCCATAATTGAATCAAAACTCATGGTGAAGAACTAATTAATTTGTTGGTAAAAAATATATAGATACTAACAACCATATTAATGGAAAGACCCGAGTAGCTGCACATTTTAACACAGCTCCAAAGAAAACGAGATTTGAGTCTCAATTTATTTCAAATTCAAGGGGATTAAGCGTGAACGATGCTATATAATATGCAAGGTTCCATCTAATATTCAAGGGGATTGAAGGTTCTATTTTATCACTTTATTACTTGTGTGACCCAACGTACTTGTTGAAGCCACACCACACTTGATTGTTAATTTGGGCTCAAAAGCCGATAATTTCAATTCAAAAAGCTAGTAACTTCTCAAAAAAATTGATAACTTTTCAAGTCATAGGAATTTAAGAAGTACTAAAATTCTCGGATAAATTTGTGTAGCTGAATAAGTTTTAAGGACTCCTTATGATTATAGAGTACAAATAACATTAATATATTTCTTTGTACCAAAAAATAATTAAAAATAAAAACATTGATATATTTCCATTGATTAAAATTAACCCATAATTCATATTCATAAAATATACACAAGTTGTTAAAATAAAACATCTCTTTGTCTTTGACCATAAACCATTCTCATCATTTCAAAAGATTTGTAGATAGGAATCACCAATAAAAATTCTCCAAGGTCTTATAAACTTAACCCAGCAATGACTTTGAACTCAGTCCCAAGTCATTGAGATCATAAAGTTGGCAAGCCCTGATTCCTCAAAGGTTGAATTCCTTTCATAGTCTACAACTTTAGACGCTCTAAGAATTGCTTTGTGCTAATTTGAATGACTTTGTCTCATCTTCACCCAGTTGAGTAGCAATGAATGACCACAACAGCTTCAAGAGAAACAAAAATGTTATTACACTTGGATTTAGGATTCCATCAATGCATTGTCACTATAGAAACCACAACTAAAAAAAAAAAAAAAAGCAAATAATAAACTTCAAAATCATTATTTCAAATATTAGTCACTGAGGACATATACCTAAAATATATCCTTGAGATGCTTCTTACTAAGTTTGTTTTGCTTGAGAAGTAGTTCAATTCTTCCTCTTATTTATGGGTTCCTGACCACAAAGTATTTAATACCAAAGGAACGGATTGTGTGCCTTGCTGTCAACAAGCAGAGAAGGGTAAGAATCAATTAGTAACAGCCCCAAACATCTGTGAGATGTGAAAACATTTTACAGATTGCAGTTGAGTACAAGAATGCTACTATGAAGACATTGTTTCATAAACACTTTTTAGAAAATATCTTCAAACTGTTTTCATTTTTCTATCTTCAAAACTGACATAGAAACATCTTCCCAACATGTTCTAGTTTTTAAAAATAAATAAATATTTCTAAAAACAGCTAACCTGCACAATACAAAGAAGCACTATTATCAACACCCAAAACTGATTTAATATTCATTGTCATTGATGATAATGACAATAACAATGACAGAAGAATTGAATATGAAAACAAAATAAGAAGCAGGGATACCACTTTTTGGTGCATTTTCTTGGATGCTGGTGAATACTCTAACTTCAACATATATAAACGAAAACATTAATTTGCAAAAAAAAAATAAACCGTAACCCAAATTTTATAAAAGTCATAGTGGCTTACCGATTGAACCTCCAAAATTCATAAAAGAAGCTAAGAAACTGAGCTCCTCGGTACACTTGTTCTGCTCAATCTCATAGAAATCCTCAATGAAGTCACTAGACATAACCTCTATATACAGAAGAAGAGCAGGCCAATAAAGGATATTATTTTTGTCTAAAACCAGCTTCTTCAACCCAGTAAGCTCCTAATACATTGCCTTTCCCATCTTCAAGCCTCTATTTTCTATTGCAACGCAAGTATTACCCAATATCATATAAAAAAGATATTAATTAAAACAAAAGTTGTTCAACTTATCAAAAGAAAAATTATTGCAGTATTGGCGCATCATTTAAGGACCACAACATGCACTTGATTGGCTATATTAATCACTATTACGAACAAAAGAATGAGCCCAAATATGTCCTCCATCCTACACTCTTGCATACACATATGCATGGGAATTATCAAAGTGAGTACCTGCTACCTCAATAATATTGTTGATGTAAAAGCAAACTCCATTGATTCCCCCAACTTGCTAGCAACCCATAAAAACCTACTTCAATATGGACACTGATAAATAAATATTAGTCTTGCATTAAATGCCATAAACTAGCCACATACAAGCTATTATTGGTATCCATTCATGCAGTACATCCATAATCCTAATTGTCAAAAAGTTTAACATAGCTCTAAATCATACTTTCCAATCATAATTAAACCAATCACATTTATCAATTCTTATTTTCTTATTTTAGTAGATATGAAAGAAAGTTGAGCTATCAATTCTTCCATTTGCACTAGGGGCCCATATCCTAATTATCATAATATTAAACATGTTTTTGAAACATACTAAAAGTTATAAGAAACATATAACTTAATACTAGCTTCAATACATATATTGAGAAACCAGTGGGATGAAAATACAAAGGTACATTGGAACCTTATAGTATATCAATCCACTAGACTTGATGATAATGTAAAGACTAGCTTACAGCTAACCTAGTTAAATATACCAGTCAATAGGTAAACACATTAAGAATAATATAATAATTCAAATAATATATGAGAGCCACCCACACATTTATCAGGTTATAAAAGTTTATGATATTAAATAACTAAGTATTTTTGATATTAAATCACATTGGAGAGGCATACGTACCAACCATATCTCCCTCTTCACTTTCCTACTCTGATTCTGACTCTAAATCTGAACCCCATCAATCTACCCCATCATCATTGTCTTGATGTTCACCAATAGGAGGCATCCAAAAATCTTCCTCTTCTATGTCACTGTCCTCATTAGAAGGCTTCCTATTTCCTAACTTCAGAAGTGATCTCTTTAAATCCCTTGTCCTCCTCCTCCTTCTTCTTCTTTTTATCCTTTTTCCCGCCATCTGCACTTTAGGGATCCTTTAAGCACTTGTCACCTTCCATTCCATGACTTGACAACTTTTGTTCTTCCTCTAGCTCTATTTACAGAAGTTAAAATGCATTAGTTGATGAAGCATTAAAAATTCCATATGCATTAAAGATCATAGATTTTGCAAATATTAGCAGTAACACTGAATCTCATTCCACGATATTCAAACCAAAAACCCAATGAATAGAAGACATCACTATTAACCCAATTTATTGAGAAACCTTTTCCCACTCATAGGCTTCCAAATATGTTCCTTTGACTTATTGATGTTGTTTCTAGCTAGCTTACATATCAACTTTGAACTGGACGGAGAAACCAATAGCTACTGTAATATATTATCACTTACCATCGAAGATAAAATTTTCAAGGTATAAACAGAGTAAGGTAGACAAATATCGTAAAAGTAAAAATATTTTCACATAATTATGGGCAAAGAAACCCCTAAATTTCAATTCATGAAAACCAGTAACACTCCAAACACAAGCAATAGCAGATTCTAAACATGATTGAAAAGGTAAAAAAGGGGTTATTTACCGGTTAAGAGGGTCTTGCTTGAACATATTGAGAGGGGGTTTATTATTGGACAAGGCAAAAATGATGAGACCTAAACAACATTTTTTGCTGCGAGAGTAGACTCTATGTCCTAGGAAAGGACCCCGTGCCCAGTCTCTATGCACTTGAAACGCCCATTTCCTAGCTTGCTGAAGGTTGGCGACCCAAGTAGTTTGCCCCCTTCCTTCTTCCAATTCGCTTCAGTGATCGCCATGCCCGTTTTGCAGCCTCAAGCAAAACAAGCATAGAAGTGGCTCTTGAGGAATGTGGAACCTGTTTGATGAAGAATTCCTTGAACTTCATGGATGAGATGGAAATTATAGTGTAGATTGATGGAAGTAATGGTAGTGTGTGTATGAGTAAGGGGAATGGAATGGGGACAGTGATGGGGGTTCGATTCTTTTTTCCTTTTTCAAAATGTGTAGATTGTTGGAAGCAGTGGCAGTGTGTGTGAGAGTGAGGGGAATGGAATGGGGAAAGTGACGAGGGCTAGGTTCTTTTTTCCTTTTTCATAATTTGTACTTCATTTCTATTGAATTATTGCTGCCGTAGGTGAGAAGCTTGGCTCCATACGCTTTTTGTTGTTTTCCTCCTTTAGATACGGTGGCCACCGTATATGTCGACAAAAGCATGGGCCAAATAACGAAACTCGACAACTTTTGATCCTAGACCTTGGAATCGGAGAAGCTACTTTGCCCGTAATTTTTTTTTGCTTTTTGAATTTTGTTAATTAGTGTCCTTAAAACATTAGTTAAGGAATCAATAAAAGGAAAATTTTTAAATTTTTCAGATATTCAATGCATTGAAGACTTAATTTTTTTACATTTTCAATGTAAACTTTCCTTTTTTGATAAACCTTTTTTTCCCCAAAAAGTATACCATAAGTAAATTGAAAAAAAAATGTGTTTGGTTGATAAGTTCATAATATAATAAAGACATTTAAGGTTTATTAAATTTTTATATGTCGATATAATATATTTTTCTTATAATGAAACTAAATTATTTAAAGATCAACGCATGGTTCCTAATCCTCACTAGAGAGGTGTACATGACATCAAAATGGTAGACAAAGAGAGTGGCATAGAAGATATGGAAATGGAGTGAGCCGCAGCACGCACTTGAAGGTGTTCTTGTGGCAAGTATCCAGCCATAGAATACCCATGGATTACAGACAGTCACATATGTATTTGCACATCTGGAGGACATTCTCAACATCTTTACAAGACATTTAATATGGGTTAATCCATCTAAATTACTTCCTCTATTTTAATTTATTTATTTATTTGGATAATTTAGTATATTCTTAAATTAATATATCTAAAATTCAGATATATTAATTTAAAAATATATAATATTATCCAAATAGATAGATAAATTGAAACGGATAAAGTACTAATAATATAACTTTAAATTACCTAATTCAATAATATTGCCTTGTTTGATTGAGTTTTATTATTTACGATCCAAATTTTTAACACAATCTATTTTACTTTCAGACTAACAATGTTTATAGTTCTCATGGGACTATTTTATGTGATTACTATCCACATAGCAATCCTTCCATCTTTTTCCTAAAAGTACGCAGGAGCCCTATTTGCCTTCATCATTTTGTGCAGCTCCAACTCCATCCTTATCTGCTTCACGCCTCCTCCTCCTTTGACTCCATCGTTTCCACCTCCTCCGCCCTCTCCCTTTCTTTCCTCACTGTGTTCTCTAAAATGCTAATTTATTAGAAAAAATGATAACTATTATATCTTTTGATTTCTTCGTTGCTTTTTTTTTCTTTTTTATCCATATTATTTTTTCATTTTGATATTATATATTCTTTGCTTATATGGTCAATTTTTTTCAAAAAATATATACAAGACCAGACTTTAATTTTATTTACGAGTTCAATTCTTAAAAAAAATAATTATAAGGCCAAACATTAATTTTATTTATAAGTTCATTTAATAAAAAAATTCTTAAGTCATTATATTTGTCATTGATAAAAGAGATATATTATTTATACATCCAATTTTAGAGATATTTGTAGATATTTGCACATAAAAAAATAAATTTCCATAATCTTGTCATTGTCACATCATAGTTTTTAAACTCTTTTAACTTTAAAAATAAAGATTGTGTATGAATGACTATTATTTCAAGTGATATAAAAATCATTTCTCTTAATAGAATCTTAGAAGTTTGATGAGTACCATATATATACTTGCGTCTATCAAATGCTTTCATTCGTGCTCATGATGTGCTTTCTTAATTAGCAAACCAACGCATGCTACTTTACGTATGGGACGCTTCCTAAATCCTAACTCAATAGCAAAGGTAGGCACTTTTAGGGTCAAGAGGATGGAACATGTTTTATCTTCCGACTAAATAAGCACATGAATGAAACTGATTCCTTCTTCCTAATTTTAGCTAGGGAGGCAGTATGCCCTTTCTCCCTTCCATGCGTTGGCAACTTTAGATCCTCATGCTTCTCAACCATAGAAAAAGTCAATAGATAAAGCAAAATCAGCTTCAACAAACCCCAAACATATCCTAAAATTTGCGATTTTTTTGGAATATTTCTTTCTTCTGCATCACATAAAATACCATCCTTAATTTCTTCTCCCCTTCCCCGTTTCGCATTCTGTGATCCATCTCATGAGTTTGGTAAGAGAAAATCATAGGATAGAATAAGTATTACGTGTAGGAAAAACAATAGATTTGATAGAAAAAGATAACACATAGATCACAGACGAGAGAGCAGCAAAGGAATCGTGGAATGGAAGGATTGGATGGCTTGGTAGAGAGGCTTTTGGAAGCAAGGAAGAACAGAGGCAAGCGGATTCATCTGGTAGAGTCAGAAATTCGAAACCTTTGCATCACGGCAAAAGAAGTCTTCCTCGGCCAGCCTAATCTGCTTGAGTTGGAAGCTCCCATTAACGTTTGTGGTATTCCAACTTGTCTTTTTTGTTGTAGTTGCCATCCATTAATATGTAATCTGTTTTTGCCTTTTTTTTTCTTCTTTCGGAGGTGGTTTGTTTGTTTTTGCCTACCTAAATGCCTAAATGCGCATATGCATGTACACAATACCCATCCCATGATTCGAATGGGCTTTATGTTTGCCATAAATATAATATAAATAATAACCTGTTATTATTAAGGTAAGCTGCATTTGAGAGACAGAAATTAGCACGGTTTCATTAATGAATGAATATCCTTGTCTACGAGAAGTCGTCCATTCCATAGGCTTACCTTAAAGTGCAGAAAGAGCAAGAGAAAGAAAAAAATGATATTGAAAATTGCATTTGTTGCATTTGCATTGCATGTGGGAACGGAATGAATGAATGCTTAATTAATGCTTTGATCATTCATATCATAGTACTGATTTAGGTGTACTTCAGGCGATATACACGGTCAATACCCAGACCTGTTGCGACTGTTCGAGTATGGTGGATTTCCGCCGGAATCCAATTACCTATTCCTCGGGGACTACGTGGACAGAGGAAAACAGAGTATAGAAACAATATGCCTGCTCCTTGCGTACAAGATCAAATACCCAGAAAATTTTTTCCTTCTACGAGGGAATCACGAATGCGCCTCTATCAACAGAATATATGGATTTTATGACGAGTGCAAGCGGAGATTTAGCATTCGTTTATGGAAGATGTTCACAGATTGCTTCAACTGTTTGCCCGTAGCTGCAGTGATAGATGACAAAATTCTGTGCATGCATGGTGGGCTTTCCCCTGAGATGGAGAGCTTGGATCAGATCAAAGCCATAGAAAGGCCAGTGGACGTGCCAGACCAAGGCCTCTTGTGTGACCTCCTTTGGGCTGATCCAGACAGAGAAATCAGAGGGTGGGGCGAGAATGATAGGGGTGTTTCCTACACCTTTGGCCCGGATAAGGTAGCAGAGTTCTTGAAGAAACACGATCTCGATCTTATTTGCCGGGCTCACCAGGTCCTTCTTTCATCCTTCTCCAATTTCCATTCTTCAACAATCAAAATTCACCCTCCTCTCTTCTTCCTTTTTTTTTTTTTTTGGGTTTATTGTTTTCAACTTATATACAAGTTACAACCATCCTCTCTTGTTGAATATATTTTGGAACAACAAAAGACATTCAGTATTCATTGCATGGCCATTGAGCCATTGTCCATTGACACATAACTTGTTTCACAGGTTGTCGAAGATGGCTACCAATTCTTCGCAGATAGGCAGCTAGTGACCATATTTTCAGCGCCAAACTATTGTGGAGAGTTCAATAATGCGGGTGCACTGATGTGCGTGGATGAAACCTTACTCTGTTCGTTTCAGATTCTCAAACCCTTGAGAGGAAAGACCACATAGCCGCAATGGTTTTTGCAAGCACGTACGGAAGACTGGACTTGAAGTTGTGCTTCAAACAATAAATAAATAAATAGTACATGTGTAATGTGCTGGAGCTCAAAATTCTTCCTCCCAAATTCAAAATCTTGTTCACTGCATTGTTTTGAAATAGGTATCTTTCTGGCTAACACAGCCATGGGCCAGAGAAGGGACAAACCAGAAAGTGTTAATGTTAGCAGCCAACTCCGTTTTCTCTAATTGCAGACTATCCATGTAATGAATCTGGGGTTAAAAAAGAAGGTCGAGGAAAAAGAGTTTCATCCCGAAAGGCAGAAAGTTGTATATATCCCTCTTTAGTTAGGTGCTCTCGCTAGATTTCCTAGAGCACAATTAATCTTCCATGTCACGTCCTCTCTTCTACCAAAGTTGAGACAAGTTAAGTGAGAGCAATTACGCTCACAAACCTGCAATCTGCACAAGTAGTGCAGTATCCTTGAGTTTTACTTGTACCGAAAACGATAATGGAAAACAAGTATCCAATCACTTGAAAGAGCCAAATATTTGGATACTAAATTGGATTATTACTATTATTAATTTTGGGCAATGGTATTTACGACTTAGATTTATGCATACGTAAAAACTAGTTACAACAATGTTAAAGGGCAAACAAATTTAATATTGAATCCATTAATTGCGGAAGAGAGAAAGAATAGAACTTTTTGTGCTGATTGGTTGTTCCTGTACCCTTTGCTTGTTCCAAGAGAAAAGGGAGAGAAAGAAGTAGAGAGGAAAGAAAATGAGAAGATTTTGAGATTTTTCTCTGTTTGGATGTGAGAAGAAAATATAAGAGAAAGAAAATATTAGTGGTGGGACTCACAAAAAGCTTTTCTCCCCATAATAGGTGAGAAAATTAGAGAGAGAGAGAGATTTTATGTAAAATTACTATGATATCCCATATATAAATATAAGAAAATATTTATATTATATTGTATAGGGTAAAAAAGTAATTTAATATAAATATATTTTCTTTCTTCTTACTTTTCTCTCCAACCAAGTAAGAGAAAGAAAATTTTTTCATTTTTTTTTCTCTTCATTTTCTCTTTATCCAAATAATAGGAGAGATAATAAACTTTTCTCTTTATTTTCTCTTCTCTTTATTTTCTTTTTTTCTATTTTTTTTCTTCCTATTTTCTTTTATCATCCAAGCAACGGGGTAATGTTAGCCTTTGTAATTAACACTATTAACATGTAAATGCATGTATCTATAAAAGAATTAACTGAAGCCACTTTCATTTCATTCCTTCGTGCATTACCACTAATATCACTTGCTGACGATTTCTAATTAATTGAGTCAGTAGTCAGAAGAAGACTGCCATTGATATTGCTGAGAGCACTAATGGGGTGTTGAAGCAGATGCATATGCACTTGTTTTCTAGCGTCGATCATCGGAAGCAAGTTTGGCAATCTAAGGGCCTGTTTGGTACGGCTATTTTCTGTTTTCATTTTTATTGAAAATAGAAAATGGAGATGAAAATGTGTTTAGTTGATTTTTTTGAAAACATTTTCTAAAATAACTAAAAATTTTGAAAATAATAAATCCTTGTTTTCAGTATTTTCAATAAAAACTTTGAAAACAAAAACTAAAATCAATGAAAATGCAGTGGCACTCCTGTAATATTAATGAAACATGGATTTCTTTTTCTCTTCTATCTATACAGAGTGCACAATCCATTGCTGCAACTAGAGAGCCCAAACCCTCACCCATCACAAGAAGCTGCTACACTACCACTGCGCCTTCCTTCCGTCGCCGTTGACATCTTGTGCTTCGATGATCGCCTCCCTTGCTCCACTAGGTATGCACTTTCTCTCTAACTCCTTGAATTTGTTGCGTGTTTTTGTTTCTCACTTTCTTTCTTTCTTTCCAAGTTCAAGATAGGTGAGGAAGTCTCTGGATTTTTGCTTGAGTTTTGGTGGGTTTGGGTTGGGGTGGTGAGGGTTGGGTGCTGGTGGTGGAGATTGGGAAGATATTGTTGTTGGTGGTGGTGGTGGTGCTGTGTTTGTGAGTTTTTGAGAGGGAATGGACACAAGGAAGAAAACTTGGGAAAAGAGAGTGGTTTGAGTTTTGAAAGTGCAACAAATGAAAGAATGGTTTCTTCAGCTATTCAATTGGCACTGTAGTTACAGGAGGAATGGCTGGGCAGTGCCTGCTAAGTGCTAACTAGAAGTTATATGAGGACATAGGTACATGGGGGAAGGAACCATCTCCCTCCTAAGTCTCTATTTTTTTTTCTTTTTTAAATTCTTTGCTAGATAAGACAATTTTTTGTTCAACAGAAATTTACGCACTAGAGTAATGTTTAATGGTCTGCTGGTGCACATTAGAGCATTGTTACTTTCCTATGAATAAATTTAAGTGGTTTTAATGAGAAACAATGGGATGCTGAATTTTTTATCTGCACTTGTTAAGTGCTAGGCTTTTGTGAATTGAATATATTTTAATTTAATAAAAGGGGTTAGACATGTTGCTTAATATACTCTATTAATTGATTTTGTTACAATATTTTATTTAATGTTATATTTAGGCACAAGAAAAGCAAATTTGTGACTAAGGTTATACTTTTTCATTTTGCACTTGGCATTTATTGTCATGAACACTTCAAAAGATTGTTACCTTGTAGGTGTGCTCACTCATCCTAGTCTCACGCAAGCAAGCTAATAGATTATTGTTGTAACAATATTATCTTATTTTATCTTTATTAGCTTTCGGTTAGTAAGATTTGTTTTTTAAATTTGTATCTCAAAGGATTACTATCTCTTGTATATATTCGAGATATACATTGTACAGCATCTTTGGGTCAATACAATTCATGTAACTATTTTCCTTTATTCCTAGCATGCAAATGTCATCATTAGTTTGAACCATTTTATAGCATACATTGTTAGTTGTTAGGCCTTTAACTCAACATGGAGGTCATATATCTTGTGTATGGGGTACACTTCATAGAGGCAATATAATGTTGATCTTTATAAAGTCTCGAGATAAATACAAATTTGTAGTCAAAGATTGCTTTATTTTCTTATTTTATAAAAGGATCCTTTGGAGAGACTTTGTTGTATCATATCCTTTCAAGAGACTATAAAGATGTTCTATCTTAAAAATGAAACTATTCATGAATGATGTTGATATTCATATGTCATATTATAATGTAGCAAAAGAAGTCTCATTAATGATTATATTAGCTTCAAGTTCACGAGTTGAGCTTATAAATTTGTGCTTTTCTATACTTGGAACTTACTTCTCTAAAATTATGTGGTTTAAATGCATGCAAATATGATAAAAGGGTACACTTGTTACTAAGAGAGACCATACATGCTTATAAATTATAGCATGTGAAATTATTGTTGTTTATTTACTTTGTTATTATTCACAATGTATGGTGGTTACTTGATATGAAGTTATTAGAATAAGATGGGAGGGAAATCTGAAAATGAAGACAATATGGAATGGTCAACTCAAAACACATATGCATTTATTGACGTACCTTATGATTGAGTGAGGAAGAAGCAACTACAAAGTTCAACATTTAAGGTAACAGTTTGGGAAGATATAAACAATAAGTTGGGTGTGATAATCGGAGAAAGTTATGGTGTAAACAAGCTGAGAGGAAAGTATAATCGACTATGAACTCTATATTGTGAATTTTCAACTTTGCTAACCCATAGGAGTTACATAGGATTCTGCATCAAACAAAGTGAATGCCCCTCAAGAAGTTTGGGAAGACTTGTGTTTGGTATATTCAACGTTATTAATTTAAAAATTATCATTTTCTTAATAATATTATGTTAGTTTATGCATTTACCTAATATTAAAGTTTATTTATATTTTGCAAAAAGGAAAGTACTACAAACAGTTTAAAAAGAAAGGATTTGATTATGACTATAACATTCTAGGTGCAATATTCAATTCTAGTACAGCAACTGGCAAATTAAATTATGCTTACACTCAAGACCCACCAACCTTTGATAAGGAGAGACAAACAGAGGATGACTTTTTTGCAAAAGGTGTGCACATTTCTGATTCCATTGATGTTGATGAAAAAGATGTTCAAAAGGCTAACAACAAAATGAAGCAAATTGAGACTTCAAGTGAGCACTGATGCAAAGAGGCAAAGAACTCAAGATTAGAAATACTTGAAGAAGCTTTGAGCCAATGGAGTGCATCAATGAGTGCAAGGGAATAATAATCTTCTAAAGCAAAAATGAAAGTAATGAAAGCTAAGGTTGAGCGATATAAAGCACAAGCTAGCCAAGATACTAGTCCAATGTCTGATCCTTACTCTATAAACGCATGCATGGAGTTGTTAGACTCAATGGAAGATATTCCAAGTAAAATCTACAACAATGCTTTGACAAAGTTTAAAGATCGTGATTGGAGACACATATTTATTAAGATGCCTTTGTTTAGGAGGAAGGATTGGCTAGCATCACTAGAGTAGTATTAAGTTGATGATTGAGTTTGTGATCCATTTTGAACCTTTTACTGGCTTGTTTGACCTTTTTGGTACTAGGTTATTAATGTGTGTTATCTTAATAGTGACTTGTGAGTTTTTTAAGTACTGGATTGTAAAGAGATACTTATGACTCTTTATGGTATTAGATTGTAATGTGTTTTATTTCATGTAGTGACTTGTGAATTTTTGGTATTAGATTATAATGAGATACTATTACGGACTAAGCCCAAAAAAGCCTAGAAATTCTGAATGGAGCCTTACTCCGATGGCCTGGTTGGAAGTTACTCCACCGAGACTTGTTTTCATTTATGATGCATTAATTTCAGATTCCGTAACGTTACAAAATCGAATTGCGTAACGTACGCTAATCCGAGACCGTTACATAAGAATTTTGGAAACCGTTATTATCCTGCTTCTACAAATAAAAGGTCTCATCCTTGAAACAGGTACGCGTAATTCTAATCCAAACACTTACCTCTCACTCTGACTGACTTGAGCGTCGAAGTCCTTACAGGTACACCCATCCATGCCATGCAACCTGGTGCAACTACTCATCCTTGCCGTGTAGCAATTGTGAAATCTCCTATCTCAGTTCGGGTGAACAGCTTCTTTGTAAGTAAATTCCTCACTTCCAAACATTGGCATCGTTTGTGGGAAACATTTTCCTCAATTGCTACACGTGAACTACCCTAGCTTCTCATCGCCACCGAGATGTAGTGGCGGCACGCGGTCATGTAAGTGAAAGACGATCATCGCAACACGACCAACCAGATGGACACACTACGTCGGAATCTGCTTCCGACACCGGGAATTGTTGTCATGCTAACCCGCCTTCAGTGGAACCACCAAGGAACCCTTAGCATCCAAAGTAGAGCGGGTTCCCCAGGAGCAGATTCCATACGACGATATAATATCAATGATGAAAGAACAAGCAGAACATATTCGAGAGTTGGAGTAAGACATCGACAAAATGAAGGGAGTTGGTGGACAAGATTGGAGAAAAGATCATCACCAAGGTAGGGACCGTGATGTTCGATACCAATCTCGAGCTCGTTATGAAGAAGGGCAAAGTTTTTGAGGTAGTGATCGATCCCAGGACCAAGAGCATGTGAATGCTCGGGAATCCAGAAGCAGATATTCCTGCCATGTTGAAAATGCCGAATCCCATCCTTCAAGGGTAAGAAACTATGACCAACCCAAGCACTACCTGAGTCATGATGAGGAGGATGATGATATGCCTTTCTCGGATTACATAATGAGTGTAAAGTTCCCTAGTGTGTTTAAATCTCCAACAGATATGGAGCCTTGTGATGGGAGTTTTGATCCACAAGAGCATATGGATATCTTCAAGTCCAGAATGGCATTAGCAGGAGCCTCGGATCCCATAAGATGTCAACCATTTCCGATTACATTAAAGAAATCAGCTTTGAAGTAGTTCAAACCCAAGCCAGTAACTAGCCTCTTAGGACTATTTCAACAGCAAGGAGAGCCATTTCGAGATTTCCTTGAAAGATTCAATGTCGAGACACTGTTGGTGAAGGAGGTGGAAACTCAAGCCGTAGTTCTCATTCTCTTGAATGGGCTTCGACCTGGAGCTTTTAAGGATTCTCTCTCCAAATAACAAGCAAAAATGACGGATGAAATCCAGCTGAGGGCCAAAAGGTACATTTACCTTGAGGAGACGCAGAAAGCCATGGCTAGTTCGGTGAGACACCAAGTCGAGAAAAAGCCGGGTTTACAGTATGAAGAGCATCAGAAGAAAGAACAAAGGGCATCGAGGATCAGAAAGTTCCATGATTATACTCCCTTCAATGTGTCCCTAGCTGATTTGTATAGAGAAGTTGAGCAGGTAAAAAGATTCCCAAAGCCAAAGGCAATTCGGGTAAGAGCTGTCGCAACCGAGATTGCGACAGGATGACAAAACCGTAAAGAGAAATAAAATGAAAAAGAGGTTAAAGATGAAAATGGAAGATGGAAAAAAGGAAATTGACGAATAAATGGTAGATGACGAATGATGGAAAGAAAATGATATAAGGGATGAAAATGAGGATTAAGTCAATGAGAAATAGTTTAATTGAGTCGCCACTAATATTTATTTTGAAATGGAAAAATAATGGAAAAAAACCCTTCTTATTACTTTTTTTTAAAAAAAAAAAAGAAAAATGGCCTACAAAAACCAAATTTGAGTTCGAGAGTTGATTATATATAGGGAAGGTTTGGAACTTAATCCTACTGCACCCCTAATACATCCGTCCTTTAAACGGTTACCTTAAATAAGTTATGCAAACTAATAGCTCAGACAATATTTATTTTACCCTTCAAACACAAGATTGATAGTAACTGATTATTTATAAAAAATGGAAAAACTTTATTTTTTATTATTTTTAGATTTTTTATTTTTTAGAAAAAGATATTTTTTTTAATTCAAAAAAATTATTTTATTTTATTTTTAGGACAAATAAGGATACAATAACTATTGACAAATGGAAAAAGAAATTGAGAAAAATTAATTTTGGCTTGACTTATGCTCCGACGTATCCTCTGGTGCAATGAAGAACTCAAAGCCACGTAGTTCTTTAAAAAATAATTGTGTGTTGATTAATTTTATTTATGAAGGTATATTTTTTTATATAAATTTATAGCAATATTTTTTTAAGAAAATGAAAAGAAATATATATTTATTTTTATTTATTATTAATGTCTAATCCTACCAGCACTTTTAGTAGAACGTAATGAGACCTCAAGAGTTTCAAGAAGAGCTTAATTGATCGGTACTCCAATCCTCTCTTGATATTTTTGTCGTTAGCCAATTTCAAATTATGTTATTTTAAATGGAACAAAAAATCAAAATGAGTTATTATAGTCATTTGCTTAAATTAGTAATAATATTTTTTTAAAAAAATTCTGATTATAACATTTAGATTTAAGAAATTTGTTTACTATTCTTATTTATTTATTTTTATAAAACATTTTTATTTTATTATGTAATTAAAGTCAGATCCTATCAGCGCTTCTGCTAAAATCTAATATAAAACCTCAAAAATATTAGGAAGAATTTGGCTAATCGGTACTCTGATTCTCTCCTAATTTTTCCATCGTGGGCTAGTTTCAAATTTTTTTTTATTTTATCAATATAAATTTAAAGGGATTTATGAAATAAAAAAAATTGATGATTGCATACTAATAGACAATTAGATTAATTGACTTTGTTTTCCTCCTCCTTTTATTTTTGTGTTCGTTGATTTATTTAGGTGCCTAGTTTTTTTTTATTATTCTAATTAGAACCGAGAAAAAAAAAGAAAAAGAATGAAACGAAAAGCAAAAAAACAATAGAACATCGCTTGGGTCGAGGGAAAAAATGAAAACACAAAGAACCAAGGCCCGTGAGTTCCATCAGAGTAACATTATTAGTTAATAACAATAAATAAAAAATAAGAATATGAAAATAAAAGATAAGACAAATAAGAGGAAGCAGAAAGAATAGAAAGAGGAACGATATGTGGGCTAGGGATTTCATTTGAAAAAAAGAGATAGAGGCTTGGTTTGGAGGCTGGGTAACGGCGGTGGCCAGAAATGGAGGAGGGTCACGGCAGTGCATCTAGATGGGGACATGGCGGCATGGATGCATGTCCGAGGTGGCTTATGGTGGTGTCTCGCAGTGGCAACGACGGAGCAGCGGAGATGGCAGCGTAGCGGTGGTGGTGTGCGGTGAAAGGAAGTAGACGGAAGCTACTGCTTAAACCCATGGAGGACAATGGTGGTTTCTGTGCCTGATCTTGGCTATGGTGATGAGTTCTTTTCTTTATTTTAATTTAAGATCTGGTTTGTGGTTTTCTTATGTATGGGTTATGTTTAGTGGACATTACACTCCTCTGTTCTTATTTTGAGGCTTCCTTCTCCTTTTATTTGTTTTATTATTTTAGATTTTGTAGATACTGAGAAATCAGAAAACTGAGGTGTGTTATGTGTGCAAATGCACTGGTGTCGTGTGTGGTAGTGACTGTTTGAATATCTGGGGTTTCAGCTTCTTTTTTTTCCTTCAATTTAGAACAAATTTATTCAAGTGTGCACATGTGTATGAATGTGCTTGAGTGCATCATGATGCTACAGATCAGTTAGCAAGCAATAATCAAGCAAGTACAATGTTCATTTTATTAACACATTATCTTAGTAAAAAATTGAAATGAATTGTGAGGAAGTAAAGTTGAACCTGCTGTCTTCACCGTGTGATTCTTCTCTTCTTGTTTGCTTAGAAATTGAGTAAGAAGCTGTGTCTTTTCACCAAAGAAGTGTGTGTGTTTGGCTTCATGCATAAGAAGCTGTGTGTGTGTTTTTAGGCTGAAGCCCTCTCCCTTTTTATAATGTTCTTGCACTGCCCAAACTATGCAAATTGCACAACTTGCTACTTTTTTAATGATTTTTTTATTTTATTTTCTTATTTTAGTTTATTTTGTTTTTATTTTAGTTCTTGGATTGTTAAGATTTGGGTTGGGCTGAAACATAATTTTTGGCCAAACAAATATGGCTTTGGGCTGATTAAGTTTTTTTTTTTTAAATGGTTTTTTTTTTGGCATTAAGGAAATTTTCATTTATTATTTTTTTATTTTTTCATTTTAAATAATTTTATAAAAATACAATGATAAAAGAGAATGGAAAATAAATAGAGTATGAAATAAGAAGAAACCAATTAAGAGAGGAGATGCATAAAAAATTGGAAGATTCAAATTTAAATTGCAAGAAAAGGAATTTTTTTTTTATGATGTTTACAATGAAAGCTAAAAAATAATAATAAAAAAAAAAGAATTGATTTTGAAACTGTGTCAAAAATTGGGTGCTAACAAGAGCCAATACTAACATGTCTCTATTTTGCAAATACCATAATGGCTTTGGTCATAAGACGGAAGATTGTTTTGATCTTCGAGATGCTGTGGAGCAACTCATTCGAGAGGGGAGGCTGGCAAGATACATTGCCTCCCAACGAAGTCCGTGGAAAAGAAAGGTTTCGTCTTTAAAGGATGATGAAAGGAGAAACCCTCGATTATAGAGGAACTCGGATAATTTTCGAATTTATGACAATTAAGATGAGGAACCCATAATAAAAACAATCAATGTCATTGTTGGAGGATTCACGGAAGGTGGAGTTACTAAATCTGCACGGAAAAAATATTTTCAGGAGGTATTGAGCTTATCAGCGACAAAAATGAAAAAAAAAAACCCACAAGCTGCCTACAAACTCCAAAAATTAGTTTTTAAATTCCGACTTTGAGGATATTGTCCCTAGACATGATGACCCTATGGTCATTTCGGCAAAAATGGTAAATGTCGAGGTTAAAAGGTCTTCATCGACCAAGGAAGTTCAGCTGACATCATTTTTCGAGATGCTTTCAACAAACTCGGATTAAAAAATTCTAACCTTCAAAGTTACAAGGAAGAACTCGTCAATTTTTCTGGAGAGAAGATATACCCGGACGGATTTATTACTCTACATGTAACTCTGGGAAGCCGACCCAATGCTCGAACTATAAAGGTCGATTTTCTTGTCGTTGATTGCCTGACAGCATATAATGTCATCTTGGGAAGGCCAACTTTGGATAAAATCGGGGCCATTGTGTCTATAGCTTGCTTGACGATGAAGTTTTTTGCTGATAATGGAGAGATAGCTACTATGAGAGTTGATCAAGTTATAGCTTGAAGATGCTACAATGCAAGTCTAGAAATTGCCAAAAAGAAGTCGAAGGAAGAAGAAGCATGACCTCTGACTTCATCGAATGTCATGTTAATTGACCTAGATATTCGAGAACGGCAAGAAGTTAAACGACCAGAGCTAAGGGGAGAACTTGAAGAAGTGCAAATTGCCTCAGAAACGTTTCACACGGCCTGGATTAGCAAAAATCTCTCCATCTCCCTTCGAGAGAATCTCGTTACTTTTTTGAAGAAAAATGTAGGGTTATTTGCTTGGACGGTAGCTAATATGCTTGGGGTTGATCTCGATTTCATGAGTCATCGGTTATCAATTTTTCTTAATGTTCGACCTATGGCTCAGAATAGAAGGAGAATGAGCTCGAAAAAGGAACACGAAATTCAAAAATAGGTTCAAGATCTATTGGATGCAGGTTTTATCCGGCAAGTGACTTATCCAACTTGGCTATCAAATGTCATGATGGTTAAGAAATCTAATGGGAGATGGCGAATTTGCGTGGATTATACCGATCTCAACAAAGCCTGTCCAAAGGATTCTTACCTTTTGCCGAGCATTGATAGATTGGTAGATGCAGCGTCAAGGTTCCGATCCCTTTCCTTTTTAGATGCATACTCGGGCTATAACCAGATTCCCATGCATCCATTGGATGAGGAAAAAATAGCATTTATCAATCCCATGAGAAATTACAGCTATAAAGCAATGCTCTTTGGGTTGAAGAATACAGGAGCTACATACCAACAATTGATGAACAAAATTGTTTTTGAGCACATCAGAGTTTTAATGGAAGTCTACATAGACAATATGCTGGTAAAAACAAAGATGGAAGAAGAACTCTTGCATGATCTGGAAACAGTGTTTGCATGTTTACGAAGGCATAGGATGATGTTAAACCCTCTGAAATGTGTTTTTACTGTTGAAGCCAAAAAGTTTCTAGGCTTTATGCTTACGCATAGGGAAATTGAGGCAAATCCCGATAAATGTTGGGCCATCATCGAGATGAAAAGTCCAAGTGATGTGAAAGAGTCCAGTGCTTAACAGGAAGAATAGCATCTCTTTTTAGATTGTTGTCGGCTTCAGCACAGAAGACTTCACCTTTCTTTTCGTTATTAAAGAATGAGAGCAATTTTGAATGGACAATAGAGTGTGAAGCGGCCTTCCAAGCATTCAAGTCTTACTTGGCAAGCCTACCGATCTTGTGCAAACCCGAGATAGGAAAGCCATTATACTTGTATCTTTCGGTAAGTGACTCAGCCATAGCCGGCATCTTAGTCCGAGAAGATGATAAGCAGCAATTTTCGGTGTACTTTGTCAATAAGACTTTGCAGGAAGCAGAAGTTTGGTATCAGAAGTGAGACAGTGGCATTGGCACTTGTTTTTGCAGCCCGTCGCCTTCAGCAATATTTTCAAGCTCACACAATTATCGTTAGAACAGACCAACCAATTTGACAAGTGCTCCAGAAAATGGATCTCGCAGGAAGAATGGTAACACAATTGGTTGAGCTGTCAGAATTTGATATCCGATATGAACCCCGGGCTACGATTAAAGCTCAAGTTTTAGTAGATTTCCTTATTAAAATGGTGGACAAAGACGAACTTAGTAATTTGACTTGGACGTTATATGTAGATCGGGCATCAAGCACAAAAGGATGTGGAGCCGGAATTATCTTGGAAAAAGAAGGTGATATCATGGTTGAGATGTCTATTAAATATGATTTCCTAGTCTCCAATAATTAAGCCGAGTATGAAGTTTTAATAGTCGGCCTTCAACTTGCTTTCGATGTAGGAGCAGCTCGACTTACAATTTGCAATGATTCCCAAATTGTAATGTCAAAAGTATTCGGAACGTACCAGGCAAAGGATCCATTGCTACAGAAATATTTGGTTAGAGTCAAGGATCTAATGGGAAAAGTCGATATAGCTGAAATCTGACATGGTTCCAGGTCAGAAAATATCCGAGCTAATATTCTTTCCAAGTTGGCTAGCACAAAGACCGAAGGGAATAATAAAAGGTTAATTCAAGAGACTTTGAAGACCCCTTCCATAGCAGACCTTGTTTCAGTATTAGAGATTAAAGAAAACCCGACTTGGATGACTCAAATTATGTAATATTTGTTCAATGGAGTTCTACTTGGTGATTCTGTCAGTGCAAAGAAATTAGCCAAGGAAGTTTCATATTATACTACAATTGGAAGGCAATTGTATCGGAGAGGTTTATCTCAACCTTTACTGAAATGTCTTAGCCCAGAGTAAATTACTCCCATGCTCGAAGAAGATCATGAAGGATCTTGCAGGCATCACCTTGGTGGAAAAGTACTCGCCTTAAAAATTTTACAGGCAGGTTATTATGGTCCCACGATGACTAAAGATGTTGTGAGGTTCGTAAGAAAATATCTGAAGTATCAACAGCATGCCAACTTACATGTTGTTCCAACAGAAGAGCTTTCAACGATAGTATCCCTATGGCCATTCTCTAAATGGGAAGTCGACCTCTTAGGTCCCTTTCCCTTAGCTGCAGGACAAATAAAGTATTTGATTGTTGCCATCGCTTACTTTACAAAGTGGATTGAAGCAGAGCCATTATCTTCCATCATAGCTACACAAGCTCGAAAGTTTGTATGGCAGAATATTTTTACTCTATTTGGAATTCCAGAATCACTAATCAAGAATAACGAGACACATTTTACCGACAAAAAATTCCGGGACTTCCTTTCGAGCTACAAGGTTAAACACCATTTTACATCGGTAGAACATCCATAGGCAAATGGACAAGTAGAAGTAGCAAATAAGGTAATACTTAGAGGATTAAAGAAGAGGCTTGATGACAAAAAAAGAGTATGGGCAAATGAGCTCGACGGTATTTTATGGTCATATTGGATAACTCCTCATTCTATCACGAAAGAAACCCCATTCAAGCGTACTTATGGGATAGAAGCGATGATCCCAGTCGAAGTGGGAGAACCGAGTCCAAGGGTGGTGTTCCAAAATACTAGTTCTCAGTCCATGAGGGAGGAAATCGACCTATCTAATGAAACCAGAGAAATGACATATATTAAGGAGCAAGCCCTCAAACAAAGGGTGGCAAAAAGATATAATTCCTTTGTAGTGCCTCGTAAATTTGAGGAAGTAGATTTAGTTCTACGAAGGGCTAACATTGGACTACCTGTTCCAGATCATGGAAAACTCGCAGCAAATTGGGAAAGTCCGTACAAGATTGTCAAAGTCTTGGGAAAATGGGCGTATAAATTTTCTACCTTGATTGGCTCCCAAATTTCGAGGTCATAGCATAGTTTGAACTTGAGAAGATTTTATGTCTAGACCATGTGATTTGTCGTACTCTTTTTCCTACCTCGGGTTTTTTCCCACTAGATTTTTCTCAAAGAGGTGTTAATGAGGCGAGACTTTCATGGGCCAAGTGGTATATCAATATACTGCTGCTTAGTTGTCTTAATTTTACAAATAAAGTGTTTGAGTGACTTTTATTCCATATTGTGTAAATTCTGAAGGACTGATCACCCTTTAGTCGCAAAACACACGTTCAGGTTTAAACTCCTCGGACATTATGCAATTCAGGTTGTTACCTAGGAATCTAATCGTAACCAAGTTATTGAAAATTATGGCAAAAGACTTAAATTGTGAAAAGTCAAGTTTATAACTTAGGTAAATTCATTGAGATGCGCTATTCCTTTCAAGTTATAGAACTTAAGCGAATAGTAAATAAATTTCATAATTTTGGAAGTGTCATTATAATAATCCCGTAAGTTGGGAAATATCATTACAAAAATCCCAGAAGTCAAAAAATAAAAATAAAAAATATACTTCCGGAGTAGCATCATCACCCTCATTAGCCTTGGCGCCATTCTCATCCTCTGCAAGAGGGGCGATTTCAATTCGACCATCTTTAACATGCTTGTTTAGACTGACTTCATTAAGGTCAGCCTTAGGACAAATAACTACGCATTATGCCAAGATGTTATCTTTGATCTCATAGGCTGACTTTTCCCATTATTGCTCTATGAACTTCACGTCAGCTTTCAACTTGTTTATTTCCTCGGATGCCGTGGCATTAGATTCCTCCAGCTCGGATGTCTGTTTGGCCGATTCTTCCAACTGGTGGCCTTTATCTTCAAGGCTCTGGTCCTTCACTAGGATCACCTCCTTTAATTCAGCCATCTTGGACACCATTTTCTCTTTCTTTTCTTCCAGGGCCTGTTTGTCGACCTTAAAAAGATGGATGCTTTCCCCAAGATCCTTTACTTCTTTCGAAGCTTGGATACCAGCAGCAACAGCAAGCTCTGAGCATCTGAGGATGGTCGCTGACTTTAAGAGCATTTGACCCATCCATTGCATCCTACTCACAATATCTTTATCGTCCAACTCGATTTGCTCTAAAATAGAAGGGGTGACCAATGCCTTATCCATAAATTATGTGTAAGGGAAAGTCCTTATAAGGACATTATCTTCTGGTCTAGTCTCCGAGGTGGTATTATCCTCAATATCAACTCGGATCATCTCCTTCACAATTTTCTTCCCCTTCTGTTTCTTCGAAGGTTGGACTTTAGGAATAGGTTTTGTGGGTTGCATCCTAGGGATAGAAACTTTAGCAGTTGTTACGCCTGGGTTGCTTGGATCATCAGGTCGAGGATTTTGGCTAATGTCACCTTCATGAGACCTTTTATTCAGAATGCGGCATCGGAGGACATCTAGGGCAGACTTCAGAGCCATTTTCTCTACGCAATAAGAATCCGAGATTAGTTTATATACAATATCAAGATAGTGTATACAAAGTATTTAAAACCTAACCTAAGTGAGCTCTAGTTGTTGGTGAATTAATTGCGACTATGAGTTTCAAATTCAAGTTTTCCTTTCCAAACCTCGCCAAGAGAAAGTCGACCAACACTCGTTCCTAGGAAGATAGTTCATTCTCATTTACTCGAGGAATCTCGAAGTATTTACTCCAGAAGTAATTGATCCTTAATTCTCCTTCAAGGCTCTCCCAAAAAGATTGTGTTTGGAGCTCCAAATACCTTGAAGTAAAACGGTTTGAAGTGATGGAAAGATTCCTCGTATAACGTGAATACTTTCTGATTTGGTTGAGCACGGAATGATAGCCACCCTATGGTCACACCCCTACTGCAAAGGTGGGTGAGAGCAAACAGTGAGAAGAATACCTTTGGTGAAGGAGGAATCTGGAAGTATTTGCATATAATCTCGAACCCTCGGATCATGGCCCAAGTATTAGGATGAAGCTGGGATGGGGCAACTCCAATTCGCTCTAAAATGGTAAATTGGAAGTGAGTAAAAGGGGTGCGAACGCCAAATTTGGAAATAAGGACGTTGTACATCCACAGCCATCTCGGACCACCCTCGAGGTTAATATAGCAAACTCTCTTGTTGGAGCTCAGAGCCTTTAAGATATATTCCTTCTCATATTCTCCTTCCACAGTCAGTAGATGCTCTTCATGAAGGGATTTGAGAAATTCCGAGTTAACTTTGGACTGAACTCCTAGGACCTCGGGATTGACCCATATGTATATTGGTGGAATCACGGAAGGAAAAACGAACGCTTGTTTCTTTGCCATTAGAATTAACCTACATAGGAAGAACCACCTCTATAGTTAACAAAATCAGAAATATAATTCGAAAAACAAGTGAAAATCCTATGGTGGTTTTCCCTATAAAGGCACAAGAATCGCCAGAATTAGGAGGAGAAGAAGAAACATTGGGAGGAATAACCCCCCCAATGGTGGAACGATGGAATAGTACGATGGTTTTATACAAACTACCATATATAAAGTACTAAAGCAACAGGAATACTCTCAAACATCATTGTATCTACAAAAAGAAGGCATACCTTTAAAATGTGGGATTCTTCGACAGAGGCAAGCCTTTGGGTGCACAACGAACGGTGGTTCTCAACGAACAGTGATTCTCTGAAGGCTTTGAAACAAGAGTAAGTGAAACGAAAAATGAAGAAGAAACGAAGCATTTGGAATTTAAAGGAAGGCATACATCCCTTGCCATGTAACCCAAAGGTCACGAAGGGCAGAAATGTCTTATTTTGCCCTAGAATGAGGATAAAATTGAAAACTCATGTCAGTTCAAATCATGAGGGCGCGTATAACAAGGCGCCATAACAACACGTGTCATCTCGGGGAATAAAGATGTGACCCTTGACAAACTTGTGGCAGAAATAGTCTCCTTAGGTCAAGTAGGCACCGATAATGGCTAGCTATAATTGATGTGCAGCCAAATAACGTCGAGGTCCTTTTTCAAACATCCGACTTGTCCCAACGACTTTGAATTCAAAAACCCGGTATCCGATATTATCATGCCGAACCGATTTGGGGGCACTGTTACGGACTAAGCCCAAAAAGGCCTAGAAATTCTGAATGGAGCCTCACTTTGATGGCCCGGTTAGAAGTTACTCCACTGTGACCAGTTTTCATTTATGATGCATTAATTTCAATTTTCGTAACGTCACGAAACCGGATTGCATAACGTACGCAAATCCGAGACCGTTACACAAGAATCTCGGAAATTGTTATTATCCTGCTTCTACAAATAAGAGGTCTCAACCTTGAAATAGGTACGCGTAATTCTAATCCAAACACTTACCTCTCACTCTGACTGACTTGAGCGTCGGAGTCTTTACCGGTACACCCATCCACGCCGTGCAACTTGGTGCAGCCACTCATCCTCGCCGTGTAGCAATTGTGAAATCTCCTATCTCAGTTCGGGTGAGCAACTTCTTTGTAAGTTAATCCTTCACTTCCGAACAGATACTTATGACTCTTTATGTATTAGATTGTAATGTGTTTTATCTTATATTTTGGCATGTTATTGTTATTATTTAATATATTTGTATGTTTTCTATTATTAGCACTAATTAATTCTATGAATATTCTGAATAGGTGAATATGTCAATATATGAATTTACAGATAGTTCAAGTAGTGACTATAGCACATATTCAAGTGACTGGGATAATGATTTGGGAGATTTAATTAGAGTTTCACCAATCATGGAATATGAGGAAAGTTTTATTAGTAAGACACCATATAGGACATCTATGTTGATTGGAATGATGTATACACTTGAGTTCTTAGTCGGTCATGAAGTTAGATGCTATGAGAGTATTAAAATGGAGAAACATGTATTTTTGAATTTTTGTGATACTTTAAAGGATGTTGGAAAGTTGACTGATGGCAAAAGGCAAATGTGGAGGAAGGAGTTGCAATATTTTTAATTATAATGTGTAATAATTTGCAACATCGAGTTGTTGCTGAACACTTTCAACATTCCTTACATATTATTAGCAAGTGGTTTAGAATAGTTTTAAAAGTAGTCTGCAAGTAGGGTAGTAGAATTATTCGACTAAGAAATTAGACAACTACTCATCCACACATCATGGGCAATCAAAAATTTTTTCCTTATTTTCAAGTAAATTTTTAGACATGTACTCCTAATATTTAATAAATGTATAATTGTTTTTCATACTAAAATATTATTCATGTTTCAAATGTAGAATTGCTTTGGCACCATTGATGACACACAAGTATCAGCTTGGGCTCCTGCATTAAAACAGGCTGCCTTTTATGGAAGAAAAGTTTTGATAACACAAAATGTATTGGCAGTATGTGATTTTGACATGCTATTTACGTTCATTTATTTTGGCTAAGAAGGGACAACAAATGCTCCAAGGGTCTTTCTAGATGCTTTTAACTCCTGAAAATAGTTTTCCAAAACCTCATGGAGGTATGTTGTCTTCCAATAGCAATGTGTTTGTGTATACATATAATATTTATCCTTTATGACTATTTTAATAGATTCTTCAATTACTTTATAGATCAATTTTATCTTGTTGACTCTGGATTCCCTAATATGTCTAGTTATCTTACTCCATAGCGGAGAGAAAGATACCTTTTGCGTGATTTTCGTGATGGAGGATAACCACGAGGAAAACAATAATTGTTCAATTATAGACACTCTTCATTGAGAAATATCATTGAGAGATGTTTTTGAGCATTGAAAACAAGGTTTCCAATTTTGTAGTTGATGCCAAATTTTCCTGTTAGAAGACAAAGGCTAATTCCAAATGCTTGTTGCATTATATATAATTTTATTAGGCTGCAATATAGAATAAATAGACTTTTTGACCAATATGTCATGACCCATCTTAGGGTCCATGACCGACGCACAAACTATATCAGATCTAGTATAGCCTGACAAGATAAGTTATTTCTCTAATATTAACATTTTATATAAAGGCATGATCAATTCTAAATCTCAAGCTCATTATAATTACTAGATAATGCTTATATTCTAAATTTCTATCCAAAATATCTGGAATAATATAATATATAACCTATAGTTGCAAACTTTGGAATTAGAAGCAATGGTATACATCCAAAATATTTTGGGTAGCATACTAACAAGCTCTGCTAATTGAATGAGACACAACCAGTCTCAACTAATAACCTGCAAATATGATAACATATAAAGAGTGAGTTACACAAACTCAGTGAGGGCATATAAACCAAGCGGATGGGAAGGAGAAACCACAACACGTATGAATTGTTAAAATAAAAGAAAATGAGTTAACAATAATGCAATCACTACAAGAAATTAGTGGAAATTTAACTTAACAATAATGTAATCAATTCTATACTTTTTTTATATCTTTAGAACTAGAAACTCATTCATATGTCTCTTTCATAAATAGAAACTCATAAATAAAAACTCAATAATCCTTAATATGCCTTCTCAATATTTTTCATAAATCATTATTTTCAACATAATACAAAATAAAATCTTCATCACTTAAATATATAATCCATGAGGGTTGCATAGAAAGAATTAAATCATTTGGGGAGTAATTTCAACCCATTTAATCACAAATTTCATAATATATCAAACCGGGGCTTCACCTCACCCGATATAGCCTTATAATTAGGGCCTTCTCACGCTTTTTTCTCAATTTATGTTCTATGTGCACATAGGTTGTTATATCTCTTTGCTAAGACGAGCGGTAATGCCTTAATATCTCTTCGCTATGGCAAGCAGTGTTCTAACTTACAACCCATCATGACTTTCTCACACAACCTATATCAAAACTCAACATTCAAGTCTATAAGGCAATATCATTATGATTCCGATCTTAAAAATAACAATTCCCATAAATCTTTTGAACACAAAAGAACTAACACCAATATGATAAGATTATAAAGATAAAGAAAACTGATAATAGTTTCAAACTAGTTACTAAAGCCAAAGTTTAAATATTCTCGTAGATAGGAATAGTAGCTAAGCAAGCAACTAATCAAGTAAATCAAATAATAAGAAGTCATTAACTTTAATGAGATAGTTTCTCCCATGAAAATGAATTTAAATATTGCTGCTAAGTAAATATCCACTCACAACTTTGAAGAACCAAACAAGCTGCTTCCTTACAACTCCGGGAGAAATAACTAGCACAATATCTAGAGAATCTAACCAAATAAATATTTTGATAAGCTCAAATAATTTATTTAAAGATAAATTAATAACTGGTAACCCTCTCCCAAATTAACTATCTCACAACTAATAACACAACAATTTCAGCAACCTACCCCTTTAGAGCACAAAACTTTAGTAAACATAACAACCTAATGTTGTGAATCAACCCAATTTCGAGCAAGGAACTCACTAGCAGCAATGGCGAAGCTTGAAGAAAAATCTCAAGGGGGCCAAAGACTATAGCATATAAATTATATAATGACAAATAAATTAAAATTAATATGTAAAATATATAGTAATCAAATTAAAACTAACTGTATATTACATATTTAAACTTTGAAATAAGTCACTAATACGATAAAATAATTTTAAAAATAAGGACTGTGAAGTACTTTATAGTGTTACTTTCTGCTCTTTCAATGGCTTGAAATCATCAATAATTGAATTAGAACTAAAACTTTCAGCAATTTCTCTTTTAATATAAATAATTATACTATTTGTAAGAAACTCATCTTCCATTTTATTTATCAACCTTATTTTTATTATTTTCATTGCTGAAAATGATTGTTCCGTAATAGTTGTAGAAATTGAAAGAGTTAAAATAAAACGAATCAACCCATCAATCAAGTAGTATACTTCTAATTTTTTTGTTTCTACCAAGCATCTACACAATTTAGGAATAGTTGATAAATTTTTCAATTCTGACTATTGATGAGCATCAAAAATAAAATGCCAAAGTTAGAAAGGCAAATTAACCTTCTCCTACTAAATAAAATTCATAGGATAATATTTGTAAACAAGAGTACAAATGCTAGCAATATCAAAATTTTTATAATCATTCTTAGGAATCAAAGTAGAGTTTAGACTTAACAAATCTATTACTTGATCATTGTACCTACTATTTAACTTTTGTAATTGCTTATCAATTGTAACAAAAAATATTTTCACTATGAAATGATGCTCAACTGTAATCTAATCTTTATGGTGACAAGAATGTCCATGTCTTGTTATATAGGAAGCACTAAAATCAGGAATTAGAATATCATGTTGTTCACAAAATAATTTTATATTTTTACTTAGATAAATCCATGTTATTGCTATCAAATTAACACAATAAATAATGTAATAAAAATTGAATTTTTTCCCCCCAAAAATTCTAGAAATAAAAAAAAAATAAAAAAATATAAGATAATAAAAGTAATATAAAAAATAATAGAATCAATTGTATTATTGTTGTGTTGACACTTGCTTATCGCTTATGGCGCGTATATGACGTAGCCCTCCTATATTTTGTGTTGCAGTCTTTGCAGAGACGGTTGAAGTTTTTGAAAAAAAAGGTAAAAAACAAAGATACGCACAGATGAGATGTGGTGGGACTAGTTGCTGCTATTTACGGTTTTCTTTGTTTTCGTTAATTGATTTGGGCTAGTGGGGCACTCCACCGTGGACAACAAATTTAATGGTCCTTGATAATTTTTTCCTTTAGTTTTGTAGAAATTGTCGCCACCGGGATCAGAACGTAGTGTCTGTTGATTAGCAAAACTTTAGTGTGCGTATCAAACCATCTCAGCTATCCATATCTTTCCATAAATATGTGTTGTACTAAATATTTTATAAAAATTTTGGGGGGCCATGGCCCATTATCTCTACAAAGCTCCGCCTCTGCTCGCAAGAATACTAATTCCAATGTACTCACCAAAAGTTGTGAATTTAGAGAGAAAAATCAAGAGTTATAGTTGCAAGGAAGGAAGATCCATGGCAGAGAAAAGTGGAACCATGGCTAAGAAGGAAGCAACCCGCAATGAAGGGAGCACAAAATAGAGAGGAAAGGATGCTGTTGAGAGAGAAACCTGTGGCTGATGGTGGTGGTGGTGTCAAAAATGGCAGTGAAGGGAGGGAAGAGGTTGCACCGGTGGTGGTGAGTGAGAGACAGAGCGGACCTAAGACGGGTAAAGAAACAGAAGGGGAAAGGGATAGAGATGAGTTTGAGCGGGAGCAGGTTCTGACGGAAAGGGGAAAAAGAAAAGGATAAGTGAAGGAGGGGAGTAGTATGTGTTAGCCACATGTGAGTGTTGGGTGGTCCTCTTTACCTTTACTTTTTTTTATTTTTTATTGGGCAATGTCGCACAACACTTTGTAGGAGACATGATTACAAATGAACAAAGCTTAAAGATGGATCAGTAAGGCATCAATATTGATGCTACTCAAGCAAATTAAATGAAACAAGTTCAAGAAATTATTGCAAGTCAAATGTGCGAAAGTTACTATAGGCTTTGAGATACATTATATAATTAATGGTTATATTTTGTTTTTGTATGACAAATGATTTGAGACATAATGATGTTTTATTTAATATGTAAGACTTATATTTGGATTTCTATATATTTAGCTTTGTTTAACATATAACACTCGTATTGGACTTTTTTATGTTATGATGGTTATATTGATCAAATAGCACTTGTTGTTTATTTTTTTTTTGAGAAAAAATATTAAATACTTGATATTATATTCTATTGGTGTGCTATAGATAATTCGAGATCTGTGGAGAATTTCATTTGGAATGGCAAGGGTTAAGATATGAAGGTGATGCCTGCTATGTGTTTTTATTATTGCTATATTTTGCATTTTCCTTCTCTCCTCTAGTAGAGTTTTGAGCATTTCTCTTTAACTATATATTAAAAAAAATAGATACTAGGTACATTAATTTACTATCAAATATTTAAAAAGTGCAAGATTATCTATATTATTATCTTATCTTATATTATATAATTAATATTAGATATCAGATATTAAATAGTAGATATATTAAAATAATTAAGGAACAATAATATATAATAAAGAAAAATTTCTCCCTATTTTTAGTATTTATTTTTATCTTTTAAGAAAAATAAAAATAGAGATCAATATAAATGTAATAAATGTCAATATGCCTATATATATAGTTATTTTAATATTAAAATTTATTTTGAAGTTTATATAAAATTATTTTTAAATTTTTTTAATTTATTAAAAATAAACAAACCAAACATGATATATTATAAAAGAAATCTCCCTATTTTTTTATTATTTATTTTTATCTTTAAGAAAAATAAAAAAAAAGCAATCAATATAAAGGTGCTAAACATACCAATACATATATATATGAAGTAATATAAAGTTATTTTAATATCAATAGTGGACAATTATCTAACATGATTTGATATTTTCTTACATTTCTATTGGTTGATAATGTAAAATTATTTTATACTGTCAATACTTAAACTCATATTAAAATTTATTTAGAAGTTTATATAAAATTACTTTTAAAATTTTTTTAATTTATTGAAAATAAATAAACCAAACTGTTTTCAATGTTTTCATTTTTTTGAAAACAGAAAACATAAATCAAAACAAATATATTTCCTAATACTTGGAAATTTAAAAATAAAAATTATTTTAAAAAAATAAAAATAGGAAATATTCTCTAAAACCAATTGATCCTAAATATCTAAAGTCAACAACTATGAAGTACTAGTATTCTTAAGAAAGTTTATGAGAAAATGATGTTAGGTTTATTTTAAGGTTAGATGTGACACAATTTTGTAAATAACATATCAATAAAAGTTTATTTGCAAAAACTATACTCAAGGTCCTATTTATCGATATTTAATCATATCAGTTAAATAATTAGAATTTTTTTTATACTCTTATTTTTATAAGAGTATTGGCATATTTTTGTATTAAATAATTATGATTTAATTATAGATCTTAAATATAATTAAAAAATAATCTTAAAAATTTAATAACTTAAATTAGTGAGATATATAATAAATTCTTAATTATAAATAACTAAAGACACCAATATCCTTAAATTTTATAATCACTTGCAAGAAAAAGAAATGACTGTTAAACAGTTTTATTATCTTTTACAAAATTCCTAATAAAAATTGTAAAATTTTCATGATTCGTTTTTTTTTTTTTTTTTTTTTTGTGCCTCTATCCCTTTTTCCTCGTCAAACTGAATTGTGTGCTTCGTAAGATGAAGTCCATTGCTGCAATCATTTTCATTGATTGGACAAATCATAAATCTTGAAATAAAAAATAATATTATTTAGTGTGAGAAAAGTTTTGTTTTCTCCAGCTGAGGAAATTTTGTTTTCAAACTTCAAGTTGACTTCGAAAAGCATAAGAAAAAGTGGTTAAGAGGCGATTTTATACAAAGAAGACTTCTCTTCCTTCTAGTAAAAGCGAGTTTGCGTTGTAAAACAAACATGGTCTAAGTGGTTAAGAAAAAGAAAAAGTAATTAGGCATCCGTATTACTTTGCGTGCAGTTAGCATTTCTGATATAAAAATAAGGTAAATTCTATGGTACTATAGTAAAAATATGTATTTTATGCATTTTTTATGATAAATAGTGATGATCGTGTCATAGATTGTGAGGTGTATCAATGCACCAATCACCTATAATGCACTATAATAATATCTAATTTTAAGAAAATTTAAAGATATAATTAAATATATTTTAAAAATTAATTATCATACACTGACAGTATAAAATTATATTGACAATATAAAATAATTTTACACTGTCAATATAATCAAAAAATTTTATCAGTGTAATTTTAATTATCATATATTGACAGTGTAAAATTATACTAGCAATATAAAATAATTTTATACTGTCAATATAATCAAAAAATTTTATCAGTATAATTTTAATTATCATACACTGACAGTGTAAAATTATAATCGATAAAGATTTATCATAATTGTCGATATATGATAATTAAAATTACAATAATAAAATTTTTTGATTATATTGATAATATAAAATTATTTTATACTATCAATATAATTTTATATTATCAATATATAATAATTAATTTTTAAAATATATTTAATTATATTTTTAAATTTTCTTAAAATTAGATATTATTATAGTACATCATAGATAATTGGTACATTGATACACCTCACAATCTATGACACAATCTCACCGTTCATCATAAAAATATACAAAATACACACTTTTATTATGATACTATACCATACACCTAAAAATAAAATAAAAAAAATGCTAGACAACCATTATTATCGCGGTCGGTGGAGGCCATGTTAACCAGCCAAACTATGAATACTTGATGGTTTAACCGCGGGCACTGGGACTGGCCGAACTAAGCGGAAGTCATAAAGCTGGGCTTTTAATGGCAGTTAGTTATTGGTTATTAGCCGTTGAGCAGGACAGCCTGTGATGTGATCGGTGAACCCATAAATACATACATACATTACATTACATTATACTCGCTGAACAGCCTAGCCTCGCCTCTCTTCTTTGTGTTGTGATCAAAATCATAACATTACATTACTCATACTGCCAGAGAGAGAAGAGTATCTTTGAAGTTGCGTCTAGGGTTTGTAAAATATGTCTCCAGTCCAGTCCAGTCCTAGTTAGAATGCTTCAATTCAATTTGACTCTTGGTCCCAGATACGATTGGAATGGGATTTCACCGTTGACGTTGAGGAAACTCATTCAATTTGCCGAGTGAGTGTTGGACCAACACCCAACCCAGACAAGACAGCCTCAATTTCAAGCTTCAATTCCCAGACCAGGTATGCGGATCATTAATCCATACCATACCAATGCCATATCCATTTTTTTCTCTTGCTTTTATTTTAGTTTCTTTGTTTGTCCCCATAACGTTCTGGGGCAATATTCAGAATCAGAAGCAGTACGTTTCTCCCTTCCAATTGATCTCCTTTCTAAAATTTACACTCACTAGCTTTAGCTGTTTCTTGTCATAAACATCCTGCTCCTGCTGCTTGGACTACGCACAGTGCAAAATTGGTACAGATATTGATGATAATACAATAGGCAACCAGAGAGACCGAATTAGTGATTAGTAATATCTAACATGATAGAGGCCTTGCCATTATGTATTAATACTGCCTTGACCTTTTTCAATAATGATCTCGCTCTGTGTTTTTCCTTCTTAAAAACACAGAATCTTTTTTTTTTTCCTTGTGTTTTTTGTTTTTTTGTGTTTTTGTTTTGCTGGGGATGTCCAGCTCCTCGGGGGTCATCATGCACTTGAATGAGTAATCATAGTATAGTTTCTGATCTGTGTTAGTCATAGTATCCCTAACCATCAACCTTTTTCCCCCTTGATCTGTTCCAGAAGCTATACGAGCTCTGTTTCTCTCAAATCAATTTATGTTTGGATTTCACTCTCCTATTTTTTTGTTGTTGCCTTGCACATGAACACACACACACACACACACACACTAATACCTTTGTCCTAAAATGAGTTGTTTAACATATTTAGACTATAAGGGTTACACTGATTTCATTTCTTTAAAATGATTTAATTTTACTCTAACTTAATACTATGTTCTCTTTTCTTTTGGGGCAGTTGGGCTAGAAGACGGGGACGTCGTGTCAAAAGGAGCTTTTGACAACCAAACTCCTGTAGGGTACGTTTCCTGTCTAGGTCATTGCTCTGCATTTTTGGCATTACAATGTGCTTATAGTACCTTTAGATGCTTTTCTGATATATCTAGTGGTTAGCTATTATATTACACACAATTTGGTTTTATGGATAATTTATCTCTTCCTCCCCAAAGGTTATTTTATTTCTTGATTTCGGGTTCATCTTCTGGTTTAGAAGCAAGGTTTACTCAGTAACAGCTGTTTTAAGTGTCTTAAAAGTTGAAACGCAACTTTTTGGTTCAAGCTATACGGATATTAAACCACAATATGCATCCTTTTTAAAGGTATACTATTCACTGTATATACTCACAACCTACTCATCCATGCAAATAAGTCTCAGATGCTGAGATAGTGACGAGAGAAAGCCAAAGCAGAAACTAAAGTGGCAGGTCTAATTCAGATAGACACCCTGACTGCTGAGAAAAACTTACGAGGGCCAACTGATGGACGGATGGTGCAGTAGCTAATGTTAAAATCTAAATGAAACACCTATTGATGGTTTTAGAGCTGTGGAAAACTAACATCAGTACAATTTACAATTAAAAGCTAAAATTCAGTTCTGTGGCCCAGACCAATAATCTTAACATGCCTATTGCTTAGAGACTAGAGTTAATGAAGATCCTGGCAATATACCAGGACTACACAGTCAATTTTGAAATTCCCCCCCGTGGCACTTCATTATGGATGGGCACGTGGTTTTCATATCTTTTTGTATCGTGACTTGGGCGTTTGTTAGAAATATCACTATAAAGGAAAATAAAAATTTCGATTATAAACTAAGGCACTTATTTATTAGATATAGTAATTGGGCATATCATTGGAAAGGACAACTCTTTAGCCTGTAAGTTGATATATTTCCCTCCAAGCATCCATTACATGCATATAAGAAGTCAAACTGAAATCAGAGTAAGATTTTTGGTATGATATCAATACTGGGTATATCATGAATCACATTGAATTTCTTTTAACTGAAACATCACATTCGCTTGCCATTGTAGATAGATAAGAAGGAGAAAGCAGAATGAAAGTAGGTTCCGGTAAAGGGAGAAAAGTGTGCCTGGTGGTGACAGGTGTTGTGATCGCAATTGTATTGCTAATAGTGATACTAGCATTGACGGTGTTCAAAGCCAAGCATCCAGTTAACACAGTGGACTCAGTGAAGCTAGAGGACTTGAATGTGAACTTGGATACAGCAAGACTAAGGTTAGATTTGAATGTGACCCTGGACGTGGATGTCTCAGTGAAGAACCCGAATAAGGTGGGATTCAAGTACTCAAACAGCTCTGCCCACCTCAATTACCGAGGGCAGCTGGTGGGCGAAGTCCCTATCCCTGCTGGAGAGATTTCTTCCGATGAGACCAAGGGATTCAACCTCACCCTCACCATTATGGCTGACCGATTGCTCTCCAATTCCCAGGTTTACTCCGATGTCATAGCTGGTACATTGCCTCTCAACACCTTCTTGAGAATGTCAGGCACAGTCAGCATCTTAGGCTTTATCAAAGTCCATGTGGTTTCCTCCACGTCTTGTGATTTTGCAGTGAATCTTTCCAATAGAAGGCTTGGGAACCAAGAGTGCCAATACAAGACAAAACTTTGATTACTCATTTTCAGTGTAGGAGTGATTCCAGATTCGATATAGTAGACTATTTAAGTTTAAGTTTAATTTTTAATTTTTATGTTCACTTTGCTCCTTGTATTGTTTGTAACTTTGCTCCATGTTTTGTTTGTAATTGTGATTCGTATTCACCCTCTTTCTCCCGCTCAGGCAGCTCCTGGGAATTTATTTGCTATTACTATATCCATTTTCTGTACCTAACCAAGATACTTACTTCTTTAACTCTAAGTAGTCAGCCTCCATTTCCTTCTGGTATATGTGTTCTATTGTTATGTGACCATTCCCTGACGTTTTTAATTTTTTCAAATATGGTATTGCTATTCTGCTAAAATGTTTTAATGGGCTTATACATAATGTGTTTTTGTATTCAATGCATTATACGTATCTGTTGGTATTTTATAATTTCACGTATGATGCAATTTGAGACTCTGTTGCAGAAAGACCACGGTGCTGCCTTTTTTCCATCTGAGCATAGCTAATAGCTTCACCATACAGCAGCCCCGGTGCCAAACGCTACAATTAAATTTGCAGGTTGAAGCCTAAATGCTTTAGAGTGTGTTTGTAAATTGAAGTTTTGTAGGCGAGGGGAGGAAAATGAAGGATTTAAATAGTAATTATAAGTTTATTGTACTTTTCAAACTTTTCACTTTCTTCCCTTTCCCTCTAAAACTTCAATTCACAAACACTCTCCCAAATATTCTTTCATTTTCTAATGCTTGGAAATTGACTCTTGTTGCAATGGATTGGGTTTGATCAAGAGTCGACTTCCACCATTCCGGCTAAAACCCAACCGTATAGATAGGGGCGCATGCATATTGGAAGAATATACTGTTAAAAACAAAATTATTTATGCACAATTTCTTTCCGTATTATTGATCATTATCTTAATCACTTATATCATAAAAATTGAGGATTATCATATTAATTACAAAATATATATTATTGACAAAAATTTGTATGTTATCGAATTAGGTCAAGGTATAATTGAGATTTCTCTAAACATGGAATGCCGTGCGGAAGAGGACAATAAATCCTGATTTTATTATCACTGCATTTGATTCGATATTTTCTTTCCTGATCAAGTCTGATCCTAATTTATTGGTCATGCTACAAAATTTTGATTAACTCAATTGAGCGGGCCCTCTAGCCGAAGATTTAAAGGTGTTTTGAGTTGTAGTTAAACTGAGCCTCTTTTCCAGTGGGTACAGCTCCTTGAATTCTCTCTGCAACTGCTGTAATGCTGGTGTTGAAACTGATATCCATGTTTGTACCTGCACGAAGGCTCAACCTGCATGGAGTAAGTTTCCCCTCTTTTTTAGAGCTATTGCTTTGGTGAATTCTAATATGATAAAATGGTGGACATAATAGATAAGCTAAAGAAATAAATGGCTCGGGATGGTTATATGGAGTTGGCTCTATATTCCCTGCGGCTTCGGTAGGAGAGACAGCAGTCTTCTTTTCAATCAACACGCTTGATCAATTTTTACATGAATGCAAGAGATGTGCTATATAGTATGGAGAAAAAAATTATACCAAAAATAATATGGTACTATCAAAATAAAAGAATAGCATAAATCATATAACGGTTTCTCTTTTATCTTTTCTAACCGTTCATAAAACTGAAATTCATGCCACTGAGTGTTAGCGTTATCACTTATCCCAATGAGTAGCACGAACTTAGGGTAGCCATAGGTTTACACCTGTAATTTTCATTTTTATTTTAGAAACACTATCATATATACCTGCTTTTAAGTGGCTGTCCATTTTCCCGGTAGCCATAGCCATAGGCTTGTAAATGTTCTTCTTTTCAAGGTTGCTATCATATGTGCCAGCCGTTTCAGTCCAAAAAAGGAGTGTTCTTGAACATAAAGCTCAGTTTTAATATATGGGTTTTGACTCTATAACCCTTGCACTCTGTTTTATCTTGATTAACGAACTTCTATATCGATTTTTTTTTTCTAAAAAAAAATCCCAACTACGTGCAACGGAGCCCACGACACTTGACAAACATCCCATCATCCATCATGAAAGTAATACCAGAAACTAAGCGGGGGCAGATGGGAAAAAGGGAAAGAGCAAACGATAATGCATATCACGTAGCATAAGAAGATGTATGAGACGGATATCTTAAACAAGATACGCATTTATCATTTTCCAGAAGCAAAACACTTGTTAGCCTGCCTTTTTAATTTTTGCACAGAAACGTAAAGAGTATTCTCGCATCAGTTTTTGCTCAACTAAAACTAAATTCTGACCATTCCTCACACTAGCATGCCGCATTTACAAGAATTTCTTAATGCTAGCTCAAGATTTAAGTCACAAGTAATCGAAGATAAGAAGCATTAGACCAACCTTTTACACCAAAAAGGTACGAACCAGCAATTTTCTTGAATTTGAAAGTAAATCACAGCAACCCAAATACCCAATAAAAGTTGGCGAGTTTTTTCTTCTTTTTTTTTTTTTCCAAAACAAAAAAGGTGAAACATGGGGGCTCACCACCCAGAACAAGATTGACTCCTGCGTCAGAAAGATGGATCGTTACTTTTTTGTGAAAAGGGGTCAGATGAAGGAAGAATGAAAGAACAAGAAAAGAAAGTCATGCATCATTCCCACCGTTAGCAGAGATTCCAGTAGGATGAGATTTCATCGTTTTTAAATATTTGGGCATTCATTCTAATAAGCACACAAGTCACCGTGATTAAGAGTCCGTATCCGAAATAACAGATCAATCGATTGAGGAAAACTTGACCAATTGTGCAGAAAGAATCAAGCCTGAACGATAGCATTCAACAAATGATATTAAAATTAGTTTAGTAACATGATTTAAAAGCATACTTACAAAATTGAACGGGGCACAGTAGATGAAAATAAGTTATCTATTTGAGTAGCGGAGAAGAATAAATTCATTGTAAAATAAACTAGGGTCAATAGTTTACTATACAATGTAGCTGGAATATCTATCAGCTTGGTCAGACGAAGTTGATTAATGATTAGAGATACAAAGAACACGGAGTACATCAAAATTAGCGGGGCACAGAATGCAGTTATGGATGAACCGGATGTGTATCTGGGACACATATAAACCAGGCTTCATCGAGTCAGAATTCAAGCTTCTTGCATAACCCCACTTGAATATTCCTTGGTTTACCCCCTGGTTTCACTTTGACAGGAGCACCAGGACAAGCATCAGAAATCCCACTGAATTGGAGAGGGGAAGGAGGCGTTTTACAATCGTCTGAATCATATTCAACATTTGACATTTGAGCAAGAACTCCCTCAGTCTGCTTCGAAACAATAACTTGCAAAAGATTCTCATATACGGATTCAAACATGTCCTGATCTGAAAGAGATTCTGCATCATGAAAGGCATCAAAAGAGGGATCAAAATCAAGTCGTCGGGCTACAGTGATCCTTAATTCATCAAGATACTTTTTACCCTGGGGCGCACGTGCCATGTTGTCAGGACCAGGTGCAAAGGGGTCGAAAACACCATCCTTTGGTGTTCGGGGGCTACCATTATCATTATCAATATCAACAAAAGCAATGTTAGTAGTGGCACTGGCAGTGACATTGCGTTCAGGATCAATGCAGGCAAGTTTGAGTTGTTTCCTGACTACTGTGAGAGGGGATTGAAGGTCAATGGGAAAGTCCCCATTCTCCCTGACAGCTACAGGAGTTATAGGAACCAGACAATCAGCCTTGGCCGTAGGAGGAACATGTTCCGTTTCAGTTGTCTTACCAATAGTAGGAGCAATAGTACTCTCAATCTCATCCTGTTTTTCAGTCGCCCACGAGTCCTTGTCTTTGTCTTTGCACAGATCCGCACAAGCTCCAGAATCCATAAGCGCCAGCTACACACAGCATATGTTATTGTTATATGTTTAATTAATTTAAAACGATTGAATGGAATAAGATTCATGCAGTTCAGCAACACAATGCAGCTTTTGAATGAAAATGGAACTCGGGAAGCATAGCATAAACATAATATATATCCACAAATAAAAACCCTAATTTACCTCTCCAACACAAGGAAGAGTCGGTCGAGAGAGATCTGAACGATGAGGACCGAAAATTAAAGCATATTAATAAATAAATTGCATTGTAAATAAAGTAGAAAATGTTTGGACTTTGAGATTAGATTTGCACCAAATAGAACAGAACAGAACAGAACATTGTTGCAATGGAAAGAGGGAACAAGGAGTACAATAGATTAGATTAGATTAGATTAGATTAGATGATGTTATGTACCTGAGAGTGAGAGCAACCGGAGGCAGCGCAACAAACGTAGCAGCGGCCGCCGATCAAGTACAACTGGCAATCGAAGGAAGCACTACCAAACCAAATGCAAAGCAAATGTGAGTGACTGTGACTGTGACTGTGACTGTGCGTACCAAGAAGCGCCAAAACGCCCTCGCCCTATATATATTGCCCTCCTCCTACTTCAACTACAGGTGTCTTCCTTCTATTCGCCCCCATTCCCTCCCCGAGCTTCTTTTGTTGCTTGCATTAGAGTTTATACCACGCTTCCTCACTCAAAGGAATGTTTAAATTTATCTCGATCCACTTAAAATCGTTAAATTGTTTAAAACAAAAATAAAAAATTTATCAAAATCACGAAAATTTAAATTAAATTGGTTCCTATTTTTTAAAAGTTTCTTAAATTGTATAAGGTTTTGAATTCGATTTTTAAAATTAATTCAATCTAATTCAAATTAATTAATATTATATAATATATATTTTATTATTAAATTATATTTTTTCATAAAATAATTTTAATGATTTAAGTTAGTTTTCATTTATTATATTTTAAATTTTAAATTTTAAATTTTTTTTCATAAAAAATCTATTAAATCAATCTAATTCAAATTATTATAAATTATATTATTTAAATTGAATGAATTTTTTACTTAAAATTGATCCAAAATATACTACGGCTACTCCTGCTCACTCAACTCTTTATTATTATTATTATTATTACTATTCTCGTTGTCTTTTGTTCTTGCTCTATGTCACTTGCACTTCGGGCTGTGAAACAAAGTAGTCATCACTAACTTAGTCCTTTACTTTCCAAAAATTCATCATCAGATAAGAGAGGATTATTTGCACTCTTTCCGCTTAATTGGGTGGAGACCGCAACGTTAGTGATTTTGGCAGTACATTAAAGTTATTGAAGAATGGCTTTGATCAATATATTACTTTGATCAGAATATATATCTTTAATCCTTATACATCTTTATTCATAGCTGCTCTTGCATGTGTGAAGGCTAACTAGGTTTAGGTTCCTTTTGAAAATTACTCATAACTGATAGTTCCCGCCTCCAAAATAGAACTTAAGTCAAATTATAATTCAGTCAAAGTAATGCATATCTTTAGTTATGTTATTGTGGCCGAATCCCTGTTAAGTTAGGTCTAGCCACGCACTAGATTCCCTAGTTATGGGCTAGAGTATCAATAACTAAACTGTTAGCTGTAATTTTAGGGAAAGGCAAGATAGTTCATATAATTAATTTTTTTCATCTTTTCGAACTGCCAATGACTTTTTCAAGTTCACTGGATAGTTCTCTAATTTCTGTTCATTTAAAAAGTGTTTTAATTAATGAGAGACATAAACAAATTATTGATGGATCGTATGAAATAAGATTTCATAGTATTAGGTTGAGTAGTATAAGACTTGATAATTAAGAATATAATATAAATTATACATTGAATAAGTTTTTATACTATTCAACATTTGATGTGTTTTAGTAGTTTAATTTTATCCCATCTAGTGGTTCTTGTGGATAGTTTTTATTGATAAACAATATCCTTGTACATAAAAATGTTAAAAATTTACTTTAAAATAAATCTAAAAGTATATAATTAAATTTTATCTAATTTCACACACACACACACATATATATATATATATATATATATATATATATATATATATATATATATATATATATATATATATATATGTATGTATGTATAACATGGTCTAGAGCAAAGTGTAATTGAATTGGTATTTCATTTAATTTTTATTAGGTGCTGATTATATAGTGGAATTCGATCTCCTAAATCTCTATTTTTAATAGGGATGATCACAAATAAAAGTTGACCCGATTACTTAATTAATTCGATCAAATTCAATAATTAATATTTGCGCAGGTAATCAAATTAATTTAAGTTAAACTCAATTAACCCATGCTACTATTGGTTTGAATATCATTGTTGTTTCAACTATAATGGGAGTGAAAAATCATATCATTGCCATTAAAAAACATGTGCAACACAAGTGATATTGATTTTGTTCATTCTCTTAATGTCATCTAATATAAAGGGAGGTAAGTGTAATAATAATATAAATATGAAGAGACAGTTTAATTTGTGAAATAAGTTAGAAAGATGTTGAATGTAATTTCACTGATTTTCTTTATTCTCTTAGTGTTATCTAATATGAAGGGAGGTAAGTGTAATAATAAAATAAATATGAAGAGATGCTAGTTTAATTTGTGAAATAAGTTAGAAAGATATTGAATATAATTGCACAAATTTTCATAGGAGAACAGTATAATTTTCCCAAATAATAATTGTTCAAATTTAAGTGTGATATAAACATAAACGGTATGTTCACAAATTTATATTTAAAGATAATAATTTTTATGTAGTAATTTTTTAAATAAAAACTGAAAAAAGTGATAAATTATGATAGCTAATTATTATAGTGAATAATTTTTAAATATGATTTGATACCTTTTGAATTTCTATTAATTAATAGTATAAAGTTATTTCATATTTTTAGAGTATGAAACTTTAATTCATATTTAAATGACATTTTTTTTAATAATTATCATTATAAACTCATTCACTAAAGTAATTCATTGTGATAGAAACAAAAAATATAAACTTTTACGATATCTCAAAAAGGGAGAAAAAAGCATTATATGTGTAAAATATTTCGAACACATAAGACGAAAAGTAAGGTAATCTCCAGGCTAAGTTAGAATAAAAACTAAATAATGATAAGAAAAAATATTGACTCTTATTATTTTTTGTCTTTAATATATCTATATTGTTGGGTACTATATCGCGACTAAAATTCCCTTAATAATAATTGTCTGCCTTTGGATGTCAACCTTAATTAACCTTTGTTGCTTATGCTGACTCTTATTATATAGATAAAAAAAGAATAGAAATTAAAATAAAAATAGGTAAAAACTAGGCGACCAGTACTGTATTTTTTTGGGTCAAATACGAACAATACTTAAACCTTTTCCACTAGGTCAATCCGTGGATGGAGATCAGTTCAAGCCCATTAGATTACAGCGGCCCAGTGATTGGCATTGGAGAGGTGATGACTTCAGTTGGAGTTGACCAAAAATATAGACTTGAGTTAGAATTGACAAAAAAAAAAAAAAAAAAAAAAGACTTGAGTTTAGAGCGAGAAGAAGAAGAAAAGGAACGTATGGTGTGGTGCGGTGGGAATCTGATGTGTCAGTTAGTTTCTGCAGACTATGGCAGTTTGATCCATCTCATTCTCATGGCATATTGGTCCTATTCCTTCTCCTTTTGGCATTGCTTGTTAATTTACTATTTGGCTGACACGAACCTCAGAAAGAAACAGAAGAATCCTTGATCCTATGCCCCACAAACATTACTAAAAGATCATGGTCATGTTATATTATTATTATTAATTCACCATTATCAATAGTAGTACTGATACTGATGACATATCCCTGCTCTGCACCCAAGCATTATTGAAACTAATACAAATACCTGGTTTGGCATTTTCATATCGCCCAAATGCAGTAAGCATCTTACCTTTTAAACGATCCTCTAATATTAAAAAGCCTTGATGACCCTCCCTCTTTGCCCGCCTGTGCCTGGCATGACAGACAAGGCACAATTGCTAGTGCAACAATGACCAGGTTGAGGTAGGCTCAGTCTTGTCCTTAGTGTCACTGTCCGTTTCCATTTTATGACCAACTCTTTCCTTGGACATCTTATGGAATTGGATATATGTCATTGTCGTTGTCGCTTGTATGACAGAAAATTGCCAAAAGCAGTAGCAAAGGAGGGGCAAAGGAGGAGTCTGCGAATATCTGCATTGGAGGCCCATGGCTCAGATTCAAAGACTAATGCAACTCCTTGCATGAGGCACCTGGATAAGAATAACGGTCAGGGGCCTGCATTCCGGACTAGGGGCACAAAGAAGAGAAAACTGAGGCCAGTTCAAGAGCTCACAGCCTCACCTTTGTCGGCCCCGTACCAGGTCTTGTTTTGGATTATTCCTGGCCCGCCTTCACTCTCGTAGTCTATGCTTAATTAGTTGACAAGCCATTTAAACAATGTATGTGCAGGCTGTCAAACGTTCTCACGACCAAGGTGTTCAAAAGAAAAGCGGTAAGGTTCTTCACAACCCCAGCTTCTATGTGCCATCGCCATCTCAATATGATTAACGTAATAATTCATGATGCCCGCATTTCTTGTGTGCCATCAAACAAAGATGGCCTTGGATTTTATTATATTTGCAAATTCTTATAATGAAACTCATTAATGCTATTACTGCTTGTATCAGATCAACAAATGAAGGCACCATCTTCAACTTTTGTGCCAGAGAAACGAATACTAGAACTTGTCCTTGACACTTTACAAAGGTGTCTGATTGGTTTTATCACTATTATGTTACAATTTAAAAACATTGACTCTCTACTTTGGTTTAAATACAATATTCTTTTTTGGCTCATCCAGTATCTTTAATAATATACAGGAGGGACACCTATGAAATATTTGCTGAACCAGTTGATCCAAATGAGGTATGAGGTCATAATTAGTCATAATATGCTGTGGATATTGCATGGCTTTCTAAGTCATTTTCTTGATGTAATTTTATGCAAAGGTTAAGGATTATTATGCCATCATTGAAGAGCCTATGGATTTTGGCACAATGAGGGCTAAACTACATGAAGGGATGTACAACAGTCTGGAACAATTTGAGGTTTACAGCCTTCATTTTATTTTATATCCTCATGTGAACGATCAATAACAATGGACAAATACGTATGCATAAACTACTATAATGGCCGAGTTCATGCTTCACTGTAATGTTTGTCATCTAATGCATTGTGTTTGGATAATTATGCAGCACGATGTGTTTTTAATATTCAACAATGCAATGCATTTTAATTCTTCTGGTACCATATATTTCAGACAGGTATGACATATAATGCTAGTGAATTTGTGGCGCCAATTTTACTATAAAATCTCTACCTTCTTTTGATGAAATGAATTAGCAGCCTTTTCATTTTGCAGGCTCGTGCCATAAATGAACTAGCTAAGAAAGTTTTTGATGTATTAAAAACCAATCCTGAGAAGTTTAAACCGGAGTTCTCAGAAACAAAGCGAAAAGTTGGGCGGAGAAACCAAGGAGGTTTTAGGGATTCAATAGACATAAAATACAGTGAAATAACTATTGACGAATCCTCAAAAAGTGTGCCATGTTCTTGCCGTGGTACATCAAACCGGAAAAGCTTCAAGGCAAACCATGGATGTTCTGACATTGCTAAGCATGCTGATGGTAGAGATCTTGAGGTTCCTACAGGTAAGAGGGAAAGTCCAGTCCAAAAAGAAGATTTTGTTGCATCCTACTTGCCGTTGAAACTAAAGGATGATTTTCCATTTGCTCATTTCGTATGGTTGGCTAAAAATATGAACATTCTACTGGCTCCTATGTTTATTGTGCACCTCAGTTCTTCTTTTACTCTGTCGCCTTGTGCTGAGTTTGAAATTGTATTAACTAATATGAACTTCTGACCCTTCTCCGACTTTCAACATGTTGTACATCTAAAAATCTGAAGAACCTCCTCTGAGGTTTTATTTTCCTTGTAGTTTAGACCGTAGTGAAGCATAGCAGCTGCAATGTTGTTATGCATCCTTAGTTCAACACTCTTCTCATCGTGATTTGTGTATTTTGGTCTTATGAAAAAATGCAAGATTATCTGATTAACAAATTCTATCTATCAGGTACTAAAGACAGTAGCAGATATAGATCTTTCGAGGATGAGAAGCGCTGTACTTATAGACCTTTGTTCCTTGATGAGGATGAGTCAATATCTTCCACAGTTTATGGTAAATTGAAACTACTTGAGCGTGTGAGTTTTTGCTCCCATTGTCGTATGTATCACAATGCAGTTTTTCAGTGTGTTCTAATTCTGGTTTGGATTGATTATACATTGCTGTTTGTTATTTGTCTTTTTTTATGTAGGTTAATCAGCAAGGTCTTGGCTACAAAGATAGCTTAATGTTGTTCGTTAAAGATTTAGGACCTGCTGCCCAAAACATAGCCAAAAGGAAATTACTTGGATGTGAAATTCATACTGCATCTACTTCCGCCCCATGGAGACCAAAAACTTTTAATACAGATACTTCCCCGCTATCTCAGTATCCCTTGAAGTTGAACCGGCTTCCTGATCATCTTAATGAGATGAGGAGCCTCAGGGGAAAGATGGATCTGGAGATTCCTCATGGAGGGGAAACAGCCTACATCAGTGATGAAACTGGCAATGCTAAGGTTGCAGGGACATTGAATGCTTGCAGAGAGAAGGCTTCTAGTCCTATAGAAAGTAATACTCAGGGCAGTAACAGGTGGTCCTTCAGGTGTGATAAAGGTTTCCCGAATCAAAGTTTCAATTCTGATTTATACTATTCACGAGCTTGTGCTGAAGATTTGGATTATTCAGATCATGGTGCCAAAGAAACTTGCAAGAAGTCCACGATGATGTTATTGGACAAGTCCAAGTCAGTTAATCAAGAACAGCTGTCAATGTCAGTTCTAAGGAATTCTCAAACTAATGTGTTAGAATCAAGGATGGAAAACAAATGCAAGTTTCAATACCTACCTTGGCCCCTAGAAAGTAGTAATGTTTCATGTTTCGTTCAAGACAAAAGCCAAATAGATAAATTGAGTTCTGAGCCTGTAGTGGGTGATTGTGAAAGCATTGGAGCAGATTGTCTAACACGTGACATTAGTTGCACTTCTGAAGCCATGAAAATTTCAAAACCAGACCAAACTATCCCACTGGCTTCAAGTTTTGTTTTCAATCTGCCATATTCGAAGACACGCCTCGATCAGATAAACTCCTCAGAGCAGTATAGGTCCTTACAACAGGATTCTAGTGGCAAGAAGAGGCCCCTTTCTGTTCAAGTGAGGTATCAGGGATTTTTTCATCTGTAATACTGATCCTCTAACTGATCTGCGTAATACCCCTTTCTGCAGTCACAATCCGCAAACTGAGATTCGGCGTCTTTGCTCTAATTTTTAAATGGCTTTTTTAAGGTCTAAGGGCCAAACGCAAAATTCATCGTCTAAGCTAAAATTGCTTGGCTTTGCCCTTCTATTTTTTCTTTTCTTTTCTTTTTTTGAGCAAGACCACGTTAGAGGCCCAGAAAGTCGTAGTCTTGCATAGCAGGTTATTTCATCGCAAGCTAAAGCATGTATTGGTATAAGTTGGAAGGGAATGTTATTGTCATCCTTTGCTGTAAATAGTGAAGGTGGTCTTTCTTTCAATAATAGAAGTCTTTACGCTCTCTCTGTCCATGAAACATTATTAGCAATTCATTGGTTCAAAACTTATACCATACTGTACTCAAATAAAAATATATTCGATATGTGTTTAACTCTACTCTTATCAATATGGGCGAAGATATTGAAAGTATCAATCGATGATCATAGGCTATGCAGATGGAGAAAAATGCGTGCAGATTTTATCGTGTATCATATGTAGTAATGGATAGAAGTGGGAGTATGGGAGGTCTAAATGTAAATATAGTTAATACAGTTAATTATGTGAAGGAAAAGTAAAAAAGAAAAAAAGAGGGGCCCGGGGTGATTACCATGAATTGCTACGAATCCTACGTTCAGGGTGGCATCTACCACCCACTTGTCTGTTACATTTTGGTTATTGGATGACAAAAAGGGAAAGAGTTGGTTAGCAGTAGAAACTTGAAGCTTGAATTGTATTATATCGTATCCAATCCGAATAGAATTGTTTTGTCATCGCGGTGGTGGCAGTGGCTGTGGCGGTGGCTGAGGCTGAGGCTGAGCATTAATAATTACCAATGGCGTACAGGAGAAGACAGGGAATGTCCAGGGCTTCCACTTTCAAGGAAGAGTTTCATCTGCAGCCATCATCGGATTCGGTTGAAAATGCAACTGCAACCAATGACCCCTCTCATCCGACAGCTTTGTCCTCTTCCTATTCCTTTACTCCAACCTCCTCCTCTTCTTCATCCTCCCTCGCTGCTCAGGCCATCAAAGCCTCTGCCGCTCGTCGTGATCCCTCTCTGTCCTTCTCTTTTCCCAAATCTTCCTTTGTCCCTGAACATCAGAGATCGAAGGTTCGTCTGTTATCCTCATTCGTCATTTCATTTGGCTTTGGTGCCTTCATATGCAAATGCAATTAGTATCATATATATCATAACACACGTAATTTGCATGCAGAGTTGTGATGCTTACGGGGATGCTTTAGGGAGAGGTGACTCCAAGTCTGGTTTCTGGGGAGTCCTGGCTCAGAAAGCCAAGGAAATTCTGGAGGATGATAATCCATCCCCTCAACATGACATCATGCCCGACAGACTAAGATCACACTCGTTTAATACCTTTACTCCTGCTGCTCGTGCTCAGGTGATTATGTGCGTGCGTGTGTGTGTGTGTGTGTGTAATACTCTCGATCTACGCACGACGTAGGGATATGATGATTGCAAAAAATTAATGTAATGACAGCAACCGTAAATTGAAATCCTTGATTTTCGGATAAATACGTGTTACACAAAAAGTCATTCTCTCTGAATTTTCTATTACAATTAGCGCATGAGAGATTCTATTTCTGGCGGGAGTATAAGCATGTTGTTATTGTTAATTGGTTGGCTTTTGTTTGCTGGCTCACTTATGTCTGAATTAATTTATTGCTTTAGTCCTTCAATTCAATGCCGTACTTGTCTGAATTGCTTCAGGAAGGAAAAACAGCAGACCTGCGACCTCAAATCAAGCTAAATGGTAGTTTTCCTGAGGACTCAAATCAGGCTCCAGGGATGTGGAATCTGTGGCAGCAATCAGGCCAGACAGCAAACTCCCAAACTATCCATGAAACACAACTCAAGGCATCCCTCGACGTAAGGTGGCAACTATGTAATTGTGTGAATGTCGATGTTTCATGCAATGAAACAATGGGACGACTTATATATATATATATATATATATATACGCGCGCGCGCACACACATAAGATCGTAGTTGCTAATATATTTTATTAGTCGGAGAATTTATTATTCAATTTCATGATCATGTGACTAATCTAAATGATGAACACGACTATCAAATTAAGTTTCATCCGATTTAGATGAAGGACATTAATTAATTCAGTTGTGTGATGGGTCGTTTATTTGACTTTGAAATATTTAATTAATTGTTTCGATATCTTATATGACATGACAAGCACAACTTATTTTTTATTGGGTCACAGGTGGCAATGGCAACAGCTGCCAAAGCAAAACTACTTCTGCGGGAGCTAAAAACCGTTAAAGCCGATTTGGCGTTTGCTAAAGCGCGGTGTGCTCAGCTAGAAGAAGAAAATAAGTTACTTCGAGACCGCGAGGGTCGCGAGAAGGGAGCAAACCGTGCAGACGATGATCTAGTGCGTGCATATTGTTCCTTAATTATTTCAAATTTTCAATATATATGAGAAAAATTTCTTGTAGATTTTCAGCCAAAACACATTGGAAGATAATGAAACAAATGAAGCTAATCGATCAAGGTAGGTAACTACAACTAATTATATGTTTGTGGTATCCTCTCCTCTCCCCAGATCCGGCTTCAACTAGAGACGCTTCTTGCTGAGAAGGCTCGCTTGGCCAACGAGAATGAGATATATTCTCGAGAAAACCGTTTCCTACGGGAAATTGTGGAGTACCATCAGCTGACCATGCAGGATGTGGTGTATCTAGATGAGGGCATGGAAGAAGTCACAAAACTATATCCTATAGATACCAATGGCATGTTGTCCATGTCCCCACACTCACCATTAGCAAGAAAATCACTGTTTCCCGTGCCACAAGAACAAGAGGAACAAGATCAAGATAAGAATACATCAGAAGATGAGGCTCCTCCTAGTATCTCAGTTTCTGAAGATGAGCATGCAAAATGAACCTTTTATATATAGCATAGCCTTAGATGGGTTTCTGTTGTTTCTTTTTTTCCTGGAAGATACATATGCGTAGTGCATGCATTGTGACGCTCTTACACATTTTCTCCTTATTATTACCAACGTAAGGGAAGAGTAGGGGGGGTCGGGGATTAGTTGTTGTGTACCCAAAATACTCATTTTCCGGTTGATTTTGTACTTATGTAACTTGTCCCGGCGGGTTTTGCGTTCTTTTGACAAATTCTTCTTTTCAATGTATTGGATTAATTCTTTGTTTTGGACCTATAGCGAGCACGAGGAAGGTTCACTTTTGATTACTCAAGATTTCTCCAGACTATAAGGATAAATTTCAGTCTTTCCCCAGATAAAATAACAAGTCTGCGCCACAATTGCACTACAAAAAAAATCCGTAAAAAACAACACTGTAATAATCTTGCCACTGGAAATATGACAACAAATGACTACTAGTCTTACCCTCTGCTTGGATGTAAAAGAAAAATAAAAAGAAAGAAAATAAAAAAAAGGAAAAATATAGAGAAAAGAAAATGAAGAGAAAAATAATTTTTATTTTTTATTGATTGGATGAAGAGAAAATATAAGAAAAAATGAGAAAAAAAGAAAATAAAAGAAGATATAAAATAACATATATATATATATATATATATATATATATATATATATATATATATATATATATATATCCCTGTTATATAATAAAATATAAATATTGCCTTTTATTTAATTTTTAAATAATTTTTAAAAATTACATAACAAAATAATATAAAAATATAAACTATTTAATTATGTAAACTACAAATAAAAATTATAATATTAATAATGATTAAAATCAAATTTATAAATTTTAATTCTAAAATATTATTTAATCATTATTTATTATTTATATTAGATAGAATAGTCATTTTGAAATTTTCAGATTCTGAATAGTTTTCTCTTCACAATTATAAAGAAACTTTTATAGTAGATTCCACATCCATTTTCTTTCTTTAATCATTGTTAATCGCATCCAAATAAGTGAAAAGTATGAGTTTTCTATATACTCTTTTTCTATAGTCCCTATTTCTTTAGAAACAAGCATAGAGTTAGAGTTAGAAAAACACATCAACACAAATATTAGCTTGAGAGTCTCCATTCTAGCATCCATATTTTTGAAAGAAGTAATTTCTCAGCTTTACAACTAAACAAGTGCCAGCATTATAAGGACAATACTAGTGGATAAATGAACACCTCCTCAATTCTATTAGCTTATAGCTTCCAATTTCCATATTCATAAAATCTAGTTTTTTTTTTTTTTTTTAAGGTTTCGGTCTTTGTTTTTGTTGGGGGTGGGGAGAGGGACGAGGGTGTTTCACACACCCAGAGTCGAACCTGACTCCATAGGCTCCCTGGGTGCAGCCATCCACGAGGCTGGAGTTTTGCCGCTACGCCAATGCCTCATCTGCATAAAATCTAGAATTTGTCCAGGCTCCTTTTTAGACAAACAAATGTCGAGACACACGTCACAAAATCAATATTCATCTAAACAGGCTTCCTCTTCCATTCCATTTATAGCCCAGCGCTCTATTCTCTTTATGGGTTATGGGCCTGCCTTGCCATTTTCATTCTAATACTCAACATTCTTTGTCTTTTTCTGTTTCAAAAAAGAAGACACACGAAGGAATAACAAAAACATAAAGTAGGCTCCAAAGAAATATATTTAATGCGGGAGAGCCATTGGCTTAGCGGCAAACACCGCACTCAGTGTCCGCCGAGGAGTCAGTTCGACTCCCAGGGTTACAATGTTACCCCCAAACCCCCCCCCCCCCAAAACAGAAAAAAAGTGACAAAAAAAAAGAAATATATTTGATAAAAGTACACGTAATAATAAATAACAATAAGAATTGCGTAATAGTTTTTCGTCAAAATTTGGAAACAAGTACAACTTTGTATATTATGTTTTATATTTTAATTCTTTTTGGAAATTCGCTCACTGCTCACCGTTATAATTTTTTATAATGTTGAATATTTATTAATTGGAGTAAAATATGGTAGAATATTAAAGTAAAAGTTTATCAAAACATTTGAGATAGTAATATTATTGAGTAATGGTAACACAAAAATAAAATGTTTAGGAATCAATGAAAACGTAGTAGTTGGATCTGGTGACGTAAAATTTGTAAGTCCAGGGACGTAAAGTTTGCAGTAAAAGAGCAGAGTGAGGGTGCAGTGTCCCTCGGTCCAGCTAAGAGCGCGTTGGCAAACATCATTATCGTTGCCCATTGGGCTTTCCTTTGCTTTTGTGTCTCTGACAGACTTGCTCTCTCGTTACTTTCTTTGTAATCTTAGAACACTAATCCACCCCTTCCTCCTTTGTGGTCTTTAATCATTAGTTGTAGCTAGCAATAGCATAAGACCCTTTGATTCTCTGCATGTCCAACACGTGTCTCCACCTGCTTATAGTCTCTCTGACTTCACTAACAGTCACATCACAGACAATAAAAATAAAAACAATCGTTAATTTAACCCGTAAAAAATTTAAATATTAATAATTTATTTCTTAAATGATATTAATTTTTTTATAATATCTCAATAATAAATATTTTGACAAATTAGTAATAAAAAATTATTATAATAATAAATTAAATTAAAAAAATTAATCAACTAAAGCATTTTTTATTAATATTAATTAAATTTATTAACAATAATTAAATTTATTATAAAATATTTTTTAATAACTAAATTGTTAATATTTTAATATTTTGGAGATCTTTCGTCCTTCTTTTTCTACCATCAATCAACCTCCTTTGCTTTTCCTTCCTTAACATCGGTCAAATCTTGTTCTTCACATACCTTCCTGGCTCGACTCTCCCCTCCACCATTTCCCACTGTCATAACCTTCTCTCTCTCTCTGCACCCAAAAAAAAAAAAAAAATCTATCTTACTATGTACCACCTCAATTTTGAGCTGCCTGTTTCCCATTCCAATCCACTCTTTTCAACATTTCTCATCATTTATTTATTTTTATTTTTCTCTGTCCTTTTTTACAATGCAGCTCGTGGACAAGGCAGCTATGTAAATACAAATATAATACTAATATAATGTGGAGAAAAAAAATGCCAAGTTATAGAGAGAAAAAAGGAGGAAGAAAATAAATAAGGATTTGTTGGCTTCCCTTTGTGTAAAATCGAGATAGGTGTCGACCCTTTTTGGTTTTTCTTGTTATTACAGAAGGGACCCCCCCTTTTATGGATGGTGCTAGCTGAGTCTCTCCTTTTTCTCGTGCAAGGCCAAGGACTACAACTGTAGAGCCACACCCGCACCAACTAAACCTAAACCTAAACCTGTCTTTTTTCTCCTGTTGGTGTTTGTGTTTGTGTTTGTGTTTGTGAGGCTGGCTGGGTGGTTTGTTTGTTGGCCATGTCAGGCTTGTACAATCCCAACTTCTCTCCAGTTAGAGCTGCTTCTCCCCAGATTAGAAGCACCCCTGCAGACGTCGACAGGTACCTTACCCCTTCCCTTCCCTTGCCTCCCGCATCACATGCTTCTTCATCAACTCAACTGGGGCCACAGCACACATAAAAACACAAATTTGAATTGTTGAATATTCATCCATCCATTCATCTATCTATGTGACCATCTCTGTCTGTCTGTCTGTCTGTCTGTCTGTGTATCTGTTTGATTCATCACACAAAGGCTGTTGTTTTGTCGTGTTGTGTTGTGCTGTTGCAGCCAGTACCTGTCGGAGTTGCTGGCAGAGCATCAGAAGCTGGGACCCTTCATGCAAGTCCTTCCCATCTGTAGCCGCCTCTTGAATCAAGGTTCCTTCCTTGCTTCCTTCTATCCTTCTTTCTGCCCTTTTTACACTCCTTCGTGTCTCTAGCAGCATGCTTCATGTTCCCAGATCGCCCTTTTTTATCATACTCATCATACATCCATTGATTTTTGCTTGCCACCCTTCATTCGTTCCGTATCGATTGCGTGGTGGCACGGTTTTCTTCTCACTTCACTTCACACTGACACTGAATTTTTTTTTTTTTAATTTTTTAAATCTTTGAAGAAACTGCGAGCTTAGCTGTGGGGACTCAAACCCCAAATTACTGCTACCTGGTCGATGTTGTTATCTATCTGAGCACTGAACTTGTTGTGTTGGATGATAGAGTCGATTACCTTGAAAGCTGTGCCTTCGCGGAATGTACCTTCATAGTTTTAACTTTATAAACATTAACTAGATTTTCCGGAGCTCTTTCTCTCTGGTTTGTGGTAAAATTGACAATTTACAACTAAATCAAGTGTAAAGCAGTCAATAGAAATTTTGGTGTTGATAGTCTTCCACTCCGTTGGTGAGTTTCAGAAAATAATTAGTATGGATTTGCGGGGTCAGTTTGAACAAATATCCTGCGTTCTCTTTTGATGACTAAAAAGACATCCTTACCAAGGGTGAACTTGCGTATATTCTGTATACAAAATTGAACATGTCAAAAATAGAAGTATTTGGCATGATATTTCTTTTATGCTATTGGCTAAATATCTTCCTGACATAGCTTGGGTCTTATGCTATGTTAGGATGAGGGGTGAACCCCAAAACTCTTCTCCCTCAAATTGAGTGCAAGTAGGAGAGACAGTTTATTTAAATTAAATTAGGGGAAGTAATTCGCATTCCCTCTACTTCAACTTCCCCCACTCTAAGATCTGGTCTTGGAAGGGGGTGGGCAGACTAAAGTGGAGGCAAATTAGCCTTATCAGGATTTGATCCTATGATCAAACATGTCCCAAAGGGACTTTGTGCTACTCCTGGGCCTTTTACTTTTAACTTCCAAATTAAATTAGGGGTATATTGTTCCCTTCATTTCCTTACTTAAACATCCATACAAGGGAAAGTAACTACTCCGCCATCCCCTCTCTTCCTTCATTTCCCGTCTCTGGTTTCAAAGCTGAGCATTGAGATCTTGGTGTATAGGGACAGTTAACTGCCATCAATCTTCTTGCACACAGAAACTTCGGCCTTGTATATGCTGTAGTTGCTGTGATGTTTCTATCAATCTTGTACTTCAGCTGATATATTTCTATTAGAGATTCAAAACCATTCATGTGCCTTCACCCAACAGCTTTAGCTTTTAGGGCCTAGGAGAGTTGGTTTTTGACACAATATCAAAGCCTCATCTCTATGAGTAAGTGGTTAGCAGTTCAAACCTTGACAACTCCTCCCCTTCCCCCCTAGAAACAAATGCTTCTAAATAAAAGTTGAATTTCATCCCCAGGTAAAGTGGGTCTATGCATTGTCTAAACTTCAATCCGAAAGAGTTCTTGCATGATGGGGTTTGTTAGAGATATAAAACCATTCATGTGCATTCACCTTGTAGCTTAAGGTTTTAGGAGATTTGTCTTTTATTAGGTTCATTATCAAATGATGTCCTCATGTTAATCACGTAATTCATTTCACAATATCTGTTCCTTCCTCCCATTTTTTATTTTATTTTATTTTATCAAGATCCTTTTCCATTCAATATTTATGATTTTAAATAGTACATGTAGGTTTCTCATTACAATGGTTCTCTATGTGCAGAAATATTAAGAGTGTCTGGAATGTTATCCAATCAAGGTTTTGGTGACTTTGACAGACTGCGGCATAGAAGCCCTAGTCCCTTGGCTTCTTCGAACCTCATTTCAAATGTCACTGGGACAGGGTTGGGTGGATGGAATAGTCTTCAGCAAGAGGTGATTTACTTTTACATCTGAACCCTATATCCTCAACTTATGCTTGCATCAGTTTGAGTATCATTTGTACATGTAGATGCACATTTTGTTTTGCTACTGTATATAGTGACTGATATATATGCTCTTCTTTTATTCCTACAATTAAACAATGTTATTTCTTCATTGAATAGCCCAATGGTCTGGATTGTGATGTTATGCTTATTCTTTGCATTCCTTCTTTAACAATAGTTGTAGTATTAGTAGTAGTAGTAGTAGATGGTGTAGCATGAAACTTATTATCAAATAAACTCTACAAAGAAAGGAATTCACTAAACCATCCTTGATTCATGTCATAAAGATTTGACAAAGTTTTACGTGAGCTATTGGCTGCCTAACACAACCCTCCTCTTTTATCGGGGTTTGGGAGCAGTTATGTAAAAATTTGCAATGAACCACAACACAGGCAGAGTTGTACAAAGAAAGTAATTATTGAAACAAAATTGTTTAGGATAATATAATGGAGAAACACCTTTCCTTGGTAAAAAGCAAGAGAGAAATAAGTACCTTCAAAAAGTGAGAAAATCGACTGAAGTTTATACCCATACATTGATTTGAAGGAATTTTATTAGAACTTAGAAAAGGGACTAGTAAAGACAAGCAAACCAATAAGCACATACAACTCTTAAAAAAAAATGAAAATTCTGATAAAACAATAGATATTCTTCAATGTGATCCAAGTAAGAGCACTTTGCAGTATGGTGATATTGGCATTATCCTGACGCTAAATTTCCCAATGTGATAAAACTTTACAGTAGTCATATGACTTACATTTATAACTGTTGTATTCCACAATCATGGTGTTTTGTCATTTGATATGTTTATGTTTTTGACTTTTTTCACTATTACAGATTATTCATCCTAGTTTCCTGTCCCTTAAAATCATCAATTCATTAATTTTGCAATGGCCAAGTTTGGTTTCTTCTCATATTTTTCTCCTTTATGTGTTTATGTATCTTGTGATATGTCACTTTTACTGAAATACCTGGTTGGCTTACTTGCTTTGGATTTAGAAAGAATAAATGTTTAATTTGTAATCTAGTCTTGCTACCTAAGTAATTCAATTTGGGGCATATCAATTAGTGTAAGTATTCTGCATAAACATTTGTTGATGTCTCATTTTGTAACTAATTGTTCATGATATAATATAGACATGGCATATACTCATAAAAACAGGGTCAGAAATTTGTAAAACATGTGAAGATTGCAAGAAATATATGCCAGTGAAACAATGTGTAATACATGAACAATTGTGTGTTTGCGTATGATTCGAGAACATTGAAGGATTAGTAGCCTCTGAATGATACTTTTGTATTTCTGACGGTATCATGAATTCAATGAATGTCAACCTTCAGGGATGAGTTATCTGATTCTGACTAATCGTTATTTTCTTCTTTCTGTTGGACAACAAATATTATTAGAATAGTGAAAGAAAAGAGTTCAAGACTAGAGGATAAGATAACCTTCTAAAAGGGGGAAAAAAGTGTGATGTAAACCTTAGGGAAGAGCTTTGTGCTCTCTGGAAACCTGTGACAAATCATTTCTGTTTATCCTACAAGTACAAGGTACTTCCATGCAATTGAAAGGCTTCACTATATAGGGGTCCTTAGGCTTCCAAAGGCAGTTAGCAAGAAGAAAAATGCTTCTATTTGAATTGAGCGTGAAACTGGAAATAGGGTTCACAAGAAAACACTAGTGGAATCTGAAGACCAAATTCTTATATCTGCTACGAATAGGGAAAACTAGAGTCCAGCAAACCAAGAAGGGATTCTAGTCACAATGCTTCTCTATTATGATGAATTTGAGAAAATAGTTTCTCTTAAACACTGCTTGATGGTCTGGTCAGTCGAAGACTATGATAAACAATGGTGGGGTATAGGCAATAGAATATGTGACTGAAGGTAAGTGATCTCTATGACCTACAGAAAATTTTGGCACTGCCTCGTTTAGTAAATCTTTGCATGTTGATCCGTCTGCCTTACCTTTTGATATCTAACTTCAAAACTTTCCTGGTTTGTTAGTTACCTACACTAACAATTTTTTCTTTTAGAAAAAAAAAAAAGTTTTATCATCTGTTCTTGTTTTTCACAATTTTTTTTTTCCTGCTCTGTATGAGATTTTATCAACTAAGATGGCATTCCTTTTCTTGCAAAGCAGAGATTATGTGGAACTCCTGGAGTGACTATGGACTGGCAAGTTGCACCTCCAAGTCCTAGTTCATTCACTGTTAAGAGGATTTTGCGCTTGGAAATTCCTGTTGATACATACCCTAATGTAAGCTTTTATAACAATTCCAATTTAATGGAACCAAATTTAACTACTTGATCAGACTGTTGTATTTTAACTTTTCTGAAAGTGAAGGTTCTATCAACTAGTAGTAATTATAATACATTGCTATTCATTGTTAGTTCAATTTTGTTGGAAGACTTCTGGGACCTAGAGGAAATTCTCTGAAGAGGGTTGAAGCTACTACAGGTTGCCGGGTGTATATTAGAGGAAAGGGATCAATAAAGGATCCGGACAAGGTAATGAAGGCCTCAGTAAGATTTTCAGGTCTTATATTTCAAAATGTGTAAAAAATATAGTGCTTTTTTTTATTGATCTGTATGTTATAACCATTGAGCTTATTGTCCTTTCAATCTTAAGGAAGAGAAATTAAGAGGTAGACCAGGCTATGAGCATCTCAATGAGCCACTTCACATTTTAATTGAGGCTGATTTACCTGCTAACATTGTTGACATAAGGCTCAGGCAGGCACAAGAAATCATTGAAGAATTGCTCAAACCTGTGGTAAGTTCCTTCACATTGCATCTTCTCTGTGTTGACCAGTATTAACATACTGATTCAGGAAAATGTACACACTTTTAAAAATTTTAAAACTCTCAAGTAAATGTGTCTTAAAACTTGGTGCAATTTTAAACTATTTTCTCAAATATTTAGTTTGTAGAACAATATCTTCCCCTTGACAAACCATCTTATTGAAGAGGAATCAGGAACATGGAAACTTCCATATGTTAACCACTTTATTGATTCAACTTGGAAGTGGAAAGTTTTTTATATTTACTTTCTGTTGGATGTTGTCTACTTCTGGTATGCAGGATGAATCACAGGATTATATCAAGAGGCAGCAGTTGCGTGAATTAGCGATGCTGAATTCAAATTTCAGAGAGGAGAGTCCTGGGCCCAGTGGTAGTGTGTCTCCATTCAATTCTAGTGGAATGAAACGAGCTAAAACTGGTAGATGAAAGGTTTCCTTCTTGTTGTAGATGGGTGTTATCGTGTTCCAGCTATTCATTGCTGGGAATACCTTCCAGTACATCTCAATCAATGCAGCTATAAAACAATAGGCTAACAATTATTGCTGGCTAGCATTCTGGTGCTTTTTCCACCCGTTTTTACCTGCCTTTTTCTTCGTGAACGACTTGAGGTAAAGCTAGAAAGAAGATTTAAAATTTTTAAAAAAAAATGAAAAAGAAAAGTTATATAGTGGGGTATTGAGAATAGGTTTGTGCAGATCAGTTATATTTCTTGTAAACTTAATACATTTATTGGATTTATTCTTGCGCCAGTTACTTTTGAGAAGTGTGGAATATACATGTGATGGATGAAGTTTCGGGTCTAAGTCGATCAAGTTTTGTGGGCATGTGACTTGTCAAATCTCATTGGTATTTAAAGATTTATCAGTTAGCGTAGGCTGGATTCTTTTTAGTTGTTTGCTACAATCATTTGTATTCTCTTCCCAGAGCAATGCACTGTAGTTGGAACGATGCATGTCAAACAGATACCTTACCATGTATCAGTAAAGGAAGAACTGTGGTATTTGTTTATATGTTATAGTACATATCATATTTCTTCAGCAAGTGTATGATAGGTGCCATCCTGTCAAATGGAGACGAGTGGGGTTCTTCTTTGTCTCTTTATTTTTTCGTTTAAGCGTTGGCAACAACAAAGGGGTCAGAGGCTCGGTAGAGATGCGGAACTGAATACAGGTTATAATGCCAGAACCTGGCGCGACGTGTATTGGGCAGCAATGCCAAGTGTATTAAGTCGTACTCCTTCAAAGTATTGTACCCACTTTTTTGTTAAGCCATTGGCGCAAAAAATACAAGTAGAAGCATTTATTTATTTTTTGGTGCTAAGTAGAAACATTTATTTTAAGAAATAGTAGTTGTTTTCTATTTTATTACCTTTTTAAAGAAAGAATGCACCTATCAAAAAAAGGGAAAGACTACGATTTTCTGCTGCCGGCAGGTAGGGATAATGTCTAGAAATAAATCCGACGAATACTTCTGCAAGGAGAAAAATTGATCGATTTCGGTCTAAAGTTTTACTTTTAATTTAAGAAAATGCTTTTTGCTGGGAAAGTATCTTGTATAAAATGAATAAGAATGGGGACGTGATGATATATTAGTTCTTTTATCTATTTTATTCGGACTTCTGTCATTCACAGATTGAATATGTAATAATATAAAAGTACATTAGGTTTTTTTTTTTTTAAATGTTATTGAATGCATTTAATAAAATCTCATGACTAGGATGCATTATTATAACATTATAGCGAACTCTAAAAAAATTAGTATAATAATAATATAGTAGGAGGGAAAAGTTATAGTACATTATCAAATCTGTCTTTTAAAAAATGAGTAGAATCAAATTAATAGTATGTTTGGATGCATGTTGGGAGGTGTTAAAATTGATTTTGACCATTTTTGTTGTTTGGTTTCTCATAATCAAAATCAATTATGGTTTAAAAATTGATTCTAGATAAAATTGAAAATTTTTCACTTTTTAATTCTATTAGAATTGATTTTGGGTATTTTTTTATAAATTATATATCTAAAAGTGATTTGAGTTTAATTGGTATGCACTGACAGTGTAAAATAGTTTTACACTGTCAACCAATAGAAATAGGGAAAAGTAAAAAATCATGGTGGATTCCTCATTATAATGGATAGTTATTTGTATGAGTTAACACTTTTTATTATTTCTATTGGTAGATAGTATAAAATTATTTTACATTATCAGTGTATTTAAATTAAATTCAAGTGATCTTCATCAATACTATCTAATATAAATTATTTTTTAAATTAAATTACTAAATACAAATTATTTTACTTTAAAATCAATGCTACAAAAATAGAGCTTAACACACTATAATTCTTGAAACCACTGGCGTCTTTTTGGATTTTTGCTTGAAGTTTCAAAGTCAAAATTTAACCAATAGTTACAAGAGAACTTTTTGTCCAAATGATAATTTAATTTTATAAACACAACTAAACATGTCATTAATATGTCCTCCCATAGTAATCCTCTTATTCTTTTATTTTAAAGTCACTTAAATTATTATCTACCAAAAAAAAAGTCAATTAAATTATTTAGAAGTTTTTCAAAGCCAATTGGACGTTGAGCAATAGGAGCAACATATTTCGGCGGGCAAAATAGTCTCGCGAAACATGAATTGAAAATGCACGTGTGGACATGCTGCGTTGTATCTGTGGAAATGATTTAAAACAAAGGAAACCTGTATACGTCTGACAATCTCTTTAAGGTGAGTTCTATGCTACCTTTGTAAAAATGTGTATTTTGTGTATTTTTTATGATGAATGATGAGAATCGTGCCATAGATTGTGAGGTGCATCAATGCACTAATCACCTATGATATACTATAAAAATATCTAATTTTAAGAAAATTTAAAAATATAATTAAATATATTTTAAAAATTAATTATCATATATCGACAAAGATAAAATTATATTGATAGTATAAAATAATTTTATACTGTCAGTATAATCAAAAAATTTTATCAGTGTAATTTTAATTATCATACATTGACAGTATAAAATTATACTGGCAGTACTGTAAAATTATATTGATAAAATTTTTTGATTATACTGATAGTGTAAAATTATTTTATACTATCAGTATAATTTTATACTGTCAATTTATGATAATTAAAATTATATTGATAAATTTTTTTTATTATATTAATAATATAAAATTATTTTATATTACCAATATAATTTTATACTGTCAATGTATGATAATTAAAATTATATTAATAAAATTTTTTTATTATACTGATAGTGTAAAATTATTTTATACTATCAATATAATTTTACACTGTCATGATAATTAATTTTTAAAATATATTTAATTATATTTTAAATTTTCTTAAAATTAGATATTATTATAATACATCATAGGTAATTGATGCATTAATATACCTCACAATCTCATCATAAGATATATCACAATCTGACTATTCATCACAAAATATACAAAATGTACATTTTGTGCAACTTACCAGGGCATGCACCTCTCTTTAAATAAAGTGAATTGTAAGTACTAAGTAGAAGAAGGCGGGTAAAGTTTAGTAGAAGCATCTTGTGTCGTTTGTCGTTAAAAAAAAAAAAAAAGATAGATATTATGTGTTAGATTGCCTGACTTAACTTTATGTTTAAGCGAAAAGCATGGCTGGAGTGAAAAGATATTTATAAGATATTGGGGGGCATGTGGCTGTGTCCGTGAAGATTGAACACACAAGTGATGAGGTGGAGCCGCCAGTCGAATTTTCCCTAGGCCACGTGCTTATATAACCTATACTCCCCCCCCCCTTCTCTCTCTCTCTCTCTCTCTCTCTCTTTCAAAATAGATTATTTGAAAAATCTTAAAATTAAAAAATTTAATTAATATATATAAATAATATAAAATTATTTTATATTATCAATCAATAAAAATAAAAAAAATAATAAATTATAATAAATTTTTTATTATAATAAATAATTATTTATATGAATTAATATTTTTTATTATTTTTATTGATTATATTTTATATTATTAATATATTTAAATTAAATTTAAAATTAAATTCATTCAAAAAATAAAATTTAATTTTTTAATTTAAAATTAATTAATAATATAAAATTAAAATTTTTAAAAAATCAATTTTATAAAAATATTCAAAAATAAATTAGATTAAAATGGATTATTTTATGACATTCGAAAGAATTTTAAAAATTTAAAATTCATACTAACTTAAACTAATTGTAACATGATATATAATTTAAATATATTTTATATAAAATTTAATAAATTTAGTTATCGATTTGAAAAATTTTAATTACAAAATATATATTATTTTTTCCCCTAAAACCTAACTAAACACTCTTGCTCTTGGAGGATTGACTACTCTCTGTTCCTGCACACAGCCGCTTTCTGCGCCAAACACCGCAGGACCACCGATCGTCTGCTCAACTACCGGCGACCATTGTGCCACTTGCAACTTCGCCGGTACTACCCGTCTCCGCCGATCCATCAGCACTACGACTCTATTGCAATTAATTGCGACTCCGCCATTGCCACCCACGACTCCATCTGCACTGCTTGTCTTCATTGGCACTCATTTGCTCTGGCAGCTGCTGTTTCTCTATCAACGGCTGTGCATCTCCCGTGCCCACTTGCTCCCTCAGTTCTCCCTTTCTCTAGCAGGTAGGTATTGTTTTCTTTCCCCTTTTTTTATCATTCAAGTATTGAGTTTTCAATAAATTCATCATAAAATTTGAAATGTATAGCCACCTATGAGTTTTGACTTAATCGCATCAAGAATAATCAGAATGTAATTGGATTTTCTTGTAGTTCTAATAACCTGTAGTTGATTGGCACCCTGGTTTGGTGATACAAAGGTGTGGTTAGATGAAGATAGGATTATACTCTGTTCGAGTGCTGGATAGGGATTGATGATGCACAGTTGAATCGAAAATTGACAATAACATGACCATTACTATAGTGATCAAGATTGGGAAGTGGAACTAGATGATGTATGGTTTTCCTATCCATCACGCCCCAATCATATGGCGCTCAAGGTAGTAGTTTCCTTCTAATTTTCTGTACAGGTGGTACATATGTTATATAAATTCAATTGTAAATTATTAAAACAAAATATACCCCATGTTCATCACTAGGGCATTACTATGAAACTGTTGCCTAGCTCAAAGGTTGCTGTTGTTAGTCCTAGTGGTGGCAGAAAGGTATAGTCCATATCTTGTCTTTCATTTCTTTTTCTTGTTGTGTTTATTTTCATTGCTCATCATTCCATAGGGTTCATATGTAACATGTTGTGGATTAATTTATAGAAAGCAAGCAAGAGAGTGAAGTGAAAGGAAAAATATCATTCACGTTAATCAATTTTGTGCAAACAACAATAACAAACTTAATTGAAAGATTTTATGACCTAACCAAGGCAAAGATTCTGCTGAATGGGGTTTCTTTGGTAGAAATATCACACAAGCATTTACACAGAAAGGTATCTCGATCATAAAACATTTTTGGTTTTTACTGCTTCAAATTAATTACTAGAAAATTATTATTTTTAATTGTTACTTTCTACTGCCAAGCATAGGGACCATGGTTTGATAAGTTGGCACCGCAACATCTACTTCCACTACAGGACACATCATATTTACAACATTTAATCAAATTAATATCACAAATACATTTCAGTGCCTACTAACTTTAGACTAGACATCTATACACTATTGACAACAATTTACGCAAACTAGTCCTATTGTTGTTTCTTTGGAAATGCTTATGGAGCTACTCTGGGAAGATGCTTGGCGGGTGGTTTTTGTCTGACTGTTGTTGCTGTTTCTTTGTTTCTTTAGGAGAGTGTTCTATTTTTTATCTGTTCTTTGCTTTGCTTTCTAATATACAAGTAAGATCCTGGAATAGAAGAGCTGACTGAGGTTGGTGTATGTGCAGCTGTGCTTGAGGTGGCTGTTTGTTTTGCAAGCTCCCTACTTTTATGAATTTTATCAGCAATTTCTCTTTTCCTTTGAATGTGGCTGTGCTCATCTTTGCTTCTGGTAATATGAAGTTTATGAGGGAGTGTTGCTTCAGCTTTACAACAATAGGAATACGGTGGTCAAAATGCAGATATTTTGATGCGCTTAGTTTCTTGTTTGTGTTTGGAGTAATGTTCTCGTTTTTCTCCATGTCTCAGATTGCTTGTTTGCTTAGTCTTAGGATTAAGTTATGTTTGCTTCTAGATGTTTTGGTTTTGCTTATGTACTCAGTTGTGTTCTTTTGGCTCCTCACCGTAAGCTTGGGTGAGTTGAGCATTTTGGAAACTTATAGGGAAAAAAAAATTGTACACGTTTTTTATCTGTTGTTTCGTTATTTGTTTAGGAGAATGGTCTATCACCAAGTTGCTTATATGTTTATTAGCATAAGAGTTTCAAACTATCTGTAGCTTTCTGTTCTCGAACACTTTAATTCGGCCATAAGATTGTGGAATGCAAGCCAACTTTATTTTAGTCGGTTAATTATGGGTGGATTTGAGATTTGTAACTCCATATATACTAGTATCCTCCCGAATCTTTATGATATGGCTGCAGATAAATAGGTTGTAATTTTTAGATTCAATCATGTCATCTAGATTAGCTCAAACTTACTTGGCTATCACTCAACAATATATTTGTTAATGATAATCCTATTTCTAACAAATCACTTTCAATCAACAAGGCCTTAAATACTGAAATAGACAAAACAAGATTTAATTGTTTTTGGTGTGACATGTCAAATGAACTTCGAATCGGTCCTAAGCTCAAAATAATAATAGAATTATTACCCAATTTGAAAGTGCAACAAGGTTGCTTCAATTAAAGCTCAACAATATCCTTTTGTTTACGAGGTTGCTTCACTTTTTAACTCAATATCTATTCGTTGGACGCTAGACATAAATGTGTATGCTAACAACTCAAGTACAGCTAGGTTCAAGAAACTTGCATATAAAATTCATTTCAGTGTGGCAAAATTTGAAGGGAAAATTTTAAATTGAAAACAAAATGATTACAAAAAATCCCGTGTAAAATTCATATCACCTAACCAACATGTAGTCTAATATATAATCATAAGTCGAAGGATGACAACCTGTGTAATTTAGAATATATTAAGAATCTTCCTTCCTTCTTTTTGAGCCATGTTCATAACTCCCATTTTACCGCTTGGCTTCTCGACGCTCCTTCATTCCCTTTGCTTTGTTTCGTAATGACATCAAATTTCAATCCTTACATAGAATCATAGATAAGATCCGAAATTATAAAAAATCAAATTAACATAGAATAAAAAAGAAAAGGCAAATAAAAAGAAAATATAAATTTATTTACCTATATAGTGTCTACATCAATCTAAACCAATCGTCAATGTGAATTTTCTAACTTGTAATTATCTGTTGTTGCCAGCTTAATAATTTCTTTCTTTAAAGGGTTGTAATCTCTCAACTCCAGGTCGAGTGCCAATCTCATGTGATCAAAGTCATCGATTTATATATAATAAATTGTAGAACAGAAAATTTTTTAACAAGCTAAACATAAGCAACAATAAGCTACTTTAGATGAATTACCCTCAGATTATGATCATTTAATCGATGGACCTGAATTATCCAATAGCTTACCCAAACTCCACGATCGTTTCTGCTGCAATGGGATTAAATTAGTTTTCCAAACTTTTAACTTTAATGAATATCAAAGGAATGAAAAAGTCATATGATAGGCAATTTAAATGATGTACGAGTTCTTTTTCTGTTGACCAATCTTCAGGGCCTTGAAATTGAACTCACTAACTCTTGGCCTCTTTGTGAAATCGGACTCGTAAAATGAGTCATGTTGCAACATATGTTCAATGTACACGGCCTAAAATGATAATAAACTCATTTAGTTTAAAAAAATATATAAAAAGAATATGCTGTGGAAGATTTTTTAATATTAACCATGGTCTTCATCTGTAGCCTACGGGTAGCTGCCATTTCACTTGACTTTAATGAGTCCAAATAAATGAGTTCCTTCTTTACAAAGTCCACAACAAGCAAAAACCAATGCTGATTTCTTTCATTGATAGGTTCATAAATCTCCAAAGATATCAACAACATTATCAATTAAAAAAATTCTAAAAACTCAATATGTAGCTTAGGGTACATGATATTTATTTGTACCATTTCAAGTGTTTCCACCTTGCCCATGAAATATTCTTGAAAGAAACGCATGCCAGTTAACGATGGAGATAGCCAACTCAAAGCATATTGCTTATAAAACAATTAACATTAAATATAAGAACAAGGTATAATATTTAATTTCATAACTACATATCTGAAGTACACATAATGCCCTTGTAAGTATAAAAAAGTACAATATTTAACTTAACGCATAAATATCTCATACTGAGAATGTCGTAGGCATCCACCAAGTGGTTGGCGATGAATTAGTCTTCTTATCCTCATCATGCATGACCATACAACAAACCATATTGATTACCTGAGACATAAAGGTTAGATGTGAAATATTATTTTGTTATTGTCCTATCTATTTTTTTTTATATCAAATGTAAATTATCTTACATTATCAGTGAGTCCACGTATGGGAATAATAGTATCAAATATTGTGCGTAGTCCATCTCCTTGAGTAGTCTTCACTAAAATTTCACTGCACATATTTATTTATTAATGTCTCAGTTAAGGAATAATTGAGCAAATCTTAACCAAAAAAAAGTTGCATGCACAAATTAATTTACTTACTCGGATGGTTTTCCCTCTTCTCCATATATGTAAGCAGCCACAGCAACTTGAATTTGGTCGAGTTTCATATCTTTTGTGGGCTTGAAATTAACTTGTATATACTGCATTGAAATGACACATGTGAGGCATATATAAAACAAATGTATGAGGTCTCATGTTATGTGAACAAAAATTAAAATATGTTATGGGACTTACTAGTGGGAGTTCAAGACCTAACTCCAAAGAGTCAACCACGGTGGCTTTCTTGTTTAGCCTCATAGGACGACGTATGTAAAACTCCTTTGACTTGGGTGTTTTGACATAAATATTATCATGAGGTGAACTAGGACAAAATGACTTGGGTGTTTCAAATGCTTGTTATTTCTTTCTCCTTCTCGGTTGCACACATATTGCCGCCACCTAATTTCCCCACTTTTGTTTTTGCCCACGTCATCTTTGTGCACAACAAACCTGCAACACATTGCATAATCACAATAAATTTTATATGCATCCTGAAAGCATTGAAATTCCTTTCCCACCACATCCTCTACTGTAAGTCTTATATAGTTTCTCCACATTTCATCCTTATTTCCACTGTCTGGTTGTTTTTCTCCTTCCCCATCACTATGCAATTTGGTTGGTTCATTTTTGCTTCCCGTAAAGCACTTAGAACCCTTATTTTCTAATTAATCATCAACATTTGCTTTTCTTCCTCCTCTTTCTTCCCCTTCTTCTTCTTCTTCTTCTTCTTCTTGTTTAGTCCACCTCCCTTCTTATTCCCACCAAGGTAACTTATCCTTAGAATCCATTTGTAGTAAAATTCATATGCAACAAATTCTAACGAACCAAAATTAACAAGTAAATATGTGAATGAGGATCTACAAGAAAGAAGTTTAGAAGATCATAATTCATTTGCAGCAATTAAGGACTATGATTCACAATACAACTAAGCACATTCGTGCATTAACTAACACTTTTGTTTTTTTTTTGGATAATTAATGAAATTCTTGAGACTCTCAACAAAAGAGGAGCATCAAAACAAAATACATTAGAAAGCAAAGAAAAGAACAGATAAAATACAAAACACTCTCCTAAACAAACAAAGAAACACCAAAAACAGTCAACCAAAGACACATCTTCCAAGAGTAGCTCCATAAGCATTTCCAAAGAAACAACAACAGGACTTGATTAAGAAATCACAATACCTCTTAGCCATAGAATTCCACACAACTTACTAACAATTCAGTCGTACTCACGAGTGGCTAAGCACCCATAAAAAATTGCCCAAGATCTAATTTTAGTTTTTTCCCCCCTTTTTTTTTATAATTGATAGAGACATGGCTCAACAGAAAACTGAGGAGTAACAGAACAACACAGGTTCATAGATCAAATAAAAATAAAACATAACAAGGATAAAAAGAGAAACAGAAACTAATAACACTCCAGGCAACACCAAGGCATCCACGCCACAGCACAATATATCTTGTTGTATCAAGGCTCAACTTCAGCACTTATTAAACCACTACCTTCTTGACTGCGAGTCCAAAGTCATTAAATCACAAAACAGAGCTATCGTAGCACGCAACACATATCAGCATCCAAATCCTCCCAAAAGATATCACATCATCAAGAGGTTCTACTTGGAATTATGCTCTTGGAATTTTTCATACAATGGGAAATTACGCTTTAATATTTTTTTTTTCGGAAATAGAAGTTTGATGTCTGACCAGTAAACTAGACCATTGAAACATACTCAGTAAGTCTAGTGGGATAACAATGATGAATTTGAATAATTTGTAGAAAGTTCAGATTTATTCCTGAATGATAAAAAATAAAAAAGAGAAAAGAAAACAATACCTACCTGCTTAAAAAAGGGTGAATCGAGGGAGCAAGTGGGCATGTGAATTGCGCAGCTGTTGATTTTCTAAGTTTTTGTACAGTAAGCCTCCCACCCAAAGACCAAAATGAACAAGAAAAGCAAAGTATTATGGTGTTCTGCCAATAGCTAGTGAAATTGTTAATTGCATCATTCAATGTGAACAAGTTTTTTGGCATCCTTACTATGAAATTGAAAAAATAAATAAACAAATGAACAAACTTTGCACCATTCTACATACTCTCATTCCAAAGATTTTCCTTTTTTTCCTTCACTCAATTTCAACCAAAACACATCAATTAATGTACTCATAAATATATAGAGAAAACACGACCCAACTGCAATAAACAAAAGTGGTATCAAAATAACATATAGAAACATACACTTTTACAACTATATCAAGAAAGAACCTGCACCAGTAGCTACAAAAGGGATATACACTATTGCCCAACACCACCCTCTACTTCCAGCTTCTTCACATACGCCTTCAGAACCATCACAATCTCTCTTGCCAGAGCCTAAAGCATGCTGACCAAAGCAGAAGCAGGGATTTTCAACAACCCCAACAAATTCGCATAAATCTCAGCACGCGTGGATAATGGTGGAGTCGCGATTAATTGCCACGGAGTCGCAATGCTGATGGATCGGCGGAGGTAGGCAGTGCCAGCAAAGTTGCAGGTGGCGTGATGGTCGCCAACAGTTGAGCGAACGATCGGTGGTCCTGCAGTGTTTGGGGCAGAAAGTGGCTGTGTGCAGGAGCAAAGAGCTGTCGATCCTCCAAGACCAAGAGCGTTTAGTTAGGTTCTAGGAAGAAATAATATATATTTTGTAATTAAAATTTTTCAAAAAGTTGATTTATAATTATCAATAACTATATTTATTAAATTTTATGTAAAATATATTTAAGTTATACATCATGCTATAATTAGTTCAAATCAGCATAGATTCTAAATCCTTAAATTTTTTTTGGGTGCCATAAAAAGCCCTAATTAAATTTAATATTAAAAAATAATATATTAAAAATATTCTTAATTTTAACTAAAATCTTCTCTCCCTAATGAAAAGCAAAAAGCAAAATAATTTAAGTAAAAAATTCAATTTATTTTTATATATATTTTAAATGATATAATTATATTCAATTATATAATTTATTAATTTATCCTAAATATAATTTAATTTATAACACAATTAAATTTAATTGATGATAAAATTGAAATTAATTCTATCTTATTTTTTCTTTAAAAAAGAAATTTCATTCCATCCAGAATAGCATAGCATAGCGCAGCAAATTAAACATTACAATTTGTAGAGTAGAGGAGGGTTTTGTTTTCAGCGTAAAGGGCTTTACCTTCCTTCCTTCCTTCCTTCCTTCCTTTCCTCTGGTACTTACTGCAATAGCCTCCGTTCTCTCCCATTCCGTCCAGGTAATTTATCTACATCACTTCGTCGAATTCAAACACTGCTTCTATTGAAAAATAAATTATAAAATAATAATAAATAGAGCCCAAATAAGTTTTTTAAAAAAAGATTTTTTAATATAATTTTAATTTTTTTAAAAAATTATTTTATATTTAGATAGATATATAACAAATATTTTTAAATATTAAAAAAATTTATAAATTTATTTAAATTAAAAAAATAAAAATATTTTTTTAATGGTCAAATTATAAAAAAAAATTCAAAAAAAAGAAAAATAAAATTTGATAAAAAATAAAAAAAGAATGATATCTATTATAATTTTAATTAAAAATAAAAATTATTTTTATTTTTATTTATTAAAAAAATAATAAATTAATTTTTTTAATTAAATTTTTTTAAAAAAATTATATTTAAATATCTATAAAAATTTATAAAAATATTTTTTTATAAAAATAAGTACGTTTTTCTTAAAAAAACATCAATCCAAACGGATTAGTTCAAATTTATTTTTTTATAAAAATAAGTACCTTGTCAATATTGTATGTTTGTTTATTTATTTCCTCGAATCTAATAGAATCATGTTTGTAAGCGAAAAATGTTGCCAAATACGGAAATACTTGAATTGAAGAGCGTTGTTATGTTATCACAGTTACAGATTTCTCTTGGCTGCTATTGAAACAAACAAAGATAATGGCAGCAGCCGCCGCCGCCATGGCTCAGCTCCGTTTCTCTCCTCTCTCCGGTCAATACCACTTCCAGTCCCATTCCCATTCCCATTACCATTACCATGCTTTCCCATCGCCACGTCACCCTCCCAATCCCTCTTTCTCTCCCCTCAACATCAAACCCACCGTCTCCTCCCACAGCCACAGGCTACACCCTTCCCTCGCCGGAGGAGGCGACGGCCTTGGACGCGGCGGAGGCGGAGGAGGAGGCGGCGGAGACAGCGGCGGCTCTGATGGAGACTTCAAGGGCGGTGATGGATTCGGAGTTCTGGGGGCGTTTGTGAATGGATGGAGATCAAGGGTTTCTGCTGACCCGCAATTCCCTTTCAAGGTTCTGATGGAGGAGCTGGTTGGTGTCAGCGCCTGCGTCCTCGGCGACATGGCCACTCGCCCCAATTTCGGTCTCAACGAGCTCGACTTCGTCTTCTCCACACTTGTCGTTGGGTGCATCCTCAATTTCACTCTCATGTACCTCCTCGCACCCACCACCACCCTCTCTTCCAGTTCCAACCATCTCCCTTCAATCTTCGCCACTTGCCCCACTAGCCACATGTTTGAGCCGGGTCCTTATGGCCTCGTGGACCGCTTTGGAACTCTGGTGTACAAGGGAGCCGTCTTTGCCGGTGTTGGGTTTGCGGCGGGTCTGGTTGGAACTGCAATCTCCAACGGGCTGATCATGATGAGGAAGAAGATGGATCCCAGCTTTGAGACGCCCAACAAGCCCCCTCCTACGCTCTTGAATGCCTTCACTTGGGCGGCTCACATGGGTGTTAGCAGCAACCTGAGGTACCAGACTCTGAATGGGATTGAGTTCATGCTGGAGAAGGGCCTTCCTCCCTTGGCTTTCAAGTCCTCCGTGTTGGCACTCAGGCTCATCAACAATGTTCTTGGAGGGATGACCTTTGTAGTGCTCGCCAGGATCACCGGCTCCCAGAGTGTTGGGGTTGGGGAGCCCAAGGCAGCGGGGCAGGGCAAGTTGTTGGAACACCATTTTCAGGGTAATAATGAGTCTGCTGCATCAAAGTGAAGAAGCGATGGGATGAGGAGAGAGAGAGAGAGAGAGGATGAGTCATTCAATTTGGTTTGTTCTGTTTCTGTTTCTGTTTCTGTAGAGTGGATGAGATAGAGAGGCTTTTCCTTTCTTCTGAATTTTCTGTAGCCTTTTCCTACTACTGCTCATATAACCTGCAAAACTCTATGCTGACTCCAAATGTGGCATTTACTTGTTCAATGTTGTCAATTATAATGAGAGAAGGAGCACAGGCCACCCGGCTGAAGGAACAGATAACATGCCAAACTAATCGCATGCTTTTGCTTTCTGTTCATATTTATGATTCTAGGGTTCTCATGTTTTTAGAAGGAGCATGATTATGAAAAACACGCCACAAATCTTACTTGTTCAGAAGATCTATTCTCATCTGATCCCGACATTGACTAGCAGCCATAAACACACAACTCACGCCGCAATCCAGTGCCCTCCTCCTTCATCATTTCTTTTTTTCTTTTGCTGTTTTTTTTTTTTTTTTGGGTATGGAGCACTAATATCCGAAAATTTATTACAGTTTAACTAATTTGATTCGAGCTAATTGACCAATTGTAAGAGTAAAGTTCTCTCGGTGCTATTTTTTTTTTCTTTTCATCTTTAATACTCCAATCCAAAACTTTGTTTAAAGTAATAAGTGTCAACACTTTGACCAATTAAAAATTACTCTCTTTCATCATTTCTACCAGTTCAACATCGTTATCATTTCAGATTGATTGAGATTGCTAACTTCTTCGGCTGCCATCAAACTCTTTCAACTTTAAATGTACGTAGAGCTTGGTCCCCTACAATTTTTTTTTTTTTTAATTTTAAATTTTAATGGCTGCAGGGAATCTTAGTTGAAAATTGTTTTTGGTGTCATACAATATATTAATGGCAAATGTTGATACAGGTTTTAACCATCACATTAGAAACTGCACCTTATGCTGTTTCAAAAGCAGAGGATCCTAATCCGTTGGACTTAATAGTGATAAGGAGAGGATTCTACTTCAATGCGAGCCAGTCTTGGAGGACGCCAAGCTTGAACTACTATTTTATGGAATAGCAAGAAAGAAATAAAGAAAAAACATTTAATAGCTCAAGTTCTGCTTCTCATCAACATTAAGTGAAAAAAAACATCCATCGCAGTTCATATTTTTCAAACAATTATTTCATAAAATTTCCTGAACACAAGGGAAACGATCTATGTAAAGGGTCAGCAGCCCCGTCAAAATGTCGATTCTAATTGTAACAACCCATATGAGGGGAAAAAAATTCAGATCAGTTCCACTTTCAGTTTTACACTGTTCATCGACTATATATATATATATATATATATATATATATGTGCTGAATGAAATTTGTCAACTGTAAATCTGCCTTTTTTTTTGGTTAATACTTGTAAATCCGCCTCAAGTTCTCTTTTTTCCCCTCTAGAAGCTCACAAGGGCTGCCCCGAGGAACTTCCGAATTAGTATTCAATCCAGGGAACTTCCGCTTCAAATCACTCTAACTTCTTCCATTGAGGGATATCTTCAAATTTGTACGAAATGCCTCGGGAGATCAAACCATAGAAATATATACTTCTGTTTCTAAGCACACAACAATAGAGGATGGAGGAATTGCTGCACAATCGCCTTATCTGACAGCCTCTGGTGCAGAATTGCAGTAAGGTGTATGCAAGCAAACCAACCTAGTGAATGTCAAGCACAGAGTAGCAAACCCAATACCCATAATGAGGCCACACGTGCTCTTCCGCTTGTCCAAGCTAAGTGCTCTCTTGACTACAGTTCCAAAGCTTGGAATTAATCCACCACAAGCTAGAACCATTATGTGATCAAGACCACTATAATCAATACCAGCAAGAATAGATCCAATTGCTGATATAGGCCCCATAAATCCAATTATGGCAGCTGTTGCAAGAGAACCATGCCAGCTATCAGTAGCACCAAAGATGCAGCTAGCAACAGCTGCACCTCGAGGGAGCCCATGTAGAGAGACTGGAAGGACCATGTGACGACCAAGTCCATATGCTTTTGGTGCAGCTACTCCCAACGCCAGTCCTTCAGCCAAAGCATGTAAAGCAACTGCACCGCATGATATGAATGATTGAAGGGTGTGAACACTCACTGGGAAACCAGTGAGCGTAGGCAAGTCATTAACTGAGGCCTTTTTGCCACCTGCCACCTTCAATACACCAGAGCTAGAAACACGGATGAAAGCAGCACCTATTGCAAGGAGTAACACAACGGGAATAGATCCCAATTTTGAAGACAAAATAAGCTGCACTGGTCGCCACGCACCAAGAACAAAGGCAATTCCACATGCCATGCCCATGAGGAGAGCATGCTGAAGATGAAAAGCAAGAGCAAATGCAACCAGAATAATCCCGCCAAGTCATGGGCCAAGGCCAAATAGTAATGAAACAAAGAAGCCAGAAGCATCCTCAGAGCTGCAGCCAAAAAAAACAAAATAGTGTTACTTTTGTAGTAGGGTTGACGTGGACGGAGGACAAAAACTTCAGCTTATTCCAGTCATTATACAAAAACTCTAGCAGAAGAAAGGAGCAAAAAGACAGCATCATTGCCGATCTTTAAAATTTACCATCAAAACCAAATACCTTGAGAAATGATATATTCATTCATGCACCAAAACCGTTGAGTAAAGTCATTGAAAATGGCAAATATCAACAGGATTCAACTAGATACAAGGGCCGTAATTGGATAAGATAGTGGTAGACTGGTAACAACCACTCATCCATCCAAGAGTTAATTAGCATGCAACTCATTATTTAAAAAATTTTGGCAACAAAGTTCTAGCTATCTAGTATTTTCCAAACCAAATACCACATAATGTAGCTGATTAAAAATGAATATACAAACTCACTTGTAGGCATGGTTGAAATTCTGAAAGAGGGTGCTGAGAGCTTCCATAAATGCTACAGAAAGTGTTGCTGCTGATGCAACCTGCGAAGCCGAGGCTTCCTGTATCCAAAAGCAAGAGGAAGTGAGTAATATACCTAAAAACAATATTTATAGCAGTACCACAGCATTTTAATTTGAAGGCTCAAATCAAAGATGTACACATGGCTTACTTTACCATTTGTGAAAATATTAAAAGCAAAAAAGTAAAATAAAGTAGCTATTGAAAACTGACTTGAGATAGGAATATCAGAATATCTAATTTTTGTGAAAAATTAAAGGTACATACCTTGAATGCATCAGGAAGCACTTCTGCAACAACCATCCAGATCATGCATCCAGCAGCAAACCCCGTACAGAAAGGCAGGAACTTACTAAACGCATCAGCACAAATAAATGAAGGAACAGCTACAATTGGCTGCGCTAACATTATGCATGAGATGGTAAGAGACCATGGTCATACAGTGCAAATACAAGTTTGAAAAAACCAACAGCAGAAGACAAAAGAGTTATTGTCCATCCATATAATAAGTTCCTTCTACTAAATTCATCAAATAAAGCATTCTAAAAGCTATATACTCACTAAGACCACCACTAGGCCAGTTTTAGTGCAGCATAGAATCCACTCCTTCGAACATGGACCTATCAATAAACTTAATTGGTCTCTGGCCTAAAAATAATATTTTAGCCATTAACGAAACTATTCAAATTGATGCCCTGACTGAAGTTAAGAGCATTTTCTCAAAGGGTAAGATAATTCTACTATTAAATTAACATTTACCTGAGGTAAAGACGTAATTATACTCCATAACATAGCATTCTGTGGGGAGACACCCCTTGATGCCAGCACCATGCTCACAGCCAACCCCTCTGGTATGTTGTGTACTGCAATAGCCAAAGTTACTAACAGGCCTTGAGAGAAGCCCTTTGAACCAGCAAAGGAGACCCCAACCCCAGATCCCTCCCCAAAAGAATGGAGAGTCATTATTCCAATTATGAGAACAACTTTGGCTGCATCAGCACCCTTTATATCCAACATGCTTACTTCCCCGTATTGCTCAAGAAACTGAAATCCGGGAGATTGTGAAAACACGAATGAGACCATGATAAAGCTAACTAAAATTTGAGAATTATATAGCAAAAGTGAAGTAGCATTACACAAGATATTACATACAATGATCTACTCGTCAAATATGCTAATGTTTCTTGTAGATTGGTTGTGAGATTCACTAAAAATTGGTATCGATGGCTTGAAACAAGAGAAGTGAATATGTGAAGCTTTTTCAAATTTGAAATCCCAAAGAAGTGAATAAGAAAATCTCACATGGAGCCTAATCTTATCAAGAAAATAAAACAGCACATAGCAAATTAAAAGAGCATGTAGAATACGACACAAAGATCAGCGAAAATCGCTATTACCTTCTTACAAAGCCAAATAAAGATGCCACCAGCTAAAATCCCAGTGACAACCCAATTTCTGGCACCATAATCCTGGCCTTCCTGTATGAGATCAAAGCTTGCAGCCAACATGACACCTGCTGCCATTCCATTGCATAATCCAGCCCACTCCGGATCAAGCTCCACGAAGAAGAAGGGCACAGCACCAAATCCCGTGGCAGCTGCCATTGCCAATGTAAACAATGCAACTGTTGAAACCGAAACTTTACTGCTTCCACCCTTTCTGTTACCCAGCACAATATTGGATTCCTCAAACTGAAAGGAATTCTCCACACCAGTGCCATCAATCACATTGGTCCCTACGTCCTTATGTGGAGCAGCTCTGAGCTTTTGTGAAACTTGATGCTCAAATTCGGCTTTTGAATTACCAAAGGAAAGGACAGTTAACAGTAAAAGCAAGAATGGAACACAAAACTTGAGCCTTAGATTCAGAGCCATGTGGAATATAACCTTGTCTCAGATAGAGTGCTTCTTCCTCTATGCCACCGGCTCCAAATCAAGGTTAGCAGAAGCTACAGCTCCATAAGAAATGGATGGAGCAGGTGCAAAACACAAGCTTCTTGCACAAAGCACTTGTTGAAATAACAATCCACAAAGAATGACTGATGCAGTTACCTACCTGCAGATAACTTGCTTCATATTAATTAACACCCCACAAACATACCTGCATACATACATTATGCATTGCAATAACAGGGATGCATAACATTGGTTGAATGATGAATAAGAATAAAACTCATGGCGATGGGCAATTTTGAATGAAGATGAAGGATCAAATCAACATATATCATACCCTCACCTCATAGAATTACCCCAAAGTTAAATCCGAAAATTAACATCAAATATGAAAGAGTATCATCTTTAAAAAGGGAAAAAAGATATGATCAGCAAACTCAGAACGGAATAGGATAAATGAGATGCGTAATTTGGTGATCGGTGATATGGGGAGGAAGATGACAAAAAGAAAATGGGAGAAAAGGAGAAGACTTTAAAACCCTACTGGCGATTATTAGCGAATGGCGTGGGCGTTGAATGGAAGGTGTTTCTCTCTATAATATAATAATTAGTTATTACGCAACGTTACTTGGTGAAGATGGTGCATAGTGCATATTGTTATCTAACAGTATAGATTGAATGGTATATTGATATAATCAACATCTATGATGCATCATAAAATTTTTTTACTCTCTCACACACTCCCTCTTTCCCTTCTACTCCTCTCTCTCCACCATCATGCCTTCCTCCGATGACCCCATCCACCATCACTTCTCTCTATTGCTCTAAACAACACTACTGCATATATCTCTGTTAGCTTCTTTCTAACCCAATCACGATTTATATAAATCACAAAGCAAAAACATTCGCAACGGAAAAACGCACCCACAAACATATTAGGTTCAAGAGATCTTGTTTCAAGTACGATCCAGTGATTTAGTTATCAAATAAAGAAAATTAAAAGAAAAAAAGACAAACCTATCCAAAAATGCAAGGATATGAAATGATTGAGCAAAGGATCAAATGGTGTTGAAAATAGGACTTGCGGAGACCATACATTCCAGGCTTTTGGCCATCAAAGGGAGCACTCTGAACGCAAGAAACATTGGCTACCTAAGCGGAGCAAAACAAAGTCTAGAGGTGGGCGTCGATGTCGGCGAGCTTGGCCTTCGTATTGTCGATTATCGTGGATGGAGTGGTAGCCGATTAGCTTCACAACCAAGGCCTCTGCCACCGCCGGCTCCCACTTCTGTAGAGAGAGAAGTGCTATCTTCTATAGAGTCGAAGAGAGAGAAACAGAAAGAACTGAGAAGCCGAGTTGGTGGAGATGGAAGAGTGAGGTGAGAAATTTTATGGTGGATCATAGGTGTTAATTGTATCTATATACTATCCAATCTATACCATTAGATGACAAGGTGTATTATGCACCATCTTCACTGAGGTGCACAGCAAAACGCACCTTAGTATTAGTATTAATGTTAATCATCACAATCATCATATAATAATATGGCTATATTGGTTTCATTATTCAGTTCAGGGTTTGTTGCGTTACTATACACACCACAATACACGCTTGTTGAAATGAAGACATTTTCTTTTCCATAGCAAATGGAAGAATGGATTTTTGGGGAAACCAATAAAATCCTGTTTATGTTGTTGTGTTGTTACTAATCTATGGCTCTTGTCTTGTCTTCTGGTTTTGGATCGAGCACCACCAAATTGCAAACCGGTTTCCTACAAAGAACTCATTCCATTTGGAACCATTTATCTTTATCATAAATAATTAATTTAGGTGAGTAGCCATCATTCATCATTTTTTTTACTCTATCATACTTGCTTCACTTATCTTCCCTGTAATTCTCTGATTATTATCTCTATAAAAAATCACATTCGCCTCGACAATGATATACAAAATTAAATAGTTTATGTGTTGTGTTATGTCTAAATTTTCTTACACTCGAAATCTAAACTTTAGCCTACAGCATGAAAGCAACAAAATGAAGATATGAGAAAGAAAAATAGAAAAAAAAAATAAAAAGGCTGCAAGTTATGCAACAATGCTAAGTTACGAACAAAACTGATTTCATAGGAAGCGCTTCGATTACTCAAGGTAACTTGATGAAAACCACATGGGGGAGTTGAAGAGGGTCAGTGTTGGAAAATATTACAAGAGGCTGGAAAATTGAGAGAATGAAGAGAAAATGAGAAATATGAATCTTACTAGGGGCGTGTTACATTTAACTTTGGAAGTAACTTAATCCTTTCAAAAAAATCCCAGAGAATAATATTGCTTAATAGGTGCCATATATTTTTTCTTTCCAGATACACACACAAAATACAACTCTTCTTCCCAATCAACTTCGTGGGAAGTAGGTAGGCCAGTGCCTCTCTTCTGATCGGCTTGCTGGTGGGTGTCCTTACCAACATCTCCAACACTCCGAGCAGCATCAAGGCCTGGTTCAGTTTCCACGAGGAGTTCATCTTCCTTTTCTTGCTCCCTCCCATTCTCGACATCAAAGAGTTTGCAAAGGAGCACGGTGTGGTTGATGTTGCCGTCAACGATGAAGGTTCCGGTGCATTCAAGGGGGCACTGGCAGGTGCGCTTTAGGTTGGGGCCATAGTAGCGATTGAAGTTGTCGAGGTCGACGATGTCGTCACCGCGGCACTTTAGGGCGAGGGAGATGTGGGCGCCGACAAAGCCGACGACATTGATGATGAGGACGGTGAGGCCGGAGGGGGAGTCAGCACGGGTGTGGCGGTGTGCCGTGGTGGTCGTGGCGGCAGAGGGAGGGGAGAGGAAGAAGAGGAGGAAGGCAGGGAAGAAGGACAAGTAGATTGTGAGGTTGGAGAGTTATGTGTTTGAGGCCTTGGAGTTGTGTGTTTGCAAATAAAAAAATAAGACAGCCATTTTGCAATATAAAATCCTTATATTTGACACTGGAGTAACTAAATACTTATAGGTAAGCTGTAAAGGCTAATGAGTCATTCAACTAACTGAACCAACTCCTAGCAATAGTAACTATACTGTAGGCGATTGTAAATAAAACAAAAACAGAGGTGAAAATCAAAGTGTGAACAAGGAGTTGAGTTTTCCCTTCAAATAATAGCATCCCTTGTTGAAAATCTGTGAGAAGTTAATGCGTAAATGTAAGTATGCAAGCTGAAAGTAAACAGATAGGCAAGAAAGATTGAATGGAGCTTTTAAACAGCTGGTCCATGTAAAATGACTGCCTATGCAAATGCAATGATGGCGTTCCACCAACCAATGCTTCTCTCAGCTATTAGATCGAAATATAAAAGTTCATTAGTGAAAAATGAAAACAAAAATTGACGTATGCATAAATTTGTCAGCAATCAGCATTTAATTAAGTCTGTTGATAAATATATTAATTTTCAAAAAATTGAAAATGTAGCAATAGTATTCGTTTTACCCTTATTTTTCACCACCGTTAGCAATTTTTCACAAGTGTATCATATTTACAAAGTCCTATCTGGGAACTGCAGGTATTAGCTCGGTCCCTAATTAACTTCCTAGCTAATATTCAATCTTAGTGTTCAAAATTGATAGTTAATGCGTATAATTACATGTTGTATGTATGTAGAAAGACAGAACAGAATGTCCGAGACCACTGACATTAGTATGTATGGCATCAACGAGGAACAATTGTTGGAATGATACCACTGACAAGATTGCTTCCTAACACAATTGAGAGCACGTGCTGCTCCTCCATTGTCAAATTGCATGCCGATGCCGATGATGATGATGATGGTGCCAGTTTGCCAGAATCTTCGGAGGTAACATCCGAAAAAGTAGTTTCAGTTTCTTGCAACATTTCAAGAATAGTTTGCAGCTCCCTCACCACATCTAGCATTGATGGTCGCTCCTCTGGATTGTCATGGCAGCATCTGAGAGCCAGAGTTAAAAACTTCTCCACACAATCGGATGGATAGCAGCCCATTCTGCTGTCTATGATGGAATGTATCACGCCAGACTGATGAGCCACATGAACCTGACACATACACATTGTTGCGTACCATTAGTAATAGTGTTTTACACAGTATTCTTTCTACAAAGGCATTAGGCATGACATGGTCTCGCATTGAAATACACACTACACAATATTGGAAATTGGAAATTCAGATGTCCCCTTTTCCGAAACATTGTGCTGTCGTTCTAATAAAATTTCGAAGACTATTGTTATCCCAAACTGTCATCATCCAACTGGGAAGTTAATTAGTTGTGAAATTCCTATTGCATCATGGATAATTTTCGACGTGGCTGTTATCATGTGACCAGAGATAAGAAGGAGGACTAGAAGGGATATTAAACATGTACCTCGCGAACAATGTTTTTCCCGTGTGATATTGGCTTCATGCCTGTCAAGAGCTCCAGAAATACAATCCCCAGGCTATAAACATCAGATTTGTCTGTCAACTTATGAGTCAACAAGTACTCAGGATCGAGGTAGCCCTGCATGCCAATTCACAGAGAAATCATTATATTTATATTTAGACCATCAGTTGCATAGATTGTGCTATCGGGTACTTGTCATTCCTAAATTTTCTTCAACATACTTACTGGTGTTCCCCTCACAACAGTTGAGACATGATTTGGCACAGTTCCTTCATCATCTAGGTACGGTGCGAGCCGCGAGAGTCCAAAGTCAGCCACTTTTGCGGTAAACTTGGAGTCAAGAAGTATGTTACTGGCTTTAATATCACGGTGAAATATAGGAGGGTTAGCCTCAGTATGCAGATATAATATGCCTTTCGCCAAACCCATTGCAATTCTCAATCTCGTACCAAAATCTACGCTTTCCTTGGTTTTACTTTTCCCTGCCACATCATAGTTTCCATTAACTTAGACCATACCATAGTCTACATATGCAGCATTGCAAACATCAAAAAAATTCAAAATCCTGCCCTGGAATCAAATATATAAGTAAAGTGGTCTTGTTGGAATTTTCCACTGAATTATTTTTCGAAAGATAGCAGATTTTGGCCAACCATATTATTACAGTATTTTTGCATATGAAGCTTAAAACTGTAAGAGCAGAATACATGAAGAAGAGAAATAATATTCTGCACAAAACAGAACATAGTAGTAGATATTCATTTTTATTTCGCATAGAAAACATTTCTAATTTTAATACAAAAAGATACCAACATTTTCATACCAGAAATCCAGTCTCGTAGGGTGCCATTAGGCATGAATTCATAAACCAGCATCTGAACAAGTAGAGAGAGTATATGAGAATAATATTGACGACAAGCTTATATGCCAAGCTTACGTCTAAATTACAATTGCACAGATGAGCTTCAAAAACAAGCTTTCTTCCAGATATAAAAATAAAAGAATCCAGTATATGTGAAGCAGATCAACAGAAAGTCAACATAAGAGAGGCTTAGACAGACCGAAGAAAACTAACCGCCAGCATGTTGGGTTCAGGGCTAAAAGCAACTGCTTTCTATCCTGTTAAGTATTCCAACTTAACATGTAAATGAATGTTTATATTATACTATGATATTGTTAATCATTTATGCTGATACACACAAAACATATTGTCTTCTCATTCACATTCAAATTCTTCAATAAAACTAGTTGCAAGATGATATAGAATATAAAAGTGCAGCAATAAGTAATGTACCATACCTGCTCCCCATTTTCATTACAGAAACCAATCAGTGAGACAATATTTCGATGATGCAACCTTGATAAAAGTTCAATCTCAGTCAAAAATTCCTTTTGCCCTTGCAAGGAGCCTTCTTCTGCTCGCTTTATTGCCACAGTTGTATCATCAGATAAAATGCCTTTATAAACATTCCCATAACCACCTTGACCAACTCTAGTTGAGCTGCTAAATTTGTCAGTAGCAAGAGCCAATTCTTTAAAAGTAAATGCCTTCATGCCATCAATTTGAATAGATATATTAGAGGCTGTAGCAACAAATAAGATATTGGGTATCACTCTTCAAAGATAATCCAAATGACACTATCAGCATTTAACAGAATATTTTAGAACACTTACACATATGTTTCCCGGAAAACCTGTGTTTGTATTTGATATGTCTTCTAGCTATCACGAGAGTAACTAAAGCTGATATTGCTAAAACACAAGCAACAGCTGCTATCATAGCAGCTATTAATATGCCTGCATTGATTTTACTCCTCTCTGACCCAATAACTACTATAGAAAAATAAAAGCAAAGTCAGATTAGAGAAGCACAAAAAAGGAGATACATGCGATACCCAATTCTAAATAACATAAAATTCAAACAAGTTATGAGATGTTCTCCGCCTGATTCACCAACATAAATGCTTATTATAGGCAGAAACAAAGGATATTACTTTTGCATCAAAGTTTATTCTTTCGTCGATCAAAATGTACATTTTCACTATTTTCCAATTAAAGGATTGCTTTGGACTTCAGTCGAGTGATGAGCATTATTACTCTCATCTTTGCCATAGAAAATTTAGTATAAAGAGGACATGCACAGACAGGCCCTCTATGTGAGCAAAATGCTACAAAACATAAGCCAGATACCACTAAATAACTTAGTTGAGCGACATCTCACACCAAATCATATTGTACATCTAATACAGTAACTTATATGAAGGTGCTAAAGATGTTCAATTTCTTTGCATAATGTAAGTTAAATTACCATTCACTTCTACAAGAATCAAAGCAATTTCCATAAGAATTGTGGTTAAACAGTATATAGATGTAGTGGAATACAACGATAATAATATAGTCCACTTGGCTTATATTAGTTAAGCTCTATAAAAGATCACATGAAATAGTAAAATGTGCAAATTGAGAAACTTACTATTTGCATAAGGTCCCAGAAGAGTTATGTTCAGGAGTTCATAAGGTCCAAAGAAATCATTGCGCTCAAAATTCCAAGATGTAAATATGCTTAAAATGCGACGGACCTCACTTGAGTTGAACACACTAGAGTGGGAATCATTGAACGAAGGAAAAATTTTTAAATACATACTAAGACGAGGTCCCTCTTCCCAAGCATAAGAACATATTGACAGTTGATAGAGGTCTAAGTTTAGAGACTGAGTAAGATATAGCTTAAAAGAATTTATATAGGGAGGAAAATAAGAAAAACTTGGGCTTTTTAGCTGGTATCCAATTCTCAGAGGTGATGCACAAAAGCATGGAGTGGGGCAAGCTGGGACATATTCATAGAAATGATCAACCGGGCAAGATTGAACTGGACAAGGAACTGTTGACTTTGTTGATTCTTTCCCTCCTTTATCTGCTTCAGTTCCACCACAATATTGGTCAATATTTTGCATGTTAGCATTCTTGCAGATAGGATTGCCAGCAAGCCTTCAAGGGAAAAAGGATACAAAAAAAGAAAGAAAATAAAATAACATAAAAAAACATGATAAGAAATTTAAAGACTTTTTCTTAACTTATGGTAAAACATATATAATATTGCCATCCCAAAAAATATAACTACGATTTCTTTTTTAAATTTCTGAACTTCTTCAAACTATTTCATATTGCATGTTAGCATTTTCGAGCATATAGAACTTAAATACCTCAAGGTGACATTTGCTGGGGGGTTCAGAATTCCCAAAAAATATGAAAGTGAGTTGTTACGGAGATCACTGCAAAGATCAGACATACATGTTGATTTCACTTTGGAGATAACATTATCATTTATCAAAATCCATTCCATAAACTTAAAACAGTATATTGCTAGTCAAAATACATTAGTTTGATTCAAAGAATCAATGTTCTTTGACACCGAAGCAGGAAGTTGGATTCAGAATTTACACTGCAAGTTTAGCATTTATACTGAAGGACATGTTCTGCCATATGCTAGTAGGGATGGACCCAGACAAGAAATTGTCCTCTAGAGACCTGTAATGTTCAGTGAAAATAAAACATCAAACCAATCTGCAAAGAAATGAACTTAGAGTCTTGATGGCAATTTGCTTCCCAATTCCCATAAATAGGTTTATTGCTATTCCAAGATATTATTTCATAACAATTATATAAAATTTATGAGAAGCATAGGTTGATGAGTATTTTCTCACAATTTTTGAAGAAAAGGAAGATATGCGAAGCTTCGTGGGATAGATCCATTGAGATAATTATTTGACAAATCACTGCAATTGCATGAAAATTAATTATCAAACTCAAATTGGTCATGGCCAGCGTTAGTATAAATAGATAGTCTGGAAGTGGACAAGGCAACCAAGGACACTACATATACCAAAGCAGAAAATAAAATTGGCTATGTACGTACATTGTTGTCATATTATCTGCAAGTTTATTTGATGGTATAGGTCCACTGAGATGATTCCAGCTGAGATCTCTGAAACATAAACCAGTCACAAATTAGCGGATTGCCTATAAATAAGAGAAATAAATGATTTTAACTGCCGTTAGGCAAAATATAAAGTAAAGCCACAAGATATACTTAAACATACAAATAGCTAAGATTGGGTATTGAACTGAAATCAGGAACAGTTCCTCGCAAGCTGCAGTTTCTTATACTACTGTTGAGTAAAAGAGTAAACATTAGCACAAAAAATGAAAATCAGTAAGTTATATTCTTGATTTCATAATTGAAAACGTAACAATAAGCTTTTCCTTCCTTTCTTTATTTTAGTCCTATGCCTAACTCACTCAGAAGATTTTTCTTGCCATCATTTACACCGACTTGCTGCTATCATATTTTGAAACAAGCTTTTTTTTTTTGTCCTATGAAGCTTACATAGAAACTTAAATTTGAGAAGATATCAGATCACATGGCTAAACTCTTTGATCTAAAAGCTCAAGCTATTAGGTGAGAGCCAAAGAAGTTTAATATCTACAACATCTGATAATAATTATAAACAATAACAAAGGGCATTAAGTAGTCATCCCTTAGAGCACTTACAGTTTTGCTAGCCTGGATAACTTTGCATAGGTGGAAGGAATTCCAGTTCCGCTGAAATTATTGTTGTCAAGCTGACTGCGAGGGAAATAAATAAATAAATAAGAAAATCAGAGGGATAAGACTACAGCTACAATCCCTTTCAGGCCAAGGCAAAAGTATACATGCAAGCATACTAGAATTCATCAAGCAGATGCATGTAAACACTAGCTTTAAGTCAACGACTGTGATTTGAAGAGAAGGGGGTTGGGGGGGGGGGGAGGGGGGGGAAGAAGAGTACAAAATGCAACAAATTTATCTAGACAAAGTGGAGGTAAAACATACAGTATGCGCAATTCTTTTAACATGGAGAATTCTGGAGGAAGATAGCCAGAGAAGTTATTGTTGTCCACAAGCCTGTAAAATCGTTTCAATAAGCAGATATTGAAAACTTGTAAACAAGTTTCAATTTGGAGAAGCATTGCCGGATGCAATGAAGGTTCTAAAACCAAATGAAAAAAAAGGCTTAAATACTCACAAGTGCAGAAGCTTGGACAGCTTTGAAAGTATGCTCGGAATTTGACCATTGAATGAGTTGTTGTTCATGTGACTACAAAGATAGAAGTAAAACAGATAAGACATGTAAGGAAACCAACTACAAGTCGAGTTGATGATGCATTTAGAAAGGAGGTTCACTTACAGATGTCTAACATTAATCAAGTTGGCCAATGATTGTGGTATAGGACCTGAGAGCTGGTTTTGGTCAACTTGGAGTCTGCTCAACTTGGAAAGGTTTCCCATCTCATCTGGTAAATTACCTGATAACTTGTTGCCATTTACGAGCCTGGAAAGACAATACATCAGAATAATTATTTTTAGGTTAAAACTAGTTTTTCATCCTTATATGTGTCCTAAATTTTGGTTTTAGTTCTTATAATAAAAAAAATTTGGTTTAGATCCCTACATTAGTATTCTATTAAGGAATTAGTCCATGCAATTATAAAATCACAAGACAATATTAGTTTTTGCTAATGTATCTAATAGGATTTGACATAAATATGGTATGTTGTTAATGTAATCTTGAAACAACCTTTTTTAGGTATTTTTTAGGGCTAAAACTTTATTTTTTAAAAAGTAAAAAAAGAAACCGAAACAATATTAAAACGACATTTTTTTAAGCTGATACAACTTCAATTGAGTTTCATCATGTCCCATATCAGCTTCCATTAGCCATATAAGCAAAAACTAACACTGTTTAATAATTTTCTAATAGCAAGAACTAACTTAATACTTCTATAGGGACCTAAACCAAAAATTTTTTAATGTAGAGGGACCTAAACCAAAAAAATTTTAGCATAGGGACTAAAACCAATATTCATAACACGTGTAGGAATAAAAAACTAGTTTTAACCTTATTTTTATATTACAGCAGAAAAGAATAACTTGATATATATTGGAAACAGTATATGTTGTGTTCCATAATTGCATCATTAAATTTCTGGAATTGCAGCATTAGTGTGTTTTTTTTTTTTTAATCATGCAACTACCATATAGAAAGCAGAAATCAGAACTTTCTTCAAAAGAGTAGCAGCTTTTATTTTACAAGATGGATCGTTTATGTTGTATTGGTAGGTAAATTTGGACTTCTTCTAATCTTGATAATTATAACCAAACATATTGTGTCACTCTGTATCACAACTATCAAGGTTAGAAGAAGTCCAAATTTACCTACCAATACAACATAACCAAATACGATCCATCTTATAAAATAAAATTGCACAAAATATATAGCAACAACACCTCCTTAAAATAAAACCTACAGGAGGATCAATTCTAATAATTCAGCTACATGTGTAATGGACAGAACTCCAAAACAGAGCTCAATTCATCTTACAAGAGTTTCAGTGATGTAATATTTCCAAGCTCCTTTGGTATGTTGCCAGTCAGATTATTCCACATGAAATTCCTTCAAGCGGAAAACAAGGAAAATATCAACATGGCAGATGGTAACAATACGAACCACTCGGATACATTGTTTTTCGGATAACAACTTATTAAATAATACGACTCACATTATCCGAAGATGGGATAACTGACCAAACTGAGGTGCTATGCTTCCCGATAGATTCATATTCATTAAGTAGCTTCAGTAAAGTTGTGATAACAGAAAAATAATTAGAAGCATCAGGATATTAGATATGTGCCTTATATAAATAACACTATTCCATATCTAAATGTAAGTTTGATTTTTTTTTTTTTTTGAGAAAGAAAAAAGGATAAAAGGGCCATACAGCTCGCGGACATGGTAGTATCCATCATTCCCGACCCTGTCAAAACACCAAACCCCAGTCCAATTTCGGGTACATGGGTCACCCTTATTCCAGTTCCTCAGATGGTCCATAGGATCAATCAAAGTTTTCTTGATATCCATCAATGCATTTACTACAAATGCAACAAATTAATATAGGACAAGTGTTAAGGCTAAAACTTTCCAATGGCAAATCAAGTTACATGGTGACAGCAGATAAAAGGGAAGAAGAAAGCATATGCATACAGCACACTTCCACTAAGCTTATCATTATAATAATTTCCAAGCTACATTTCAGCTTTGGCTGAAATTTGAATCTTTGTTCTCTTGGTCACAGTCTAACACCAGAAGAACAGAGCGAAACAGAAAGAAAAATCCAATTTTTCAAGGCTTTTACAAATTCACCTTCTGAGGGATCTGATCGTTGTGTGGCTGCTGTGAGGATGACAAAACAAAACCAAACAGCCAAGACACATCCATGTATTCTCAGAGCCCGCATCACAATATCCTAGAAAGTGGCCAAATGGAAGGAATGAACAAAAGAAGTATGGAACATTGTAAAGGGTAAGTTCCCTTCATAACATACATTTGGAACATGAAATGAATACTTTGTGTTGGCCATCAAATTTCTTCAAGCAAGGCAAAGTAACTAAATGAATAAATGGAAACTCAGTGATGTCCTAAGACCAGGAAACATTAATAAAATGTGAAATATAAAAACCAGCTGAAAAACAAAAAATTCAAAGAATACAAAACAATAGTAAGGGGGAGAAAAAAGACTGACTCTTACTTGAGAAGTTGGGATTGTTGAAATGTGTAAAGCCGGCAAGGATGAATGAACCTGATGCTGAAATCCTATCTATGAAGATCCAAAGGATTCCCTGTGAATTGGGAAAAATGCTATCTAAATCATTCTCTGCTAACTAAAGCATGGCTATCACTATTATTATTATTATAATCTAACTTCATGGTAGGTTGATTCACAACAACTCTGACTATTCAAACGTACCGAAAGAGACCACACAATACAATACAATAATATAAAATAAAATAGAAAGAGACTTTTTTATTTCAACACTTGCTGCCCTTTCTTACTGTTTTGCATGCACTGCCTATGCGCGTCGGCCAACACGAAACCTTAGTAATAAAAGCTTTAATAATTATTATTTTTATTTAGATTTATATATCTAAATATATTATAATCAATTATTTACTCAAAAAATAAATTTAACATGTACTAACGAGTACTCTATTGAAATTAAAAAATATTTATTGAAAATATTTAATATATTACAATTTAAAATTATTTAATAATTCTTTCTTGAAATAATTTGACCTATTTAACAAAAATACCAGTACCTTTTAGATAAATTCTTATATTTATTTAAAAATTAATCAAGTAACACATATTGTTGTTTTATAGTATATATCATGTATATTTTGATTATATCTAAAGTAAATAAATGAATTTCACCTTCTCTTACTCTAACTAACTGTATTCTGATTTCCCTTTGTAATATGTAACACTGCGCTCCAACTAGTAGCATATTTGGAATAGTATTTGGGGTTTAAAATTTATTTTGACCCTCAAAATTAATTTTGTTAATTTTTTATGATATTTAATTTTAAGAGATAAAAATTAATTTTTACTTTTAAAATTAATTTTGAGAAAAGTAAAAATTTTTTATTTTTTATCAGAATTACTATTAGATAAACTATCAAATATAAGGGTGTGTTTGTTTCAATTTTTAGAGAAAATAATTATAAATTTTAAATTTTATATATAATTAAAAAAATTAAAAATTAAAATTTTTTTAAATTATTCTTTTAAGTTTCTATAAAAAATTAAAAATTGATTATTTTTTAGAATATAATTATTTTTTAAAAATAATTTAAATATATAAAAATTAATTTTTTAATAAAAAATAATTTTTTATAAAAAAATATAAATAAATAATTATTAAATTATTTTATCTCAAAATTAATTCTATTTAAAATTAATTTTATAAAATGAGAATCCAACACCTTGTATACCAAGGCTTTGACTTTCGACGAAAATAGACAAAAACAAAATGTAGTAAAGCATGGATGGACGCGCCATCGAGAAGATAGCATGCACGCACGAGCGGCCCAGACCCTAGTTAATTAGTAGTTAAACTGAGTGGCGCCAATTCTCAACGACATGTTGCTGGTGCCATGTATAATAAATACCAAGTCCGAACACAGTGTGACTACACACGTAAGGATGTGGTAATCATTTGCTAATCATCAAATCTTTAGTTAGTTAAAGGGTTCCTTGAAATACAACTTACCAACTTGTGCTACTACCTAATTTGACAGGGATGGGTATTTTTAAGAGATTAAAAAATAATTAAATAAAAATAAAATATTTAATCAATTGAAAACGAAAAAAGTTTTACGTTTCTTTTAAATTTTTTATTCCTTAATTAGTCAATACTCGAAGATGTAAACACTAACAATTAATTTAGAATGATATTATTTAAATATCACATTTTAACATTACATACAATATTTCTTACATATAAATATGCATATCACCTCATTTTGATACACATATATATCTCGAGATTTATTTACACCTTGTTTGGAATGATAAAATGGGACGAAATTCAATTCAATTTTATTAGTAATTGAATTCAATTGTGTTATGATTTGAATTCTTATATTAGGAATAAATCAACAAATTATATAATTAAATTTATTTACATTATTTAGAATATATATAAAAATAAATTGAATTATTTATCTTAACTATTTTATCATTTATTAATATCACCCTTTGAGAAGAGAAAGAGAAATATGATTAGAATTGAGAGTATTTTTAACATATCACCTTTTAATATCAAATTCACTAAATTATAAATTATAAATCAGATATATTTTGATCTAATTTATTTTTAGGTCTTTTTAAAGAATTGAATTCTATTCTGATTTTAATTCTATGTCATTAGTTGATTTTAAACTAAAAAATTAAATTCAATTTATTGAATAAATTCAATTTTATGGCTTTCCATATAGCCTGTTATATTCTTATGAATAGACAATGTCTTATAGTATGCATTCAAAAAATAATTAATAATTAATAATTATAGTGTGAAATTGTGAATAAATCATAAATGTTAAAGTTGACAACATATTTATATGTAATGTTCACCTCATAATTTTAAAGTTTCTCTAACATAACTTACAAGAATTTCATCTCTACCATTCATTTTCTCATTTTTCTTTTTGTCTCTCTTTTTGGGTGAAGGATTCGTTACTCCACTCATGTTATGGAGTAACGTTACTCCACCTCAAAGTTACCAGTTTAACTCTCTTTTAGTCCCTAATTCTCGCTTTTGACCACCTTCTCTTCCCATCGCTCCATCCGATGCCCCACTTTCCTGTTCCACTCTTACACCTAATCTAACATATCTAGAAGGAAAATAAATAAAAAATAGAGAGAGGAATGGAAACAACCGTGCTTGTTTTAATGCCACCGATACACATTGAAGACTTATGTCTTGTTAGCTGTGTTGCTACAGAACTATACCTAAAGAATAGAAATCAAGACTAAAGAGCGTGGACACAAATTCTACAGTGAATTATATTATTTGAAACCAATAAATTATACCATAATACATTCATCAATAGCCTCAGTCCAGCCACCACGTCCTCTAGCCAGCCATTGTCGTCGTTATCTCCGTGCACATCGCTACCACCACCACTAGCATCCTTGGCAGTTCTCCGACCTCGAACCGCTACAAGTGACACTCCACAACATCTTCTAAAACCCTCATTTCCCCACCTCAAATATCGTGTGGCTGCCCATGGCCATCTTCCCTCATCCTCTTTTTTGGGTCGAGCCATGAACGCTCAACTAAGATAAAGAACAAGAATAGAAGGAACAGAGATGTATCATGTTTTTTTCTGGATATGTTAGATGTGGCTTGTTGCAAGATATAGGGAAGTAGAGTAGGTGAAATTGCTGAACTTTCATCCCCAAGGCTCGTTGGAATCTCGGCACTCGGCAGAGTCGTCATCGAAGAGGCTGTTGAAGTGCTCAGAGAGTATGAATAGTTGGAAAGGTTCTAGGAAGAGGTAGAGAATAATGAGGGGTGGATTTGGAAATAAAAAAAAAATTATTTTATTTATCAAATCTAAACCATTTATTTATTTTAATATTAAATCCAATGGTATTGATAGGATGGAGGAACAAATCCTTCGCTCTCTTTTTTTCCCATTATCAACTGCTCACCTTGATTTTTGTTAGTTATGTGAAACTCACTTTCCAGAGTGTCGGTTATTTTCTAAATCCTTTGTTTAACGCTGAAATTTAATACAATTCAAACTGAGATAAATGATAGACACTAGAATTTTATGGTTATTCAGAAGTGTGCTCTAATAAAATAAAATGTAAATAATAAAGAGAAGATAAAAGTATAAAATATAACTAAATATTGTGCATGTCTTGACTTATGATCAACTAACTTGCTGACTTCCATCTTGCGAAGTATATTCTTAATAGCTTAGTGTTCACATTGGGCATAATTCACTTTAGTGAAAGCATATTCTTGTGTCGAAACTATTTTTGTTTTAGGTTTTGATATATCGTTAACAACTTTATTTAAAAAAAAAAAAAAAAAAAAAAACTTTGATGTATTTAATCTCCTACAAATATAAAAGTTCATTTAATTTTTTATTTAATAATAATTATTAAAAGAATTTATTAAGAGGATTTAAAATTCTTTTGTCAATGGCTTAACACACGAATTCAAGAGGAAAACTTTGGTATGTGTGAAAGACATTTTTAATTTCTTACAACCTACAGATGAATTCTTAGTCCTAATTAAGTAATCGGCGGAAATTTAAGTAGTTTGAAAATGTGAAAGTTATTCTCGGGTGTTGCCGAGAAAAAATATTTGATTATAATGGAGATAAAAAAGTATAAATTATTAATAATAATTATACAAAATTTGATTAGACCATTTAATGAAAAAACCCTTGTCGAAAGTAATAATGATTTAGTGAAGACAAATAAATATCTATTAAAAGGTCACAATTATTCACAAAACTAGTGCGATGACCCGTGCGATGCATGGGATAAAAAAAGAGATGTATAAAATTTAAATATTTGAAAATTAAAATTCATAAATGAATGATATTATGAAATATATGATGTTTAGTATTAGAATGACAAAAGCATGATCGAAATTACATCATGGAAAGCAAACTAATACACTTAATAAAGAAGAAAAATAAGAACTGGTAAAGATTGTTTGAATGAAGCATAGTTTATGTATAATTTTGCTTGAAGGTCTTACTTTCATCCTGAAGAGCTGCATTACAGTAAGAGAAAATATTAGAATATCGAATAAATTGATATAATTTGAAATTATAAATATAGAATGAAAATTTTAAATTAGAAATTTAAAAGTAATGTTTTTTTACTTGAATTCTAGATCTTTTGAAAAACTTCTTGGTAAACTACATTTTTTGTTGTGTTGGAAGAATTTTCATTTTCATCCAAAATAATATCTTCAAACCACTTCTGGACTTCGCTCTTGAAATAGCTACGTACAATTGGGCATGAGTGAAAACTGGCTTTGACAAATACAATCCAACATATGATAATGATTGGCCTTGACTCTTGTTAATCGTCGTTGCAAAACAAAGAGTAATTGGAAATTGCCTTCTTTAAAACTTTAATAGAATCCCGTGATCAGATGGAACTAAATTCATTCGGAGATTGTAAACCTTCTATCCAATATGATTTCCTGTTACCACAATTGCACCAATGACATTGTTCCCCCATTCTTGAGCTATTAACCTTGTTCTATTGTACAATCCTAAAGACTGATCAATATTTTGAAGAAGCAATAAGATTTATCTTCTCTTATATAATGAACGTATAAGATTTGTATATGTGAGCAAAAAATTCACAGTATTGAATTTTTATTTGATATATATTTCATATAAAAAAATTGTTTTTTATAATTTTATTAATCACTCCAATGCTCTTAAATACAAATCGTATATCATAAATCTCAGTTGAAATTAAATTTAATGCAATACTATAAAATCTTATTAATGCAATAATTGTAGTTATATTATAAAATTATAACATATTAAAAAAAATTATTACTGTTTATTATAAAATTAAAGTTAGCCGCGAAACTTAAAAAAAAAAAGGGCATAAAGCTTTAATTAATTTTATTACTTGAACTGCCATGTGACAACAAATATATATTTTACATGTTTTGACCTAATATCCTAATATCGTTATAATTTAATTATTAACGTTATCAGCAATATTCGGTAGGGAATTATAATTAAGTTGGTAGAAAGAAATATATCACTTCAGTGGATAAAAATAAGAAGCAAAAGACACTGATTTGGACTTATCGCTGAAGATTGGATTTATGTTAAAACTTGAATCTATTATAGCTTGTAGCACAATGAGAGTAGTGAAATAAAAAATTATGACTTCAAATATATTCATATAGAAGATAGCATCCAGTGGATAAACTGCGTTTTGCACCATGTTCTTAAATATTGGTCTTTAATCTAGATTAACCAAAAAAAAAAAAAAAGGTAGCAATATGAGTTCACTCAGGTTAATATTTTTAAGTTTTGGTCTTAACCTTGCATAAAAGTAAATAGCAATGTTAGTTAGCTTATTTCACTTTGATTTACTTGAATTATTCACTTTGATTTACTTACTTTGATTGGACTACCAGCTAATGTCTTTTATTCCTTTATTGAAATGCCATTGCTTCCTCCACATAGTGTGCATATTCAAGAAGCAATTCATGCACAGCCAAGGTACCAAATAAGTCTACACCTGATTGTCTTTGCCTGACTACAATCAACACAGCACATCAAGTTATTGAACATGTCCAGACTCAGTAGGCACACCCAGGAATCCTTATGCGATAGGTATAGCAGTGTAATATCCTGTCAAAAAAAAAAAAAGTTTCTGAACTGTAAGGAAAAAAAAAAAAGTAAAGGAGGGACTATCAACACCTTAAGTGGTGCGAACCACACTAAGCTTTTCCCTTAAATTCTTCTACTTCCTTCCACGACTTTCTTTTCTCACCGTCCCTCATCTCTCTTTCTCGATGTCATTCTCATTTTGTCCCCCTCCCATCTCCTTCTCCCCCAAATCTTGGTACTATTCACGCCACTTTATCCCTCACCATCTTTGCTCTCAACCACCACCGCCACCACCGTCCACAAACCTCTGTCACCACCACAGCTCTATCTCTCTCTTTTGCTACTCGCAGCTTTCTCTCTCCGCAGCGTCTCTCTCTCCCTTGCTGTTGGGGGGAGTTGTGTTCCTCTTCCCTTTGCTACCGCAAAGCTCTCACTACCCCGAAGCTTTTCTCTCCATTGTGAGCTCTCTGAGACTGGGGATCTTGGTTCAGCCCTTCTAAGCGCCACCACAACTATGGTGGGAGTTAGAATCTTCTCCGAAGTAATACTTTGGCTTAGAGGCTCCAAGGAACTACTTTGTCATTTCTTGGAAGTGTACGGTGAGTGGATATTTACTTAGTGGCAATGTTTTAAATTCATTTTTATGGGTGAAACTATCTCATTAAAGTTACTGACTTCATATTGTTTGATTTACTTGGTTAGTTGTTTGCTTAACTACTGTTCCTATTTATTGGAATATTCAAACTTTGGCTTTAGTAACTGGTATGAATCTATTATCCGCTTTCTTTATCTTTACAAGCTCGTAATATTGGTGTTAGTTCTTTTGTGTTAAAACACTTTATGAGAATTGTTATTTTTAAGATCGGAAATCATAATGATATTGTCTTATGGACTTGAATGTTGAGTTTTGATATAAGTTGTGCGAGAAAGCCGTGATGGGTTGTAAGTTAGAACACCGCTTGCCATAGCGAAGAGATATAATGACCTATGTGCACATAGAATATAAATGGAGAAAAAGGATGAGAGAACCCTAATTATGATACTAAACCGGGCGAGGTAAAACCCCCGGTTTGATATATCATGAATCTTGTGATTAAATGGGTTGAGACTACTCCCCAAATGATTTAGTTCTCTCTATGCAACCCTCATGGAGTATCCGTTTAAATGATGAAGATTTTACGTTGTGTTATATTGAGAATAATGATTTATGAAAAACATTGAGAAAGCATATTGAGCTTTTATTTATGAGCTTCTATTATGAAAGAGACATACGAATGAATTTCAATATATATATATAGCATTGCTTGTATTATGGTAAGTTAAATTTCCCACTAATTTATTGTAGTGATTGCATTATTGTTAAGTTATTTTCTTTTGTGTCAAAAGTTCGTGCATATTTTGGTTTCTCCTTCCTGTTCACTTGGTTTATATGCCCTCACTGAGTCTGTGTGACTCACCATTTATATGTTATCACATTTGCAGGTTACTAGTTGAGTTTGGTTACGCCTTGTTCAATTGGCTGAGCTTGTTAGTATGGTGCCAAAATATTTTGGATGTACATCGTTGCTTCTAATTCCAGAGTCTGCAGCTATAGGTTATATATTATATTATTCTAAATATTTTGGATAACAATTTATAATATAAGCATTATCTGGTAATGATAATGAGTTTGAGATTTAGAATTTGATTATGCCTATATATAAAATATTGACAATTAGCAAATAGCTTATCATGTTAGGCTAGCCAGGCCATGCTAGAATTGATATGGTCTGTGCGCCGGTCATGAATCATAAGACGGGTCGTGACAAGCAGGATCACAACAAAAAAGATGCCGGTGTACCCAAGAATCCATATGTTAAAGAAATATCCTTTGAAGCTCTTTTCTATCTACTAATAGATGCAAATTGCCCAGCCAAAGCAACAAACAAAACAAAGTCCATCAGTTGAAGGCTGAAGCCTTAAATTTTTATTACTGCTTCTATTGCACCTCTTTAAAATAGCAAAATAGTATGAGCAAATTATTTATCCGTCCCAAATAGCTAGTATGCTACTGATGCTACATTCTAATTTTCATTTATTGATGACAAAAGTAAATTATAAACCAAAAGCTGTCAGTTCTCTCATAATTTGTGTAACATGAGACAAATCTTGTTTCTTCAATTACGACTTTGTGCCAAAAAATGACTATTCCCTTGGTTACAGAATCACATTAAAATGCAAAAGAAAAGCCCACTTGAATTTGACACCTATTTCAGCTCTTAAAATTTCAGTCTAATCTAGTGAAACAGAATGCAACCAATTGAATTGAAACTCAACATCATATTTCAATGAAAGAACACAAAATGTTCTACTGCAAATCAAGCAACGATGATTCTGAAATGGAAATAAAGACAGAAATAAAATTTAGCTAGAAAATTAGATCCTGAAGAGTTGATGAATATGATGAATAAGTCTTATAACACTTGCAGCAAGAGAATTACAGATGGGCTAAAGTTGAAGTTCAAACATAGAATTGATTTACTTACTTCAATTACTCATTTAATAGTTCACTTTGATTTACTTACTTTGATTGGAGTACCAAAGATTTATACAGCGGAATTTCACAGAATTTCCATAGCAATAGTAGAAGACAATGTTATATATAAAATCTTAAACATAATATCTCTTAGATAACTTGTCCATATTATTTCAAACAGCCCCAAAATAGACCTAAACTGAAGTACTACAAAGAAGAGAAAGCCCAGAAATAGTAAACATTAAACTGGAATACAAAGCCAAAAGAAGCACACAGCCTTAGATTAACAGAAGACCTTCAATCTTTCTCAAGCTTGACAGTTTCACCCTTGTAGTAGACAGGTCTCCATCTTCCTGAGATTCATATTCATCTGATATACGGTTTGCAGGATTAAAGGTTGGGATTTCACCCCTCAAACTGTGAAAATGGTATATATATGTTGCTTCCGTCCCCAAACTCACTCATCAAATCCTAAAATTAGATGCATAATAAAATTAATAAATTTCATATCATAAGGTATTAATATGCACTTCTATAGACAAGATTATAGAAAGAAGGAAAATTTTAAAAATCTTAACAACAGAGGAAGATTGAACATCCTGAAATTCCAAGCTCAAAGAATTATCTCCAAGTGAGACACCAGCAGTCATGTCAGGCTTAAAAGAGAAATACAAGGGAGAAAAGCAAAATTAAATGAGTTATGTAAGTATAGAATAGCTAAAAACAGAAAACACATATCTTAAAAAATTCATTTGAACTAAACAAAGAATCAAACGTCAGAATTTATAAAACCAGAATGCAACTCCTGAAATTTATTTATGAATTCAGCATCATCACAAATATCTATAACATTGAAACTTGGCTCAATTTGCTTGTCCTCAGCTTCCTTAACCTCAACCTTAAAGATCAAGCATTTCTCAAGCAACAAATCTTTGAATTCATCAGTTTCTTCAATTAGATTTGCAGATTTAATTAACATGTTAGAGCAGGATGTCTTCAATATTTGGTAACCAATGCGATCCCACAGAACAAATGTTGCACTGTCAATTGAATCCATGACTCTAAGTTTTATTCTATACCTATTATGAAAAAAAAAATATAATGGATTCAAAGTTTATCTATCTTAAGGAATGATAGATTAAAAAATCAGAATTATCAATATTATAAAAGAGAAGCTCACCTTGGGATCACAATCAGCACATGTTTATCACATTTCTTGCAATAAGAACTACCATTGTCAATAGTCACTTGTTCACCACATTTACATGATGCAAACCACCAATCAGGACCTTGGTGGACAGTATTGATAGTGGCATAAACAACATAGAACTCAGCCTATATTCAAATAGCAGTAATTAAAAAAGAATATTATCAAGTTATATTAATAGAAAACTAACGGAAATAAAGAAAGTAAATGAAAGAAACAAAATAAATTGTAAAAATGATAGATGCAGTTGTGAGAATATATGATCTCACTTGTTTTGTATCCTTCAGTTGTTCAATCGACTTCTTAGCAGTTTGTTTGAGAAAGTCATACTCAACAGAATTGAATTCATCCTTAGTGGTAATGAATTCAACATTAGTGGTAATAGGGACATTTTTTTAGGGGACCACAGGAATTTTTAAAGGTAGAGATAATATTCTCATCAGAACAAATTTTGATAACCTTGTAAGAAGGTTCAAAGTGAGTAACCATGGCTTCCCTAAGCTCAATTTTAAACAGAAAACTTTGACCAATTAACATATCATCGAATTCAGGAGGATAACCAACAATATCAGCATTCTGGGAAAAAAATGTCAACAAATTAATAAAATAAATTTCAAACAATGTTATAAGCTATTAGGCCTATTGTACGACTAAAAAACCAATACATACCATTCGAGTGCTTCCACCAAGGAAATCAAAACATGATTTCCCAAGAAGCATTTGACCATCTCTATCAAAAACAACAAATGTAGCCGTACCAGATTCATCAATCACAAAGATTTCGATCCTATACCTGAAAAAGTTTAGGAAAAAAAATGAGGACGATCCTAATTTGTTTTTTCAAAGTAAAAAAAAAGTATTAACATTAACATTAAGTTTAGCCAATTACCTAGGGGTAACGTTGACAATATGGCAATTGCAACGCTCACAATAGTACATCCCGGAATCAAGTCACACAGCTTTGTTGCACTTACATGAAGCATACCACCAATCTGAACCATTAATGATGGCCACAATTGTAACATACACAACATATGCACCATACTATTGTGAACAATTAAATAAAAGACAATAATATAAGTTAAGGGATTGGCTAAAAGATTCATTAAATGTCTTTTAAAGAATTAACTTTAAATAATAATTTTTAATTAAGTGAATAATAAAATACCTCTCTGCAATCCTGAAGGTCTTTTATTAACTTCCTTGGCGTAGCTGAGAGGAAGTCATGTTCAAATGAATAAGTCGGACCATCATTGAGGGTTGACAGTGACTATGATTGCTAATCACCAATAGCTGGCAGCCTATCAATGCAGCATATATAAATAGTTAAAATAAGTAAAAAATTAAACCGGAAAAACTGAATCAAATGATGTCATTTTTACCTATTTTTCAACTCAAGAACCTCAGGAACCAAAGGTTCAAACAGCAAGCGGGTACCGAACATAACATTCTAAAGAACTATCTTCCCTATAATTATAGATAAGAAAAACATGTAATTATAAAAGGGGTAAGCAATAAATTAGGAAATTAAGATATTTTTTAATTTTAGAATAAATAAATGATTAGTAGAAAAAAAGTAGTATAACCTTTGAATGTTTTCACTTTTACAAACTGTATGGCTACAATTGGTCGAATAACATGACTATTCGCAATGAAGTTATTAACTACATCAACAAACTGTCCAAACAGTGCAAACTCTAGCTTAATACTGCACCCAAAAAAAAAACAAAAGAACAAATTATTTAATCCATAACTATAATATAGAGAGGAAAAGGTCATAAATATCAATATAATTTGTGACCATACCTATCCACTTCAAGCTGAATAACAACCATCATCGTCTTCTTCCCATCTTTATCATATTCCCTCTCAGAACCAATAGCAGTCAAAACACCAATTGCATCTAGAAAAAAAATGCTAACAAACACATTAAGAGCAAATGGTATGTAATCAGTATTATTATTTTAAATTAAAAATTGGAATGGAAGTTTAATATTACCTACTAAATAGGGAAACTGACTATCAAACTGCAGGATTTCATCAAACGCAGCAAACTTACATCCATATAAAGGAATAACAGCACTCTGAGAGACTCTTATAGTAGTTCTGAATTGGAAATTCAGGCGATATTCATGCCTTGTCATACAGAAATAGCCAGTATTTTCACCAACTCCAAAATAAGCAATAATGTAAACTTGTCCTTCAGTTAAAAGAGGTTTGAATTTGTACACCAATGTTTTTCTGACAGAGGCATGCATGGTAGTACCCTAATTTAATAAATAATTAAATGGATGTAAATAGAAATTAATGAAATAAGAAATATTTTTTAATAGGATAGCACAGACCCCCAACTCAAATAATACGTTAAACAGAAATAAATTTTAAACTAAAAAAACACATATCCATTGATCAAATAATACTAATCCAAACAGAGATAGACATAGTAACTCTTATTACTGATGCACTGAACAATAACAAAACATAGAGGACATACCTGTTGATAGATTTAAAGGAAGCTTCATTGACAAAGGCAATAGAAGCAACAACAAAGCTCAGAATTATAAACATCAAATTGATTGTAACAAACTTAAACTACCATAAAGAAAATCCAATAGACAGGAAAGTTAAATAACATTTATGAATTTCAGCGTCATCTGTAATTTAAGAGTAATAATATACATATTCAGTGATAGCACATAATACTAATCAAAATTGAGAGGAAGTAACACCCATAAATCATCCACGAACAGGGTATGAAAATAGAAAACTCATACCTTTCATTCAATTTTAAGAAAGTTTAACTAACAACTTCAAAAGAAGCAATAAAATAATACAAATTAAAAAACCCAAAATACATTGTAACAACCTCAAACTAACACAAAACAAATGAAAGACTATAATATCTTTGTCCCATTAATAGAAGGTACGAGTAAGAGATGGTCATATATAAACATGGAAAATGAATAATGGATTCAAATAGCAATAGAAAAAAAAATGCGCAAACTGAACCAATAAAAACAGGAACAGATAATACTGACAGAAATTAAACTTAGATAAACCGTACATTGAATAGGAATAGATAAAGCAGGAACAATAGCATCAATAAAACATGATCACAAATACAAACTTGATTAAATAGTATACGCCTTATACAATGAAATATAAAATATTTAATAAAACCAATATTAAACAAAGAAGAAACAAAGTGACCAAATCAACCAGTATGCGGAATCCAATAAATTAAAAACACTACTTACAAACTCATCCATAAACACCACTTCCATGGAATCAGTGACATCAGAATTATTAAAGCTTGGCAAATGCCACAACCGAACAACTCGAACCTTAACCCTCTAGCATTCACGTACAGGAGAAATTTTGTCCAATGGGTCGAATTGATTAAGCATTTGATAAATAAAGAATGATAAGAGTAAAGAAGAATAAGGAAAAAGGAATGAAAGAAGCAACCGTATCAATAAAGAAGAAAACGCAAGAAGGATCGAAGGAAGCAGTGAAGGAAAAATATTGTAAATACAACATTCAAGTATTTATAAAGAGTTGAACACATATGAGAGCTAGAGTTAGTAATTGTTACCAGATCTGAGGTGCACTTGTAATCATCAAGCCCTAACAAACCTCATTGAAGAACCATTAGCCAAATCCAAGCGACAGCCGATAACTATGTGCGGTGCATGAAGGATAGCTCGAGTATAACAGAGTAAAACGCATGCTCTGGGGAATCGGTAGCATCATTCGGCGGAGCAGATAGAACCCGAGAAGGAGAGAGAGTGCTCATTAGGGTTTGAAAGGGGATTGAGAATAAGAAGGGCTCGAAGACATCACTCGTGAGTAAGAGACTCATAACCCATGTTGAATGGTCTATTGGGCCTTCAGTTTGTTGTGAGAAATGGAATTAATGAATCTAGCCATATTTGCAGGTTGGTTTGTGAGTTAGTAGCAAAATTAATAAAAGAATTGCACGCATTCAGAAAAGAGGGAGTGGAGAGAAGAGTTAATGCAGAGACTGAGCAGTGTAGAATACCGGGCTAAAATTATTAGGGTCGGCATTTTTTGCCAATAAAATAATCTGAAAAACACTATTAAGAGTGCAAAGAAGCCTTTGCTTAATTAGTAATTTTTTAAATTAGAATTAATATTAAAAGCACCACAAACTGTCAAATGGCAAAACTTTTCATTTAATGCTTCTGATTTATTATAGGATTTAATTAAAATATATTATCGGTATAAAAAACTTTTATATAGATATTTAATTATATATTATTATATCAGTAAAAATTTTTGACATAATCATTCACTATTTAAATAATCATATAAATAGAATATTTTGATTGAATAATAGTATAAAAAAATTTTATACTATCAATGCACTCCAATTAAATTCTTTATTATATTCTTTGATTTGATTTGATTATTTATGACTTAATATAAAACTTTATTTATTACCGTTAGCTACACCCGCGATAGAAGCATGTGACTAGCTACTTAATAAAATAAGTGGTAGCAATTTTCAAATTTCTTTTTAATTTCACCGATGTAAAATAGAGCTTTATTACAATTGTTAGTCATTTAATGACAATAAATGAAAAATCAATATCCATTGATAATTTTTTTCTTAATTTCATTTATAATTTTTTTAATGTGAAATATGGATTTGTTAATTCAAAACATCCCTGTCTAATGCAAAGAGGGCCTCATTTATCCAAATCTGAGCTCCCTACTAGACACTTGTTTAGAATAATAATCACTCATTAATGAACAGTGCCGATTAATAAGTTTTTAACTTCATTGATCTACTATAAAATTTCATTTATAACGGTTAGTTCTTTGAGGTGTTTTTGAAGCATATAGCCATTATTTTGTCCTTTATTTAATGGTAGCTTTTCCAACTTTTTACAGCAGATTTTTGAAGTTGTACTGAGAGAATTCTGAAATTCCTCTGTCGACAGTATTCCGAAGTACTTGAGAGTCATATGAGATAGCTTTTTAACCATGAACTCTCTAAGGTAGTTTTTTGAATGATTAGAGTAAGTAATTGATTTAATTTGATTGGATTTATAAGTGAAATCTTATGTTTAGAATGATTATATAAAATGGGATTCAAATTAATTTAGAAATTAATTCTCATGTTTAGAATATATTAAAGATAGTGTTTGAAATAAATAAAAATAGAAATTAATTTAATTTAATTTGATTTGTATTAAATTTTAAAATCAAATTAAATCTTATAAATTCTCGATCAAATTTGATAAAATTTTAAATACAAAATAATCATATCACATAATATGTGACAAATAAAATTATTTCTTATATTTTAAAATATCTAAATACAAAATTTGATTTACAAATAAAATCAATTTCTATTTTTCCTCGTTTCAAACCCCGCTAAAGCTTTGCTTTCTAAAGGCTAGTTTTGTTGATCGAGCTTTCTCTTGAAAATCTATATAAACATTAATTTCCTAAAAGATTTTCTAAGCAACTTTTTAATTAAAGGCAAATGTCTACTAATGATTAATTCATGTCGTTAAACCTTACGCAATTCAATCGAACTATTAGAACAACTCAAATATATATCCAAGAAACAAAAAAGTTCGATCAGAGTGTATTAGATTAGAGAAGTGAGAAAATGAATTCACTTAACCGAATTAAACGTGTCTTTGGGTATATATACGAGAGCTTAACTAAGCTGTAATGGAACTCTCGTAACTGATCTGTCACTACAACTAACATAATAACTTATCCTAATACTCTCCCTCAAGTTGGAGCATAGATGTTGAGAGGGCCCAACTTGCATACAAGGCTCTGAAACCGAGACGCTGAAACTGGTTTGGTGAGCAGGTCAGCCAGTTGGTGTTGAGATTTGACATGGACCAACTTAATTAAGCAATCCAGCAGCAACCCTCTCCCGGATAAAGTGGTAATCAATCTCCATGTACTTGGACCGTTCATGGAATGTAAGATTGGTGGAAAGGTGGATAGCAGCTGGACTATCACAGAAAGCCATGGTGGAGACAACATCAACCTCAAAGTGCTTCAAAAATCCAACCAGCCAAGAAACTTCACTTGCCACAGCCGCTACTGCATTCTGGTGAATGTATAGAGCCTAAGAACTCTCTAATGTAAGAGTAGGCATAAATTTATTATGAATATGAGTTTGTTGAGTGATCAAAACTTATAAAGTGGCAATGTTCATATCACATAAGGGAATCATAAGACTGTAGAGCTTGTAAAACTAATTGTAATACAAAATAATGATGAATACATAGGAGAACCGCTACCTTGATCACATACTTGATGCCTCCAACTAAGGTCCTACGGACCGAACTAGAAGATTTTCTTACAAAGTATCATGATTTCTACTATAATTTATTGCTAGAATTTTTTATAGAAAATACAGGTAATTAATGTATAGAATAAAGTAATATAACTCACTTATTTATAAAAAACATTACCATGCATATCATATCATTCTGCGAAATAAATTTGAGTTAAAAATTTTAACTTTAAAGCAGTTTTCTTTCTTATAACAAAATTGATAGTGTCACGATCCGGCACGTCAACCCCATAAATATCTCATCCAAAAAACTGCAATCATGAGGAAGTGGTGTTGTGTAGATCATTGTTCACCTCTCGGAAGGTACCGCATATTTCTAACCTGAAATAGAAGTCAGCTCACACATTTACAAAGTGGATTTCCTTTTTAGCCTATACATTATTTAACTAACTTTTATATACATACATTTTCGGGTGTAAAGTGGCCTTATAGGTAACCCGGCCATGCACCGCAGACAACCGAGTTAAGTGCACTCGGACAATGAACAACACCATTGAGGCTTTAGGAAGAAATATCTGATACCGCATGTAGGAATTTAGTAAAATGTTTCGATACTTTTCTCTCTAAGATTCTATCCCACCGTCTATTCTTCTCCGTCGCATATTACTTAAAATGTTTATTTCAAGCTTCTTAATGGAAATTTCTTTGGTTCTTATGAGATTTTTAACATTTTTTGGGTGTAAGACTAATCGTCATTTAATAGTGTGAGGCTATTCTTCTCTCAAGTATTTCTCTTAACTTGAATATCTAACATTACAAAAACTCTTCAATAGTTCAAAATTGCTTACAACTTAAACCAACTCTCGTTTTAATTACTTTACTGTTGTAATTCATTTGAAGTATATAATCTCAATACAACCTTCTCTCTTTAAACATTTTACCGTTCAAATAAGTTATATCTCATCAACTTTTTGGGTCTCAATTAATTTTTTAATGTCTATCCACATATTAGTATGTTAGATTAAGTGCATATCATTAGACCAAAACTATAGCAGATAGTAACAGTGCAATTTCATTTCTTTAAAGTTGTTATGTATTTAGCATAAAGAGCTATACTCAATATAAGTACCATGGACCAGTATGTTAAAGCCTATTGAATCCTAAGTGATGCTAATCAAATAAAGTCAACAATCTCTCCCCTCCTCCCTCACCCCAATGTCACTAAGGAGATTTGAACCCATCATCTTACTTTTATATCACTTGTTGGATTAAAGTAGTGCTTATTACTAAGTGAAAAACTATAGCTTATGATAATGATTCAAATTTATTTCCATAAAGTTTCTTAATTAGAAATATATCTAGCAAAAGAGGTTATACCCATTATAGACACCATGAGCTGGATGTTAAGCCCATCCAATCCTAATGGTAATGTTGGCAAAATAAAATTAACATAAATATATGAAATATATAATAGTCTAAGAATACCAAGGTTAAAAAAATCGGACAAAGCACTAGTTCAAAGGTTCACAAGTTTAACTGGATATATATATAGAAAATTATTAAACAATACAAATGAAGAGTAAAATAAAACTTTAACATGATAAGTTGATGATATTAACGTTGAGCTAATTTTTTTAGTAACTTGCTTACATAATTTATAGCTTATATCAACTCTAATATTAATATATCAATTCTATGCAAATATAATTATTTTTATAAAAACAAATACAATTAAAAAATATTATATTTATGCTTGTATGATGAAAAACCATTTATCTAGAAGAGTTGAAATATAGAATACTCAAGCTTCACATTGCTTAAATTAGGAGTTTCTTATTCTCAAGATTAGTATAAAGCATTCAAGTCCCACATTGCTTAGAGTAAAAAGTTTTCACCTCTAACATGACTATAAATACTCATATATCATATTACTTTATACATATTTCCTCTAGACTCTTTTTTAAAGAATAAGAGATCTAGTAGTATTTGATTTGACCAATCAAAACAAGTTTTTTATTTGAAAAAATAAAAAAATTGTGAACCGACCAACCGGATGAACTGGGTTAGTTCAGCCAATTCACTAGTTTTGGGGCTGGTTTTGCCCCAGTTTCCACTGTCTTTTAAATTTTCGATTTTTCTATTATGATTGAATCGGTCCGGTTTGATTTTCTTAGCTATGAAGAATACATCATGTGTAGGGCATTTTTTTGTATATGAGTTTTTGAGAGTGATATTAGGGAAATATGGGATTTTGGGCAAAATTAGAGAGTGAGATGTTTTTAAAGGATCTAGTTAGTTGTAGAACGGATACCTTATAATCCAAAAAAAAATGTAAAAAACAGAAATCCCGGTGATTAAACAACCCAATTATTAAACAAAAAAGGCAAGAAAATGAGAGGAGGGGGTGCGAGCAGGGGTGTGAGTGGAGGCGGCCATGGAAGGAGTGGGGTTGCTGCTGGAAAGGGAGAGTGGCTGCAAGAAGGCAGGGGAGTGGGAGGTGGGTCTAAAGATACTCTAGAAGGAGTGTCTCATGACACAGATGAGGAAGGTCATGGTGGAAAAATGAAACCTTGTTCGTTTAGAGACAAGGTTATTGGTGGTGCACCTCTAGTCCAAGTAAATGTTTCCGAGGACTTGCTGTCACAAAAGTTGGCGGTGTTAGATTGGATGGATGGAGATAGATTGGCTCCGAGGGTGTCTTTTGACGAGTTTGTTATCAGAGAATTCTCATAGAAGATGCATTAGTTAAGCTACTTGGAAGGAACATTGGCTTTCTGGATCTGAAGGAGAAATTACAACAACTGTGGAAGACGTTGGCAGGCTTTGACGTGATGAGCATAAGAAATGGCTATTTCATGGTAAAATTTGATGATGCCAGTGATCTCGAGAAGGTGATAGGAGGGGGACCGTGGCTGATTCATGACCACTATCTTGTAGTTAAAGAATGGTCACCGAATTTTAAACTTGCTGATAGCTATTTTGGTCGAACCATGGTGTGGGTGCGTCTTTGTGGTCTGAACACGTTATATCATGATTGGAGAGCTCTCAAGGTGATTGCTACTGGAATTGGTAGGCCAGTGCGGGATGATGTGGTGACAGAGCAGATGGGGAGAGGTAAATTCGCACGTCTTTGCGTGGAAGTGGATCTAGCACTACCAGTGATCAAGAGGGTTTGGATTAAAGATCATTGGCACAATGTAGAATATGAACACTTGAATTTCATATGCTCCTTGTGTGGGTTCTATGGACACTTGGCTAGGAATTGTTCCTATGCCATAGTGGAGCCGGTGATACCTCCAACAGCCAAGGCGACATTTGCGACGGCAGAGGCGGTGAAACATGGGGAGGAAATTAATGTAAGGCCTAAGCTCAATTCCAAGGAAGGTACCACGACTTGCGAAAATCAGATCAATGCAGATTTAGTTTTGGATTCCTCACAATATGTAATCGATAATGAAAATAATTAGGCTGAAGTTAAAAATAAGAGAGGATCACGAAATTCAAATACCGGAAAAGAAATAAGGGAGTGATATCAGGGAGTTTAAAGACCATGGCTAACATGCAGGGAAGCTTCCCACGTATATTGGTGTTGCATGATTTTGCTAAGAGGAAGATTTTTGGTGGATCAACACATCTAGGACTTACGGTGGGCTCTACTAAAGCACATGAGAAGATTGTGCAATTTAAGCTACCTAATATGGTCTTCTCAACAGTTAAACTAGATGTTGTGGTCAAAGGACATCTGATGGTGAAACAAGCTATACCAAAGTCCTTCACAATGACGACACGCAAGAGATCTCGGCTTGTAAGTGCTGAAACATCTCCTTCGGATTCAGCAAGAAATGTGGTGAAAACTAACAAGATGGTGGCAAACACAATTACGAAGGAAAATGGAGTGGGACAGTTGAAAGAAATAGCCCAATCTGCCATGGGCGAGAACGTGGTTAACGCTAGTAGGGACTCCTCTACGCTAGCTGCTGCAACATAGCTGGCTTGGGTAGCTCGCCTTCTCTTCTTCCAAGTTAGTGTTTATGGATTTCTCAATATTAAGTTGGAATATAGGAGGGGCAGCCAATACGGTGGGGCGCAGGCATTTAAAAGAGATGGTGTGTCGTGTTCATCCCACCGTGTTTGTAATTCTCGAGACTCATGTTGCTTTTCCAAGTTCAGAGATTTTTTGGAGAAGATTGGGATATGGAGTTGTGGCTGTCTTGGAGGCTCAGGGTAGGAGTGGAGGGATTTGGGTTATGGAAAACATTACTAGTAATGTCTGTACTTTAGTGGATGTGTTTCATCAGATGGTGACGTTTAAGGTGAAAAACGGTCAGAAGGATTGGCTTTGTAGTGCCATATATGCTAGGCCGACGCCATCACTTCGTGAGAATCTTTGGTGATACATGATGCAATACAGGGCTAGTGTGAACACTCCATGGTTCCTGATAGGTGACTTCAATCGGGTTCTTTCCCCAGCTGAGGTTAAGAGTTGTTTGTTTTCTGTTGCTAGAGCATATTCTTTTGCTCATGTTTTGGATGTTTGTGACTTGATGGATATTGGATTGACTGGGAATAATTTTACATGGGTACATCGAGCTGTTGGTACGCCAACTATGATGAAGAAATTGGATAGAGCATTGGCTTCTTTATCTTGGCATCATTTGTTTCCTGAGGCGTGCATAGAAGTTTTAAGGAAGCTTCACTCTGATCATTTTCCTCTTCTTTTACGTTGTGAGGGTCAACAATTAGTGAGAAGAGAAAGACCGTTTAGATTCTTGGCAGCTTGGACTACTCATCCAGATTATGATGCTGTGGTTAATTCAGCTTGGCAGAGGGGAGGTCAGATTGTCACAGATTGTCTGGAGAAAGTGAAAGAAGATTCTTTGGATTTCAATACGGATGTGTTTTGTAATATTCTCTATAGGAAAAGGAAGCTTGAAACTCATTTACGAGGTATTCAGCAAAGGCTAGAAGAAGTTGATTTTGCCTCCTTGATTCAGCTGGAAGGAGAATTGCAAAGGGAATATAATCTAGTGCTATACCACGAAGAGTTTCTCTAGTACCAGAAGTCTAGGGAGAGATAGGTCAAGTTAGGTGACAGAAATACCAGCTTCTTTCATAGCCAGACGGTTGTTAGAAGAAAAAGAAACTCAATACATGGGCTATTTTTAGATGATGGCAAATGGAGTACTGATGATGCTGAGCTCAGAGAAGCTGCTTGTGATTTTTATAAAAACCTTTTCTGTTCTTTTGAAGCTATTTGGTTAGATGCTCTTAATCTGGTGAGTATTCCTAGATTAAGCATAGTAGGTTCCGATACTCTTGTTGCTCCAGTTACCCGCGAGGAGGTGAGAATTGCTGTGATGGGAATGAAATCTCTTAAAGCTCCTGGTCCGGATGGTTTCCAGCCTTATTTTTATAAGCATTATTAGGGAATTGTTGGTGATGATCTTTGGCGCTTGGTTCGAGATGCTTTTGTGGTTGGTGAGTTTGATCCGCGCTTAGCATAAACACTCATTAATCTGATTCCTAAAGGGGATACTCCAACCCATTTAAGGAATTTTAGACCTATCAGTTTGTGTAATGTGGCCTATAAAGTTATTAGCAAGGTGTTGGTTAATAGACTTCGGCTTTTTTTAGACGAGCTCATTGGTCCTTGGTAGACTAGCTTCATTCCTAACAGATGTAAGTCTGACAATGCTATTATTGCCTAGGAAGCTATGCATTTCATGAAGAAAACTAAGGTAAAAAAAGGCTAATTGGCTTTCAAGATTGACTTGGAGAAGGCATATGATCGCGTTAATTGGGATTTTTTACATCAAACTCTTGAGGATTTTGGGTTCCCGAACAGTTTTGTGAAGCTAATTATGTTTTGTGTCTCTACCTCCTCTTTGTCAATTTTGTGGAATGGTTCTCGTCTGAATAACTTTGCACCTACGAGAAGACTAAGACAAGGAGACCCCCTATCCCCATATTTATTTGTGCTATGCATGGAAAAACTCTCTATCTATATTCATCAGTTGGTGGAAAATGGCCAGTGGCTCCCTATGCGCTTATTTAGAGAGGGTCCATGCCTCTCTCACTTGTTATTTACTGATGATGTTATGCTTTTCTGCAAAGCTAAGAATTCACAGGTTCGATTGGTGATGAGGTTCTCAATGATTTTTGTGATGCTTCAGGGCTCAAAGTTAATGCGGAGAAGTCTAGAGTTATGTGCTTCAAAAATATTTCTCACAAACGTCGGGATAATTTCACAGGTATCTCGTCAATTCGGTTTACTAATGATTTGGGAAAATATTTGGGAGTCCCTTTAGTTCAAGGAAGAGTTTCCAGAGTGATGTTTTCAGAAGTTCTTGGGAAAATTCAATCTCGTTTGGCATCTTGGAAGGGCAAACTTCTGAATAGGGCAGGGAGAATTTGTTTGGCCAAATCTGTTCTATCATCCCTCGCCGTTTATTGCATGTAGATTCTTTGGATACCATCTAACGTTTGCCATGTTATTGATGTGTCTATTAGAAGGTTTGTTTGGAGTGGTCATAGTGAATCAAGAGGCCTCAACCTGATCAAATGGGATATTTTGACTCTTCCTAAATGATCAGGAGGTTTGGGCATCAGAGATGCTGGATTATCCAATGTGGCTTTGCTTGGTAAATTAGTGTTGAGGCTTTTTCATGAACAACATAGGCCTTGGGTTCAGATTCTTAAACATATTTATGTCCATAATTCTGATTTATTGGAGTTAAGATTTGGGACTAGCTCTTCTTATTTGTGGTGGAGTATCATGAAGGCGCTGACTATGCTTCAGGAAGGCTGGTACTACCGGCTACGCAATGGTCGGAGCTTCTTTTGGTTTGATTACTGGTCTCAAGCTGGTAGATTTTGTCAAAAAGTGCCTTTTGTTCATATTTCAGACACTGAGGTCTCTGTCAAAGATGTTTAGACGGGGAGTAACTAGGATCTTGCTTCCCTCTATACTAATGTCCCTCAGAGCATTAAGGATGTTCTTGACTATGTTGTTGGGCCTATTGATACGGAAAAGGAAGATGGTTGGGCTTGGCTTCCTGATAGCAATGGTGTTTACACAGTCCGATCTGCCTATCATTGGCTTCTTCAAAATCATCGCCTCTGGAATTTTGGAGACAACTGGAACTGGATCTGGCGGCTTCCAGTTCCTGAAAAGGTTCGTCTTTTAGTGTGGTTGATTTACCATCAAGCTTTGCCCACTAATGTGTTGCGGAATAGAAAAGGTTTGGCCTTTTCTGCTTCTTGTTCCCGGTGTAATGCTAACTCAGAGGACTTACTCCATTGTCTTAGAGATTGTCATAATTCCTTTCAAGTTTGGTGTATCCTTGATTTAACTAATTTTACTGATTTCCTTCTGGATGATGTGTGCATTTGGGTTTAGAAAATATCTTTAGGCAGAAATAATTTGCTTTTTCTTGCGGGGCTATGGTGGATATGGAGACGGCGATGCATGGATATTCTAGGAACAGAGAATTGGAGCTTTCAATTTGTTTACAGACAGATTCTTCATTTCGCTTAGGAATTTCGTGGGGATATGGATATACATAATGAGGGGATGGGTCTAGTGTCGTGGCATCCTCCTCCTGCTGGCTGGGTTAAACTAAATGTGGATGGTAGTGTTAATCCAATTACTGCTCTTTGTGGCTGTGGTGGAGTGTTGAGGGGGACAGATGGCAACTGGATCATGGGCTATTGTATGAGGTCCGCCTTTAATGACATCCTATGTGTTGAGTTGGAAGGAAGCAATCAAGGGCTTGACTTGGCTTGGGTTCATGGTTTTAGATCTGTTTGGTGCAAAACTAATAGCCTCCAAGCTTTCTTTGCAGAATGCTATACCTTGCAGTAATGTGCTGCTTCGCCAGTTACTGCTTGTAGTTCAGGAGAAGCTCGCAAGAGATTGGAAAGTGCAAGTTTGCCATGTGCTTCGTTCTGCTAACTTGGCAGCTGATTTTTTAGCCAAGTTAGGTGCTATAGATTTGGTGCCCCACCGTGTTTGGAACTTAGCGCCTGAAGACATGAGCTTTATATTATGTAGTGATGTAACTACGTAGGTGTGTGCTACTGTGCTTGTTTTGTCTTCTTTCCCTAGTCTACCAAAAAAAAAAATTATTAAACAAAAACTGGAATCAAATGATAAAAATAGCATAATCCTTTTTTTTTTTGTTTACAAAACTCGCGGAGAGTGTATCACTTGACTAGTGTATGTTCTCTTTCTCATAATAGTCATTGAGAGTATCGTTTGCAATGAGAGTAAAATTGGTGGTTAGAGTAATATTTAATTGTTTTAAGTGAATTGATTTTTTTTTTTTAAATAAGGTTTCATGATCGAGTTTTATAGATAAAAAAATTAATATGACTGATTTTAAAAAAAGGAGGTTTAACTAGTTTTTTTGTTAGATCACAAAGTCTCCTTATTTGAAAATTAAATGAGGATATTAAAATGAGATATTTGAATCATATATATATATATATATATAAAGTTATGAGAAAGTGGATTTGATGATATGGCAGCATGAGGGCCATTTGGTTTCTCTTCAAAAATTCATCCTCTCTCATTCAATCTATATCTTTCATTCTGACCAATTAAATATTTATCATATCAACCAACTATATTTAGTTTTTTTATCCACCAATCATGACTTCCAATTACTTTATCTATCAATTATGTATTTCAGTCACCTTTTTTAGTCAATCATAATTTATTTATTATTCTTTCTTAAATATTGATATTTATTTGAGAAGTTTTTTAGTTTTTTTTTTTAAAGTTTCATGAGAAGCACTTTTTTTTTTACATATTTTCTCTCCGAATATTGTCTTTTAATCTTTCTCATCATTTTAATTAATTATAATTTACCTGTACTTTTTAATTATTAAAATTAAATTAATAAATAGTATTTATATATTTTTATCAAATAATGAATAATTTTTTTAACTTTGATAAAAATATAAATATTTTGATAAATTGTTAATTATTTTTTAATCTTATATATAACACTTCAATTTTGGATCTATATATTACAATTAAATTCATAAGCTTGGATATTACAATTATACTAGGATCTATATATCATAATATTATCTACTTTTGATTAATAAAAATGCTATAAATTTAGTGACTTGAAATAGCAGGCGATGGACTTTTTATAAGGTCTTTACAATTTATATGACAAGTTTATGATACATGTTCGCATTAAAAAAAATGTCATGAAATATTTCTTTTACAAATAATGATATTTCAAATGAGTGAAACAAAACATATATATTATATATGTGATACCAAGTACATTTATTACTTGGATATTAATTTGCCTACTATATAATTATTATCAATTTATGTTAGATTTAAATTAAAAAATTATATTAATACGTTGTTAATCTTATAATAAGAAATTATTATTAGTTAATTTTTTAAATCCTACAACACTTTAATTATTTATATATTTATATTTTACAACTATATCTATTATATTAGATACTTTGAGTTTTAATAAATAATGTTATTTAATTTTGCTTGATAAAAATACCATAAATTTTCTTAACGGAGTTTTAAAGAACCTGCCTTTATAATATGATAATTTTTTCATTAAAGTTTCTATTAAATACAATATTTTTCATTATATAATGCTAGAAAGCTTGATTTTAAAATTCATATAGTTTTAATAATTTATGAAAAAAATACTATTGATCAAATTTATCTACTCTATATGATCATAATTACAATAATCTTATTTATTTTAAACATATATAATTTAATTCAGAACTTAAATTATATAAAATAAGTATAAATAATTAGTACATATTTAAATTGAATTAATATTTTAATTATATAAACATTTTTATATTTAAATTGTGCAATTTTTCCATGTATCACACGAATAACTACACTAACAAAGAGATAAAAGTAAGTTAAAAATTATAACACAATAGTAAACACTTATCAATGTCTATATTACAAATTATAATGTCTTCACAGTAATATCTAATAAATTGGTACAAATATTTCTCTAGATCATCTCAATTAAGCCATTCGAACCAATTGAATTATAACCTCAAAATTTTTCAATTTAATTTTTTAAATATTAATTTAAAATAATACATTTTTTCAAGTTTGCATAATTCGAAAGAAATGGCTAAATAAATTGAAATAATAAAGACCATATATTTATTAAGAAATAGAAAATAATACTAAATCATTTAAATAAAAATTTTAACGATATAATATCTTTCAACTGCTTATTTTCGGAACAAAAAATTTAAAACCTTCAATGGAGAACATAGAAAGGGTTTTAATTATATTTTTAGTGGTGAGACCCATCACTAACTAAGCTTAAATGACATGCAATAAATGGTGGGAGCACAATCCTATATAGCAATCCATGACTATGCAAGTATTTTTTTGCTTGTATATAGATATATGGATATTAAAAATTGGTATCTAAGAAAGAGTAACACAGAGCATATCAAGAATAAAGAGTAACACAATCTACCTATTTAAAATGCATATTTTGTTATCTAAAATACATATTTTAATATGAAAAAATGTCATTTAATAATAGAAGATAGATCCTAAAGGCACTAATAAGCTCCGCGCGTGTCAATAATGCGCCAATCATAGCAACACGAAGTAGACCAACAATCTCTAAGTAGTGCTCTATCTTTATTAGTATATGCTGAATTCACAAAACTTGAATCTCTTGATTAATATTTTGACCAAAGTATATGTTATTAAAAACATAAAAAAATTATGACAAATATAAAATAAAATTAAAATATGACAAATATTACACAAAATGAAATAATATATTGCTAAAAATGAATAAAAATATAAATTATTAACTTATATTCTACTTTGAATTTTCAACAATATTGGATAAATTAAACTAATATATTATATTTTACTATGTTCAATAACTCTAAACCCTATTACTAATCTACCCAAATCAAAAGTAACCTATTCTTTTCTAGTCTAGTTTATTATACTATGCACTAAAGAACACTATTACTAATCTAAAAATAATAACAAAAATAAAATAAAATAAAATAGTAAATTGCTAAAAATAAATAATAATATAATTTCTAACTTATACTCTAAGTTGAGTTCTTGTCAATGTTGGATAATTAGATTAATCTATCTTATTTTTTTATGTAAAAGAACCCTTAACCCTATTATTAATCTACCCAAATCAAAAGTAACCTATTCTAGTCTATTATACTCTACGTTAAAGAACACTATTACTACCCTAATGATAATAACAAAAATAACATAGTAAATTGCTAAAAATAAATAATAATATAATTAATAATTACTAACTTATACTATAATTTGAGTTCTCATCAATGCTACATAATTAGACTAATCTATTTTACTTTTTTATGTTAAAGAACCCTAAACCCTATCATTAATCTACCCAAATCAAAAGCAACCTATTCTATTCTATTCTAGTCTATTATATTCTACACTTAAAAACACTATTACTAGTCTAGCGATAATAACAAAATAAAATAAAATATTAAATTGTTAAAAACAAATAATAATATAATTACTAACTTATACTCTAATTTGAGTTCTCATCAATGTTGGATAATTAGACTAATCTATTCTACTTTTTTATGTTAAAAGAAATCTAAACCCTATCACTAATCTACCCAAATCAAAAGCAACATATTCTATTCTATTCTATTCTACCCTAATTGTTAAAAGTAAATAATAATATAATTACTAACTTGTACTCTAATTTGAGTCTCATCAATGATAGATAATTAGACTAATCTATTCTACTTTTTTACGTTAAAGAAATCTAAACCCTATACTAATCTACCCAAATCAAAAGCAACATATTCTATTCTATTCTAGACTCTAAAGAACACTATCACTAATCTAAGATAATAACAAAAATAAAATAAAATAAAATAGTAAATTGCTAAAAATAAATAATAACATAATTACTAACTTATATACTCTAATTTGAGTTCTCGTCAATGTTGAATAATTAAACCAATGGCATATACTTTACTATGTTCAAGAACCCTAAACCCTATCACTATTCTATCCAAATCAAAAGCAACCTACTCTATTATATTATATATTATATTATATTATACTCTACACTAAATAACACTATCTAACAATAGCAACAAATATAAAATAAAAAATAAAACCCTAAAAATAAATAGTAATATAATAACTAACTTATACTCTAGTTTAAATTGTCATCAATGATAGGAAAACTAAACTAATCTATTCTATTTCATTATGGTCAACAACCATAAACCCTTTCATTAATCTATGCAAATCAAAAGCTTACTATTCTACTTTTATGTACACTAATAGATTATTTCTACAAACTATTGATAACAACAAATATAAAGTAAAATAATAAATTATATATTTAACAAAAATAAATATGATAAATAAATAATAAATAAATTACTTTTAAAAAAATAATTTCATTATATTATTTATTACTCTTTCTTAGATATCAAATTTTAATATCCATATATCTATATATAAGTAGAGCGATATTTACATGGCTATAGAGCGCTATGTAGAATTGCGCTTCTACCATTTATTACATGTCATTTAAGCTCAATTAGTGGTGAGATCAACCCAATAACTACGCTAAAATGACAAATAGTGATTGGTGGGAATATAAATCTATGTGGGTCTCCCTGACAATACAAGAATTTCTAGTACAAGTAACAATACTTTGCATCTTATATGTGCTTAATGTATAGGATCTCGAGCGCACCCATTCTTGGTTTGGTTTTTTTAAATAAAATCCTTTCTATTTTCTCCATTGAAAGTTTTAAATTTTTTGTTCCAAAAATAAGCAATTGAAAGATATTATATCGTTAGAATTTTTATTTAAGTGATTTAGTATTATTTTCTATTTCTTAATAAATATATGGTCTTTATTATTTCAATTTATTTAGCCACTTCTTTCAAATTTTGGCAAACTTGAAAAAAAAAATCATATTATGATGATATTATTTTAAATTAATATTTAAAAAATTAAACTGAAAAATTTTGAGGTTATAATTCAATTGGTTGGAATGGCTTAATTGAGATGATCTAGAGAAATATTTGTATCAATTTATTAGATATCACTATGAGGACATTATAATTTGTAATATAGGCATTGATAGGTGTTTATTATTGTGTGATCTAATTTTTAACTTACTTTTATCTCTTTATTCAAATATCTCATTTTAATATCCTCATTTAATTTTCAAATAACGAGACTTTGTGATCTAACAAAAAACTAATTAAAGCCCCCCCTTTTTTTAACCAATCATATTAATTTTTTTACCTAATAAAAAAAAATCAATTCACTTAAAATCAATTAAATATTAATCTAACCACCAATTTTACTATCATTGCAAACAATACTCTCCGTGATTTTTATGAGAAAGAGAACATACACTAGTCAAAATATTTTAATCAGTAGTAAAAATATCAATCTAACCACCAATTATGAGCTGACTTAAGTGTAAGAATTGTGTCCTATATAATAGTTTAATAATTATTATATAAATATTAAATTCATTGGTTGGCTTATTGAAGAAGCATCCTTATAAATAGTTATATTGAAGTATCATCATTATGAATGGTCATACTATTCAAATGTAGAGGCATGACTATTTATTATGTAAAGACATGATTATTGGAATCTAAAGGTATGACTATTTGAGGTGTCTAATAGAAGTACATTTTCATTATCTATATAAACTAAGAATGTGGTCCTCTCTCCCCCATCAATAGAAGCATATTATATCGATCATTATTGTGCTATTAAGACAGAGGCTAAGAGAGAGAAATCATCATCCTCCATATTTTGCTTTCCTAAGAATTATTTTCTTCATTCAAGTCCAATGGAGAATGATATGCTCTCTTATCTAAACTATGTGAAAAGCATGAAGTTTTTAATATTGGAATTAATATGTTCATGATAATCTATCCATGCATAAATAGATTATTTTTTACATGTGGTATTAGAGCATTAGGTTTAAGAATTCATGTTTTTCCTTTCAAGATAAATACTGATGAATGTTTGCTTTATTCTTAATTACGTGTTCTATATTGATATGGGCCTATTTCTTCGTTATCTTCATTTATATCCGAAAATGGCTGGTAATTAGTGTTGTTATTCGAACCATGATTCTCACTGATGCCACACTTATCTGTTAGGCGTAGTCCATTTTGGCTTTGCAATGCTTGTTTGAAGTTTATATATCCAACTTTATGTCTTCTTCGTCTGTATCCTTGACACTGAATTCATTTTTTGAAGTTGAGATATATATATATATATATATATATATATATATATATATATATATATATATATATATATATATATATGTTTAATTGGTGTGCACTGACAATGTAAAACTGTTTTACACTGTCAACAAATAGAAATACTGAAAAGTGAGAAATCATGATGGACCCCTTATTAAGGAAAACAAATTTTAAATTGTAAAAGTATTTTCAATTACCCATAGATTTTGATGCTTATAAATGACATTATGTTGTGTGGGTAAATTGAAGTTCATTATTATGAGACAATTTCATAATCACCCAAAGGTTGATTATTTGTTCTTATAATTAGTGAATATAATTGCTAGTAATTGATATATCTAGTAGTTTTATTCTGCATATCCAAAGATAGCAAATAATCCTACTTAGCATATCTCAATAACTAGATTAATGTATTATATTAGCATCATTATGTTTGCATGTCTTAGGATCAGCCATAGGTGAACTTTGATATGTATTTAATGATTGTCTCCATTATTTGAATCTGATTTTATGTGACAAACTTTATGTCTCAAAGCATTAAGTTATGATTGATTCTTATTTATAGTACTTATTCCTTCACTTCATTCACATGCTTCATCTGTTCCTTTGTTCAATGAAATGAATTTTTCTAATTGGTGGGAACAAGTCCAATTCCACTTAGGTGTTTTGGATCTTGGTTTAGCCCTTCAAGAAGAGAAATTTACTGCTATTACAGATGAAAGTAGTGTTGAACAAAAGTCATTATATAAGAAATGGGAAAGGTCGAACAGATTAAGCCTGATGTTCATGTGAATGATAGTTGTAGACAACATTAAGTCTACCCTTTCCAAAACAGAGAGTGCTAAGGATGAAATTTGTGAAAGAACGTTAACAAACTGCTAACAAGTCATTTGCTGGTACATTAATGAGTCAACTAACAACCATGAAATTTGATGGTTCATGTACCATGCATGAGCATGTTCTTGAAATGACAAACTTAGCAGCAAAATTAAAGTCATTGGGGATGTCCGTGGATAAGTGCTTTTTGGTACAATTCATACTCAATTCCTTGCCTCCAGAATAATATGGACTATTTCAAATGAATTATAACACTATTAAGGACTAATGGGGTGTTAATGAATTGGCTATGCTTGTTCAAGAAGAGACAAGATTAAAGAGTCAACAATCTCATTCAGTTCATCTTGTAAGGCATCAAGAAGCTGGAAGTAGTTATAGGAGGAAACCAAGAAAAGGCAAGAAGAAAGGTTTACATAACCTGAATGAATCTTCTCAAGTCCACAAGAAGGAATATAAGAAAGATAAGTGTCATTTTTGGAATCAAACTTTACTGAAGTTCCTTATAATACCTAGTAGATTGATTCTGGTTCCACAACTCAAATTTCTAATACAATGCAAGGATTCCTTTCAACCCAAACCATAAAGCCAAGTGAGAAATTTGTATACATAGGAGACAGAACCAAGGCTCTAGTTGAAGGAATTAGCACTTATCGTTATTATTTGGATCTGTTTCAAACCCTTTATGTCCCTACATTCTCTCTCAATTTAGTTTCTTTACCGAAGCTAGATAAAGCATGATTCTCTTTTAAGTTTGGTTCTGGATCTTTTACTTTATTGAAGAATAATAATATTTTTGGTTTTGGAATCTTATGTGATGGTTTTTACAAGTTTAAACTCGATAATTATTTTACTGAGACCTTAATGACCTGCATCATAATATTGGCACTGAACATAGTTTAGTTGATGAACAGTCTGCTTATTTGTGGCATAAACGCTTAGGTCATATATCCAAAGAGAGAATGCAAAGATTAGTAAAGAATGAGATCTTTCCAAATTTGGATTTTACTAATCTTGGGGTATGCATTGATTGTATTAAAGGAAAACAAACAAAACACACTAAGAAAGGAGCCACAAAAAGCATGCAGCTTCTTGAAATTATACACACTGATATATGTGGTTCTTTTGTTGTTCCATCTTTTGATGGAGAAAAATATTTTATCACCTTTATTGATGATTTTTCACATTTTGGTCATGTTTATTTATTACATAAGAAATCTCAATCTGTAAATGCCCTTGAGGTATACATTAATGAGGTTGAGAGATAACTAGAAAGAAAGGTGAAAACCATTAGGTCAGATAGCGGTGGTGAATTTTATGGAAAGTATAATGAGTTAGGACAAAATCCTGGTTCATTTGCTAAATTTCTTGAAAAGTATGGCATTTGTGCTCAATACACAATGCCACGTACACTAGAATAAAATGGTGTGGCAGAAAGACATAATCGTACTTTAATGGAAATGTTTAGGAGTATGTTAAGTCATTCTTCTTTATCCATTTCTTTGTGGATGTATGCTTTGAAAACCGCTATATATTTGTTAAATAGGGTTCCTAGTAAGGTAGTTCCAAAAACTCCTTTTAAGTTATGGACTGGAAGGAAACCTAGTTTAAAACATTTACATGTTTGGGGTTACCCAGCGGAAGTAAGAATTCACAATCCACATGAAACAAAATTGGACTTTAGAACAACCAGTGGTTTTTTCATTGGATATCCGAAAAAGTCTAAGGGATATGGATTTTATTATCATAATTATAGTACAGGAGTTGTTGAAGCTGGAAATGCTAAATTCATTGAAAATAGTGAAACTAATGGGAGTGAAGAATTGTGTAATGTTAGCATTCAAGAAACCAGGGCTAAGATTCCTTTGCCCATGACTTCTCATGTTGTTGTTCCTGCAGTAGTTGCACAACATAATAATGGCCAAGAACAACATATTAATGATCAAACACTCTATCATGAAGATGTCAATAATAACCCTATAGTAGATGAGCCACAATTAAGAAGATCTCAAAGGGAAGGAAAATCAGCCATCCTTAATGATTATGTGATTTATGTACAAGAGTCAGAAGTTGATTTAAGAATAAATGATGACCCAGTTTCATTTTCTCAAGCCCATTGAATGTGATGATTCTGATAAATAGATCAATGCAATGAATGATGAGTTGAAATCTATGGATGATAACCAAGCCTGGGATCTTGTCGAATTACCTAAAGGTTGGATGTAAATGGGTCTTTAAAACAAAACGAGACTCAAATGGCAATATCAAAAGATATAAAGCTAGACTTGTTGTAAAAGGTACGGTTTCACTCAGAATGATGGCATTGATTATAAAGAGACATTTTCACCAGTGTCTAAAAAAGACTCACTTAGAATCATTATGGCTTTAGTGGCTTATTATGATTTAGAGTTATATCAAATGGATGTTAAAACTGCCTTTATTAATGGGAATTTAGAAGAAGTTTATATGGATCAGCCTAAAGGCTTTTTAGTTAAAGGCAAGAAACATATGGTGTGTAAACTTAAGAGGTCAATATATGAACTTAAACAAGTTTCTCGTCAATTGTTTCTTAAGTTCAATGATACTATAGCCTCTTTTGGTTTTAAGGAAAATGCCGTTTATCGATGTATATATATGAAGATCAGTGGGAGCAAGTTTATTTTTTTAGTCTTATATGTTGACGAAATTTTGCTTGCTACTAATGATCTTGGTTTATTACATGAAACCAAGAAATTTCTTTCTAGAAACTTTGAAATAAAAGATCTAGGAGAGGCAACCTGTGTGATTGGAATAGAAATATTCCATGATAGGTTACAAGGATTATTAGGGTTGTCTCAAAAAGCCTATATTAATAAAGTTCTAGAAAGATTTAAAATGGACAAATGTTCAGCAAGATAGTTCCAATTCAGAAAAGGACAAATTTAGTCTTATGCAATGTCCAAAGAATGAATTGGAATGAGAACAAATGGAAAATATTCCTTATGCATCTATTGTTGGGAGCTTAATGTATACACAAACTTGTACCAGGCTAGACATCAGTTTTGTTGTCAATATGTTTGGCAAGTATCAAAGTAATCCTGGATTAGATCACTGGAAGGCTGCAAAGAAAGTTCTTAGATATTTGCAAGAAACGAAAGACTACATGCTTACTTATAGCAAGTCTGATAATCTAGAGACAATCGGGTATTTAGATTCAAATTTTGCAAGATGTGTTGACTTAAGGAAATCCACATTTGGTTATTTGTTCCTTTTAGTTGGAGGGGCATTTTCATGGAAAAGTGCGAAGCAGTTTGTCATTGCTGCATCCACCATGGAGGCTAAGTTCGTGGCATGCTTTGAGGCCACTATTCAGGAATTATAGCTACGGAACTTTATTTCAGGACTTGGGGTTGTTGATAGTATAGCTAGGCCACTGAAAATTTATTGTAACAATTCTGCAGCAATCTTCTTCTCTAAAAACGATAATTATTCTAAGGGTGCTAAACATATGAAGATCAAATACTTTGCCATTAAAGATGAAGTTCAAAAACAAAGAGTGTCAATAGAACATATTAGCACAAACCTTATGGTTGCAAATCCATTAACAAAAGGACTCCTGCCCAAGACATTTTATGAGCATGTTGAGAGAATGGGGCATTATTGGACGTCATTGATGATATTGTATTATGATTGTTTTAACTTGTTTGACACTTTAAGCTCAACAATAAAGTTTGATTTTGATATTAATTTCCTGTTTCTAATTAGTATACATTATTGGATTAGAGTAATGACAACAGGAATAATGGTCTTTTAATAAAAATATTAAAGTTGGACCATACTCTTCATTATATATCATGTTAAGCAAGATGGTCAATGTTGTAGTACACGGAAGGGATTGTGTTGAGAAAATAGTGACATACAACCGCCATAACTTGCATTAATTTTCTACTTAGTCATGATATTATGTTTTAGCCAATATAATGAGGATTTAACATTATCTTAATTTGTGCATTATGTATCTTATTAAACTATAAAATATTGTTATATGGGATAAGTGAGAGAATATAAGAATTGTGTCTCATATAATAGTTTAATAATTATTATATAAATGTTAAATTCATTGATTGACTTATTAAAGAAGCATCATTATAAATAGTCATATTGAAGGGTCATCATTATGAATGGTGATACCTATTCAAATATAGAGGCACAACTACTCACTATGTAAAGACATGATTATTGGAATCTAAAGGTATGACTATTGAAGGTGCTTGGTGGAAGTACCTTTTCATTATCTATATATACCAATGATGTGATCCTCTCTCCACCATTAATAGAAGCATATTATATCCATCACTATTGTGCTATTAAGAAAGAGGTTAAGAGAGAGAAATAATCATCCCGGATATTATGTTTGCCTAAGGATTATCTTTTTCATTCAAGTTCAATGGAGAACAGTACACTTTCTTATCTAAACTATATGAAAAGCATGAAGTTCTAGATCTTGGAATTAGTAGTGGATACACGGGCCAACCCGATTCGCTTAGCTCGATCCGCAATGGACCATATATAAACGGACCGAACCGGGTTGGTTTGCAATGCATATGGGCTGTTATTATATAAGCCCGTGTCCGCACCGCATAGATCCGTGAGCTAGTCCACACCGCAAGTTTTGTTATTTTTTATGTTATTTTGCCTTATTTTGTCAAAAGTGTAGGTTCTAGGATTTGAACCCAGGTCTTTGTGGTTGCAAAACAAAAGTCTTATCACTATGCTAAAGGCATATGTTATGTTATAATATTCAATTAAATTCTATATATTGTATTCTACTATTCTAAAATAACATTTACACAAGTTAGCGGACTAACCCACTAACCTGCAGGATTAGCCAGTTTAACCTGCGGGTTAAGCAAAGCGGGCCAAAAAAATCCGCAAATTAATGGGTTAGAAAAATACCGAGTCTTAACCCGTGTGGATTGCTGGTTAAATGGACTAGCCCGCAGATCACGACCCATATACCTAACTCTACTTGAAATTAATATGTTCATGATAATCTATACATAAATAGATTATTTCCTACGTTAAGAGCATTGCTCGTGAGTACGAAGTCACCAAGATGCACATTCAGCAATGCGTGTACATATGAAGTCAAGAAAAAAATTCAATTACTGGTCAAAATATTTATATATTCATATATCTTTTTTGCAAATTTTTATTCGTAATATTTAGCATTTTTGTAATCTAATTATTGTACAAGCCGTGTTATTTATCACCAAATGCTTAGTACAAATTGCAGATGAAATGATAAGAAATAGTTGTTATTGGTTTACAGTTTGGAATTCACAAAAACCTCATGATAGAATATGGGTTTAATTAGGATGTATTGATAATGTAAAATAATTTTATACTGTTAGCCAATAGAAATGATAGAAAATGAAAAATTATGATAAATTATTCATTATAATGGGTGATTATTTATATGAATTAATACTTTTTAATATTTCTATTGATTGATAATATAAAATTATTTTATGTTATCTATATATTTAAATTAAATTCATAGAATATAATAGATAAAAATTAACTTCATGTCATTCATATTTTTTTTAAGGAGTATATTTTATTTTTCCTATTGCAGGACCAGAGAGAGAGAGATAGGGCATGTGCAATTGCAATGGCATAACACGTGTGTTGGTGATGATGACAACACAAGTGAAGGAGACCATAGAAGAACACAACCTTATATATACTTGTAGAAATCCGGTGAACAATCAATCGGATAATCAGTGATCCAGTCCTGTTGCAAGCGGATGGGCAGGGATTCGTTTACCTGCTGGCCGTATTACAAAACAAAAAACTCCCAACGGTTGATTGATTTCTTGTCTTGTCTGTGGCAGGGATGGTGCAGGTATCCGGCTGCTTTTGCAACGGATTCCGTCAAGCACACAATGATCATTGACGGGTCACATCAACACCTATCCTTTTTTTTTGTGGAGTTTAGTCGGATTTGCAAAAAAACCCCACATTTTTTTAATTTCCCCACATTTACCATAATTTTTCATATTTTTTCACAATTTCCCTATGTATAAAATGACTTCGCGTTGAGAGTGGGTGATGGATCAGTTGGTAAGGATTAGGGACACACATACATATATAATCCCAATTGTTTTTCTTCTCAATTCCCCTTCTCTTATCCCACCTCTCTCCCATGCCTCCTTTGGGGGTTTGTTGAGGGTCTCAATAGGACAAGGCCTACTAGATGGATCTTTGGCCTTATTCCCCCACCCCCCCCTCTCTCCCAAAAAAAGAGAGAGAGAAAGAGGTCTTTCAACACCCTTATGTAACTAGTAACTTTTGATTAAAACCTCAGCAGAGGCATCAATTACACCAGGGATAATATTAAACTGTAATAACCAACGGCCCCAATTACGCGAGATAAATTCAGTGACCAGAGCATTAATTAGTTTCTTGAGTACAAATCGAGAACAAAATCATCTTCGTTCTCCAACCATTTCAGGATTCTTGGATTAGAATGCAGAAGTAGAAAACTGAGGGTAAATGGATGGATCACATGCATCATAGTCTTGAAACTAGTTCAAGAAATGAAATACATGGGATTGGGGAGCTTGAAAGTACGACTGCCCAAACACTCTCCTTGGAGGTCACTCCACTGGTCACCCACATTTCCCCATATTCTGTAACCTTGTCCTTCAATCTCCTTCCGAATCGCTGACTTGTATCTCACTGCACTTTGCCCTTTGTACTGTGCAGTCCTACAAAAAAGCAAGCAAGCAAGCGTTCACAACCAATTGTTAATGCATGGCATATAATACCCCTTGATTAGTCAATCAACTTTGAGTGACATAGTGCCCGATTGGATTACGATTTGTAATTTTTAAAAAGCCTTTTAGGAGAAGAAAAATAATTTTATATAATAAATAGTAATATTTAATTTAATTTTTTTTAAAAGAAGATAACCTTTTGAAAAAAATATTGATGGGATTATTTTTTATTTTAAAAAAAGATCTTTTGAATAGAAATATTATTATTATTCTTATATCAATAGTTAAAAATTTTATTTTATTCAAATAAAATTTATTCTTTTAAATTTATTTTTAATATATTCAAATTAAATAAAAATTATTCTTTTAAACATAATTTTTTTTAAAAAACTTCTTTTAAAAAATTTTTTTTTAAAAGATTTTTTTTTAAAAATTACACTAATCGAATCCATAGTTGACTCAATTCAACTTTAATTAAAGAGCTGGTTAATTGAGACTTTTCCAATCACAGGACTGGGCCAAAAGTGATTGTCCTTTATTTTGTCAGTGTCGGATGGCTTTAATGGTTGAATCTGCCAGGCGCACACCAATACAGGAAAAGTAAGTTACGAAGAAGTTCGAAGGTAGTCTTTCTTTAATTTATTGAATTTGGATTTGCATGCACGGACGTTGACTTGGACAACATACGGAAGCTGGCCACAGTCGGCATGGCGTCGTAGACTTCAGAGCTAAAAAAGACAAACTGACCAAGTCTACGAATTATTATTTCTTTTTTGGTTGGCAATTTGTGCTTTTTTATTAAGTGTTTAACGCTTTGTTTTTTCTTTGATTAGAAGGAAGACGGAAGAGCTCATCAAGGAGAGGAAGGATAAGGAAGGTAAATTCATGCAAGATCGAAGTCTCCAGTTCCTGCTTTCTAAAAGAGCCTCTATGTCATAAAGCTACTACTATTTATTTTGATGTGTAGCTAAGAATAGTTTTTTATCTTTAAAGTCTAAATGAAGTACAATTAACTTTTCGATCTCTTTATAACCAGCTCAAGCTTTTCTTTGCTATGCATATTCTTAATAAATATTTGAACTTTATCCTGAAATAGGAAGCTTGAGATTTAAAAATCACTTTTATTATTATTCTTAACTTTTGGAAGTAGTTAATAATTGATTATTTCTAAAGTAAGTGACGGTCGTTGTTCATCTTATTTAACGGCCAAGCCAATCGGGGTGATTTTGTCCGTATGTGAAAGTTTGTCATGGACCAGGAAAAAAAATGAAAAGATATAATGAACTCCTCTCTCTCTCTCTCTCTCTCTCTCTCTCACACACACACACACACACATATAATTAGAGCTTGGAGTAGAACAATTATTCCAAATCCTTTTTCGTACCTATTAATATGCACTAAAAATGAACATGAAATCATCATTCCAAACAAAATAGTCTTAGTGGGTCGGCATTAAGGAAATTTTGCATAAGCACTCAAACACAAATATTCATTTTTATATGCCTATTCCTGCACGTTGATATATTATGAATATATATTATTAATTATTATATTATGAATATATACCAATAGTTATTATATTTGGGGTTGATTAAAGTGGAGTGCGGCATTAGGGGATTCATATTCTAGTTATCCAATATAAAAAGAATCTTAATAGAAAAATTGCATATGCATATGCATGCTAGAGTCGCATACTTTCCATGTCCTCTCTCTGTCTCACACAATATCGCATTTTTGGAGGAAGTTTCCTACATCCACTAGCGTGTTAAAAAATAGACAATGCAATCACGGAAAATGACAATGCTTTGGACAAACCGACTTTATCGTAATGTAACCCTATCATTCTAAGTTCCAACCAGGCAAGTCTCTAATTAATCCTCATCGAGCCATAAATTGAATATCGGTGCCTATCTTATCTTGAATTACATACTCCATGGAAACTCCTTTTTCTTTTAAAACTCATATATGCAGATGTTGATACCTACCGGTACCCGTTATATTAGTTGCAGACTTGTCCATGCGTGCAGAGTGCAAACTTTGAATGCAAAGAAAAGACCAGATCCTAAAAAAGGATGCAAAAGAAAGAAGGCAGAGGCACGCTTGGAAATTGCAAAACATGAGTGCACGTAACAACAAACACATGGATTAGTTAAACTAACACAAAGATAGTTGGTGAACAAAAAACCTTCATTCGGCTCTTTCGTTTAGATTTTTTTTCTTATCGCAATGATGATAAAAATATTTTAATTTAAGATTTTGTAAATATTTATATACCTCCTTTTTGTATAAAATAAATAATAAGTGAGGCTCTATTTTCGAATACCATTAACGAATAAGCATTTATATGTAAAATTAGGAGGGCAATGCATGTGGTGCAGTACTTGTTGAAAGTTTGACTGTCGACATATTAAAAAATGAGTGGATAGAGACTATCAAAGCATTGCTTCTAGGAAGTTACTCAAGGTCAACACATAATTGGAATCCACTTCACACCAACAATTACGCCACCTGTTTTGTCCTATGTCTTTAGTGATCAACAACGTCATATCTAGCAGTAGTTTATAAAACTTTTCAATTATATAATATTTAAATAAATAGATACGATAGATATTATTTATTATATGATTGATACGCAGCACGTTCGTCCAAAAAAATTGTAACACATGTACATATATAGGTAGTTTTTATAATTTCCATATATGTTTGGGCGCATGTGAAGCTTATTCTAACTTATTTCTGACCATTCTAAGATGCCACTTTGTCTGGACTAAACACAGATTTACTCTTCAGATGCCACGGTAGCATAGATCGGTAGCTATTAGTAATTAATTATGATAGCATGAAAACCACCGTTTATAAAAATAATTAATTACCTCATAATAAGACGTTCGTAGCCGATGAATCCTTGGTTACGCAAGTTGTCAGTGGTAATCTTGCCGAGTGTTGCTTCGTCTCTACCTGTTAGCAAGAACAGTTTAAATCCTTTCTCTTTCAACGCGTTAAACAATCCTGATACCGCAGGATTTGCGGGGCACATTCCCGTCATGATCCATGCCTTGAATTTTGCTGAATCAAATGGGTCGCACCTGCATAAATAAATAAATAAATAAATAAATATATATATAATGAATTATGTGCCTTCGCTTGAACAAAGAAATTAGATTAGTTATGTGTTGACCATATATGAGCTGAAACTTGACATATTCAGAGACGAACATATTTGATTATTCACAACAAGTGCAAATGACTACGTAACTGCAACATTGAGGATGAGATGAGAGAGTTTTGAAGTTACCCAAATCGCTTTTCCTTGTAATAACCTATGTTAGAGATGCAGGTGTCATCGACGTCCAAAATCCAGGCGTCCATGCCATCACCAGCGAGAGTTATCTGAGAGGCATATGCCAAGATCTGGTCGACGATGAGGTTCATGTCCTGCTCGTATTGGCCACCTGTCATGTACTTCTCGACGTGCTTGTAGCACTGAAGAGGCACCGTCCGCCACGAACGCACATTGTTCGCTTCCACCCCTAACCTCCAACTCAGGCAGAACCCATCGTCAACCGCAACCGCAACCTCAACCTCAACCTCAACCTCAACCGACTCATCATCAGATTCAGAGCTCTGCTTTTGACGCTGAGGAGGCTGACCCTTCTCCTTCTGGCTCAACCATACCTTCGCTAATAACAAAAACAGAGACGTTAATCCCGCCACTACTCGTTGCACCATTTTTGTCTCTGACATCATCTTTGGCGCATACATATATATATATATATATATATATATATATATATAGGGGAATTATAAATAATTAATATATGGATCGATCGAGTTAGAAAGAAAGGATAATTAGTAAGTGGATGGAATGATGAGAATATGGAAGGAAAAGGCAAAGGAGATGGAAAATATGTCTGTATGGTGGGTTGGCATTAGGCTTTCTGCAACACAGCATGATGCTGCTGACGGAGAGCCCCACCAGAATAATTTTCCATTGATGATGGCGCAGAATGACGAGCTCTCGAGTGACATTTATCTAGCTAACTGTATGGCCCACGCGGCGGAAACTTCATAGAAATTAAAAGGAAATAGTCCTTTCCTTTCCTTTCCTCTTTTTACTTTTTTCCCCCTTTATTTAAATTATTAATATCTAAATTCTAGTAAATTTTAATTAATCTGATTCTGATTCCAGTCTAAATCTACTATAGAATAAAGTCTTATTAGCAATAATTTTTTTATTTATTTGCAAGACTTAAACTTAAAACATTATTTAAGAAGACTAAATTTCAAATCACATAGCTAATCGTTTTTACCTTTCCTTTTCTTTCCTTTCCACTATTGGCTATTGCTGATTCTGAAGTTTGGAAAACTAAGAAGGGTACAAATAATTGGAAAATAAATCTGTGTTCATTATCAATTGTGATCGACAATTAGTATAAATCTTGTAAAATACTATAAAATAAAGTGGTAGTGATCATATACATGAGTCAATAATAATACCAACCCATTTTAAATTCTATTATAACAAAAAAAATAATTGCTAACATTTCTCTTTGGTCATTTGTTAAAACATTATTAAAAGAGAAGTCTTATTAGTTTGGTGACAGAGACATTGTAAATAAATTTTTACACACTAATGAGAATTAAAGGAGTTGCTATGAATATCATGATGAGGGTATCTGAAATGAGCTGTCAAGTACTTACTAATTGCTGATTTTATAACTAACTTATAAAAATCTATTCGATGTAAGTAATGTCAGCAAATAAAAAAATTGTTAATAAATTTATTGATTAAGATCTTGAATTTTAGAGTTATGAGTGATAAATAAAAGAAACTAACATTAAAAAAAAATAGTTTTATACTAGACCGATTCGACTTGAAATCAAATTAATCAAAATTTGGTAGACTCTAAATAGTGATAATTCGAGGAAATAAAAGATACTAACAATTGTATCGTAGGTAACAAACAAAAACAAGAACCCGATACCAAAATGATTCCCTGAGTTTAAATTAAGTTCAAGATTTAAAAAGTTTCTTGGATTATATATTTTTAAGTTACAGAGTTGTCAAGTTGAGATTAATTAATTCCTTGGTTTGCAGAGAGAAAATTGATGCCAATTAAAACAAAATTATAAAAGACATAATCTTTTTAGTTCCGTGATTGCAATGATGATTGCAAGCCCTTTTGTTTTTGACAGGAATTACTAGCCAAATTTGATAAGGGACTGATAGATATATATATTCATAAATCAACATACTCTCATCATGTTCCCCTATATACCAGAAAAATACATATAGAAGTAAATTTGATTGGAGCTACATAATAATGATGGATCGCACGATAACAAAATTTATATCTCCTTTTTCATATAATGTCATCAAGCAATATTTGTGGATGCTTTCCTTTGTGGAGCTCTATAATGCTAAGGTCAAGATCAACTTTATTTATTTATTTTTTATGCAAATTTCCGTGTCTTAATATGAAGAAAGAACATGATGCGCCTTAAGGTACAAACAAAGTGGCTTGACTAATGTTTAATATTAAAGTTAAATAGTGTTTAAATTATGTTATTTCATAATTAAAAATTCATTGAAAGAATTTTTTAAAAAATTAATTTTTGAAAATAATTAAAAATCTAAGTAAGCTATAAATAAAAAGAGTAATTTTAGTATATTATCAATATAAATAATATATATTTTCACATAATATTGTGTGTTAATACATTATTTAATAAGTCAGACTATGTTACCAATTATATAAGATGTCAAATTTATTTAAAAATATAGTAACACGTAATTAAATATAAGTATGCTTTTATAATATTAGAATTAAATTAATAAATAAATTTTTAAAAAATAAAATATCACTCAAACTAAAGCTCTTGAATGAAAAAGTTTCAAATCTTTAAAGTGAGATGGATGGGATTTGGCATTTAATTCCATGGCGGAATTGGAATCTGATACTAATATGATTACTTTTAATAACAATTCTCCCCCAGGTTTGACATATCTGTGGCCTAAAGCTGTAGATGTCACAACAGTTGTCAACCTTAGCTATTAGTATGATTTGCGTGAATTTTACTAGTAGTATGAAAGTTTGAATTTCACCCAAAAGTTGTTGGCAGTGGAACTGGATTATAACTTTTGGCAAACACTGTGTATAATGTCAATGGTTCAAATTTCAGAGCCGTTGCTTTGACAATGATTTTATCTAATCACTGCCCTTATCCCAAAAGCTTGTAATTGTTCAAGGAAAAACAAAATTCGAATTTCACTAAACATATTATATGATGAGATTAATTTTAATATATTATCATTATAAAAGAATTTTATACTATAATTTAATCACATATTATTATATGTGAAATTTTTAAAATAGTAGATATAAAATTCAAATATTTTTATATTGATATTGTATCAAAATTAAATTCTTATATAATTTGTAAAAGAAAAAAAAGTTATGTTATTAGGGTCACACCATTAGATATCTTAATAAAGAGAAATATTATTTGTACAACTTTTTGAAATTTTTTTAAAAGACATTCTAAAGTGTCTTAAATATTGATTGAAAGTGTACTCCAACTTTTTTTCTCAATTGAAATTAGGGTATTTCTTTAAAAATATTCCAAAAAATAGTATAAATAATATTATTCCTTAATAAAAGAAGTTCAATAGCCACAAAATATAATAAATTCTCAAGCGAGACCAAAATATGTTGAGTTATAAAAGGTATTGGCATGTTTAGTTTCTATTTCTATGCATTTCCTGTTTTCAATTTTAATTATAAAAACGTCATTCTCTTTTCAATTTTTCTTTTTACTTTCAGGATTTTATGAATAGTGAAAAAAGAAAATTTTATTTTTTATTTATAATTTTATTATTTCCTTCACAAAATTTTAAAAGTAGAAAAATAAGAAATGAAAACCAAAAATGACAATAGAAAGCAAACAAGCACTACAGAAATGAAAACCAAAAATGACAATAGAAAGCAAACAAGCACTACAGTATCCAATTCATATCCCCCTGTTTTTTTGGCTTGGGTACAGTGTACATTCGCAATTTATGGGTGCGTTTGTTTCATATTTTGAAAAAAAATAATTTTGAAATTTAAATTTTATATATAACTAAAAATGCTAAAAATTAATTTTTTTTAGAAACTATTTTTTTCAACTTCTTCAAAAAAATTGAAAATAGATTTTTTTGAGAATCTGATTATTTTTAAAAAATTATATAAATATATAAAAATTAATTTTTTCAATAAAAAAATAATTTTTTACCACAAAAAAGTACAAGCAAATGCACTTTATATCTTCTGTAAGAGAAAAGCTTTTCTCTTATATTGTGTTGAACCTAGTGTAATAATATGTCATTAGTACCCAAGGGGATTAGACTCAGCAGAATGGATTAATCCTCACCATGGTTCAAAAGAGATGTTTGTATTTAGTATCCAATAATATCTTTAATAAGATTATCTTCAATGGAAGATAACTATAAAATAAAAAACACATCGTATGCACATGAAATTTTAGAATATATATATATATATATATATATATATATATATATATATATATATATATATATATATATATATATATATTTTACATGCATTTTATTTTTCACAAGTTTCTCACATGACTTATATTTCTACTAACCTTATTTTACATGCATTTTATTTTTCAAACTTTAAATCACGTGTATTTTAATTCTTAAACTGTATAAAGGTAAAACTCGATCGCTGCCAATTTCTTAGTATATCGGTAGGTATTTTATTTCCTAAACTTTGACTCGTTCATATTTTAGTCCTTAAATTTTTTTGAAAAAGAACAATTGAATTTTTAAACTTTTTCTAAACGCATAATTTAATCTATCAGTGGGCAGAGTGGTCGAAGGAGCACGTGAATTACTTAAGGACAAATTAGTGAAAAAGGTTATCAAGTGCCTTCATATAGCTAATTATGTTAGCAAATGACAAAACAAAAACTAATAAAAGCACTAAAAATCGAGTCTCACCCTTTTAAAATTCTAAAATTACAGTATTCATGACCCAGAGTTCAGGATGATAAAAGTGCTTATTACACATGTTTCTTTGTTTCTCTCCCCCCCCCCCCCCAAAAAAAAAAAAAAGCGGGGGAAAAAGGGAAGAAAAAAAAAAAAACCTGGGACGTTTCCTTTTATAAATGCCTTTGAGCATGCACAGGGAAACAGTAGACACAAGAAGCTATATTGTTAATTAGCAAACTCCAAAATTTACACATTATGACTATGAATGCCACATTACATCCCAAATAACATATAATGTTACTGAAACAAAACAAAGAGAGATACATATTATGAGAAATGCTATAGCATTTCTGCGCAGCTATGGCAGAGCACTTTTCCATGAAACCAGACTATTGGAATGAAGCGCCAAGTCATATGAGCCCACCTCTATGGCATCTATCATCCTCAGATTTCTTGTCTTAACATTGTAACCAAAAATTAATGTCCTCAAAGAAGGTGCAAGTGTTGATCTAATAAGTACTTCTTGGTTTACCCAAACACAAAAAAACTCAGACAGAACTTCATAGCCGTTGGGATAATTGAGATGCCCTATCTGATGATAGAAAGTCCATTTACCTAACTTTCGGTCAAATATGTATATCTGAAATCCTTGTTCGACAAAGATAATGGAAGACAGACAATCCCCCATCTTTACGTACTGCGGATGCCACTGTAATTCTTGTGGAAGCTGAAAAGCCTGAAATGTTTCCTTAGCAACATCCATGACGATCACTCTGTGCTCCGTGACCCAGTAGAGATCATAGCCTCCAGTGTAAATCGGAATGCATTTAAAATCAAAATCACCGGATTCTGTACCAATTTTTCTCCATGAATTATCTATTCCAAGTCTTAACACATACCAATGGCAAACAGAAACTCCAGATTGCTTCTCTACATCAGCAGCAAACAACTTGAACTCTCCAATGCATGGAACACGTGCTATAGCACATGGAGGGTACATCAGGTTATCTCCTTTTAGTAGATCAGGAATTCTTTCCTCCTGCTTGGTAACAGCGTTGGAAACATGAAGAGCTCCTGTAGCATATTGTAAAAACAGTGATAAGCCATCACAACTATTCAAAATCCGCCCTGGATATTTAGAATTGAGATGGGTGACTTCATACTCTCCATTGTCTTTGAACTCTAGGAAGCGAGCACCATACGGTGGTCTTGTGCTCTGGAGGAAAACACCAGGCTTAGCATGACAAAGGTGTGCCTCAACAAATTGAGTTTTACAGATTATAGCAGCCCAACCCTTACAAACTAACCTTGCACTTGCAAGGAGGAATGTAGCAGGAAGCCTAGTCAAGATATTAAAAAAGATTATGTCTTCAGTGAGGCAGACTGTACTAGTACTATTCTGTTGCCTTTTGTTCTGAGACTGAGACTGAGAGCAACTACTAGAGCAGTTGTTTGCAGCATTAGCATTCTTCTGCCTATCCATATTATAAGGTTTCAATGACTGCATTTTGACCAAAAATATAAATTAAACTAGTTTATACTATAATCAAACAAAATATTTAAATTCACACTGATACCAAAATCAGATGCCACCGTAAATATTCAGAAATAGTTCATTTCCATGTCAAAGTTATAGTATTTGGAAATAGCTCATCAAGAAAACTTGTTCTGTTTACAAAGATGTTTCCAGATTGGCAGTAAAGATATGAATGCTGTACAAAACAGTATTGTAAAATTGGCTAGCAAAGTCAATCAAACACCTATAGAAACTAGAAACCACCAGAGAAACTACCACTCTTCCATTATACACTGCCCACAGTTTCTTTTGTACCACTCTTCCATTACTAAGCTACTATTTTTTTTTTTCTAATAGAAAAAGAAAGGTAGTAAGTACATTAGAAGTGAAGATATGGTATCCATCCTCAGGAGATGAGAAAATAAAAACAATAACAACCACCACAGTGTCTTTTTCCACGAGGTGGGGCCCGCTTGCAAACCATAGATGGCAACTTCCTTTAAACAACAAATATATATTCAGACAACCTTGGAAAAAATTGTTTCCACAGCATTAAATGCCAAAACTGTAAATTGTCTGTGGCATTTGACCTGACAGGGCTGGGCCCGAACCTTAATTTTTCCAATTTATAAAGGGCCCAGCATTAGACAAGATAGGATTAGGGATGAATGCATTAGAAAGAAAGTTGGGGTAGCATCTATTGTAGAAAAAATGGCAAAATGCTGCCTTAGGTGGTTTGCACATGTGTAGAGAAGGCCTACAAAAGCCTCAGTAAGGAAAGTGGATCAGATAGAGGATAGCCCAATAGCCAGAGATAGTGGGAGACCTAGAGAAAGCATAGGAGAAACTATTAAAAGAGATTTAGAATTTAATGGGTGGGTTAAATGTAAACATGATTCATGATAGAAAATTATGGCTTTGTTTGATCCATGTAATCGACCCCACAAAGTGGAACAAAGCTTAGTTGTAGTTGTTTAAAGGGCCCGTAGCAGAAAAGCCCAAAAAATACTATCTAAAACAACGCCCACGATCTAATGCCACATACCATTTAGAGCTGTATTATCAAAATCCAATATCTCAAAAAGGGATTTAAGAAAGTTTAAAAATGAAGGATTATGGGACTATAAAGGAGTTCACTCCAAATACAGTGTACAGACACACATACTATGCTAATACTACAGTGCTCATATGCACTGGCATCGTCCTCAACAGTAGTTTCAGTACTTTTTCAAAAGCACCGAAAATGCAAGGATTCAAGACTGTAGCAAAACTGCTTGTCACACACAAAAAGTGCATAGAGGAAGACAGGTCAAAGAAAACTGGCAGGTTGCTTCATTTCACGAGAACTAAACAAGGTAATATATGTTACAAGCTAGTTATCAAGATTCAAGCAAATTCCATGCTAGACACCTTAGCTGCTCTAGCAGAAGGAACTTGAAGCTATCTGCAAAGCACAATGGACTTAAGCACTAATAGCCAGTGCCTGACTTGAGACTCGTTGTCTATTCTGATACTTACTGAGCTGGATTTGTAGATAACACAGAGTACATATTTTCACACGTATCAAAAATATCTTCTTGGGCACCAAAAACATAGAGAATGCATTCATAAGCTATTGAACTGGAAGACATGGAAGAGCTACAGTATAGCACAATAGAGACCTATCATGAGTCTACAATAACATGTTAAGTATGGAACTAACATAAAACCCATTGCGAAAAAAGAAAAAGTACTTGTAAGAGACTTTAAGCTATAATGGTTTTAAATTGCAGCCTGCAATATTGATAATGTTGCAGCAGTCAATATTCACATATGTATGACAGCAGTTGCGGCCGCATAAGCTGCATTATTTTCCCTGTAATTGCAGTGATCACAATGCAACCACAACAGCTACGGTAATCACAATTTAAAACCATTATCACGCTATGAAGACAAAATATGAGTCAGTAAAAGAAAGGGTTAAGGCTGAAAAAGATTGCATCAAGGAGAACTGTTAAGAATCATGTTTTACATTCATTCAAGTTGCTATCTATTTTCCGAATGGGGAAAAAAAGTTAACAGCTGAATCACAATTTTAATTTGATACATTAAATAAAGGGTAAATAGCAAAAACCACCCTTGAGGTTTGTTGATATAACACTTAGCCCCAAACTTATAAAAACGTGACACTCCACCCCATTCTTTTTCCAAAAATCACAACCCACCCCACTCATCACAAACAAACTAATGGTGGTCTAACTTGAGTTAACCATGGTTTAGAATTCAACCAACCATCTCACACAAAGTTAACCCACCCCACCTGCTTCCCTTGTTAGAATGATTGCGGCAGGGAAGATGAATGAGAGCAAACAGTGGTTGTCAATCATATGTTTGGGATGGCCACGGCCACCACCAGGTATGTGAAGGCTAGCAAAGCAAGAGTGAGGGGCACAAATCTTGGGGTTTCTATTGCCAGGGCAGGCTTATTTTTTCTTTGAGAATACTAGTTCATCTATGTTGGCCCTCAAGGAATAGTTCATGGTGGGGAACACGAGCAAGATGGAGTGGAGTGCATAGCTTTTCTGAACAATGTGATTGAGCAATCGGCCAGCACTGGTGTTGCCGTGTTGGAGTTTTGGTCAAAGTTTACTAGCATAGCCAGCATGATGGAGTCCCCAAACCATAGGCACCCAAAGAAGCCAATAGTAATGCAACTAACTAGAAACTATTAATTGTTTGTTTGAGGAGGACCTAGTTCAGAAGAAGTAACTGGAGAGTTCTCTTCCACCACAACTTTCCCTTCTTTAGCCACAACAAAGAAATTGGGTATGGGACCATACATGGCATTGTGATTTGTTCTGTTAGGTGGCTGCAGAAATAAGTCAAACTCTCCCTTATCAAACCACATTGTTTCTCTATGCTTAATGCCCTAGGAATAAAGTAAAAGCCAGCATAACATAACAAGCATTACTACATGTTGTTGAGTTGATTAGTTAGTTAGTTAGTTGCATCACCACATGTTGTTGAGTTGATTAGTTAGTCAGTTAGTAATCTGAGTCAAAAGTTAGTTACAAACGCACATGTGATGGATTCCCCAAACATCATGGAGATAGTGATGAAGATGATAAAGATGGTGACTCAGATGAAGGTAGCTCTGTCTTTGCAAAGAATAACCCGATGCGGTGGTCTCTCTCACCTCTCTCCAATGATATATATGAAAAAAAATTTATAATGAATAGGCCAAAACCACGGTTAACAGCCGCTAGTGAGAAGAGAGAATGGGGTGGAGTGTCAATTTCAAACAAGATTAGGGTTAAGTGTTGTTTCATGGTTTGTGATATTTACGCTTAAATAAAATAGTTAAATCAATCTTTGTTTTTATTTAAATGTATTTAAACGCATTAGGTGAGTTTTTGCTCCAAACTCTATCACCCAAAAAAAAAAAAAAAAAAGGTTTTTGCCCCCAAAAAAGGAGTCCCGCAATCGCATACCTGTTGCTCCAAGTTGAACAGATTCATCCGGGAAAAGCAACTGCCCAACAGTTATTGAACCTTAATTAGAGAACAAATTAATACGAGGTCGTCGTGAGAGGAAGAAAAAGATAATAAAAAAAAAATAGTTAAACAAAAGGGAAGATTTAACAATTGAAGCACGGGCTGGGACGAGATTTATAAATTGAAAAGCAAAAATAGCAGTAAGATGGTTAGGTGTGAGAGAGAGAGAGAGAGACGGAGAAGGAACCTGTCATTTGAAGAAGGAAAGAAGCCAAATCCAATTGCAGAGAGTGAGACAAGATTAGATGAGATGATTGAATTTCAATGCCCTACACCAACGGCAACGCCCAATGCCTAGGACATCAGACACCCCTTACTCCGCACGCACCTTTACTTTCGACGAACGTTTTGTATTTTTTATTAAAAAAATTTAAATAAGTCTTTATATTTTAAAAGTTTGTAGTTGGATTTTTGAGTTTACAAGATATTTATAATTGGTTCCTTAGATACGAATATTTATTAAAAGTTGGTCAAAAAAATAAACTATCCTTAGAATTCAACTCAACATGTATATAATATATAAAATAATATTTTAGAATAATTCTTTTTTATTGATAAATTTTTTACAAATATTTATATCTAGAAACTCAATTATAAACTTTTAAAATATAAAGATCTATTTAAATTTTCTCAAAAAGTTCATACACCTATGTATTAATTTAATCTTTTTTAATCTAATATTAAATATGTGTTTGGTTTAACTTTAATTTCTTAAAACATCATTTGTTTTCAAGTTTTCCGTCAAAATAAAAATTGTTCTTAGTTTAAAAAAATAATAAATAGAGTTTAATTGATATATACTGTCAATATAAAACTCTTTTACACAGATATTTAATCATATACTGCCATATGGATAAAGGTGATTAACTCGCATACTTATTATCTCAAAAGGAAATCATCTTTATCTATGTGATAGCACATAATTGGATGTCAGTATAAAAGAATTTTACACTGATAATGTCCACCAATTAATCTCAAATAAAAAAAAAAACCTCTATCAAATAAGCTTTTATGTTAAGGAGAAAAGCATCGCAAACAATAAACCAATTCAGTTGTTTTCAGCTTCCGTCCAGGTAATTTATATCTTTCCATTTTGCTTTGGTTGTATTGCATGAATCGGTCTTTTAACAATACTATGTACTACTACCAAGTGGTTTTAACTAAAAGAGCATTGCTAAACAGTATGAAATATTTTTCAAAAATTTTGTACAAAAAAAGAAGGTGACAAGTTTGGAATGCAAAAAAACACAAAATTATTAAGAGATTCATTTTGTCTTTAATAAAAAAAAAGGACAGAATTACTAAAAAATTATATTTTTCTTTAAGCAATTTTCTAATCAAAATGATGCTAACCAATTTTAACAAATCAGCTCCGACAAGTATATTGGGTCAAGAGTAATAAAAAAAATGAGTATGAAATTATCATTCTCACAAGGATCAAAACCAATTATCAGTTCACTTGGACATATCACTATTCAGACAATGCAATTAAGAGAAAATTGGAATTTAAATTAATGCAGAAAGTGCAAATAAACAAGTAATAGAAAGTAGGAATAAAAAATGGATGGAAAGTAGGTGTTAGGGGTTGATTTCATCAAAGTCTTTTAATTTTTGTATTACCCAATCATTAAATTAATTTATTTACAATATTATTACTAGTCAAATTACTCTTAATTATAGTTAAAGCTCAATTATTTGATACTAGGACCCTCTTAAGATAAGTTGAACAGTTTAATTTCTTAGACTATTCTAAATCTATCTTAAGGATGAAAAACAAGAATACAATTGGCTGCACAAATGAGTACTTCCACTCTTAACTACTCTAATATATATTAATTTTTAGTTTGGCTTATTTTAAAAAGTAAAATGACTTTCGATGTCACAAAACCATGCATCAGTTAATGGGTGATCTGGCTAAAAATAACAGTAAAAATACTAAAATTAAGTAATGTATTGAAAAGGTAATTAAAATAACAAAGTGGAATACAAAATTAGTTTCTTAAGACTATATTTTCCTAACATTTTGAAGAAATTTAGCAAGCCAAGAAAAGAAAATAATACTCAGAGTCATATCAACTAAAAGAAGCCTATAATAGATCTCTAGAGTCTCCAAACTATAACCTATGTTCCTCTCTCTAAAAATGGATGATAACCCTTGAAGAGATAAAAGAATTTAAATCCAAAACAAAAAGTAGCTAATTCTATGGATTTTCTCTTTTTTTTTAATCTTTATCCACATTTTCTTTATCTTGATCTCTTTAAAAAAATTTGATTCAAATCTTTAAGTAATCTCTTCTATTTTTTTTTCTTATTTGACTTAAATCAAATCTTTCAAAAAACTTTTTTCTTGCTCTTCTAAATCTTCAAATCTTTATCCAATTGATCTTTTCTAATTTTCAAATCATTAATGTTAAATATCAAATCTACAATCAAATAAATTTAGTGAGAATATTTATCAATTAAATTTAAAATAATTAATTTCTCATTAAAAGTATCAATAATTAAAATTTTATTAAATTAATCCAAAAAAATTACCATTATAAGAATAAATTTAAAAAAATCCAACACACAAATATAAAAAAAAAATATTTTCACAAGTTATCAATCGATCCCAAAACTACTTACAGTCAATCGCAGAAGGGTTGAAATATTAGACGAGAAAAGAGAAAAGTGAAATATGTTTTTTTATTAAAAAGTGAAATATGTTTTAGTAAGATAATCGTACAATTTAGCATTTTCTTAGTTTTTATTTCAGGATTTCACATACTTTCGTTAACCCTCTCGGGTTTATGTCACGTTTCATTGGATCCAATCGAGGTTTTGCATTTTTTGGCATTCAATTTTCCACTAATATGGTGTGTGGACCAACCTTTTTTTCTTTTTTTTTTAGGGTCAACCATATAAAAACATTTGGGTTAACTTTTTCTCGTTAACAAAGTTTTTGTCAACTTGTGTTTGCGTTTTCGTATTATTTTGGGCTGCAAGTGGGAATCTGTTCAAGCCTTTTTAGAGAGGTTCTCGTGTTAGGTGGGGTTTTGGTCTGTGAGGAGGCCCAAGTCATATTTAAAGCTTATTTGAACGCATGATGTGTACCTCGGATTCGATCATGCCAGAGGCACGAAGTGGGTAGAAGAACCCAACCCCACTCCTCCCAACCAAAAAAAACAAAGAAAGACTAATGCATGCTTCAGACCAAAACCCAAAAAAAAAATGGGTTAAGGCATGTCGACAAAATAAAAATACGCCTGACCAAAAAGGGTAAAGAAACATGCATATATATCGTTAAAAATAAATAAATAAAAGAAACTAGCGTCTTATAGGTACTGCCTTGCTAATCAAGTCACATTTTTTATTTTTTTGGTATTGATATAAAAATATTCATAATCATATATAAAGTTTTATTTTAAATAAATAAATTTAAACAAATAAGATGAAAAGCATTCATATCAATCATTATAAAAATTTATAAAATATATATGCAAAGCAAATATTTTATGATTTAGTATTTAAAATTAAATATAGATACCTTTATAACTTCAACTATTGCAATTAGTTTCTAGCCTTCTAAGACTTGGATGAGTTTAGATAACAGTTATATTCCATAACCATAGAATATAGAAGCTTTAATAACATTGTTATCTTTGAATATGTAGTATTGATAATCAGTATTTTAACAGTTTAATTAACCTTCACATTTAATATTTTGGGATTATTATTCATGCAAATAAAATGCGACATTTATTTTTAAAAAATTAAAACCATATGTAAATCATAGTAAGATTTGATTAATAATATTTACTGAATAATATGCTATATTACTGTATGCTATAACCATGAATGCTATATGCTATATTTTATTATATACGTCCGTCTTTTTGTTATATATCTTTTTATTATGTATGGTATATCAAATTCATTGAATGCTCTATGCTATAAATTAATCTGATAAGCATTCCACCTTTTTACTGATAGATCTGTATGTAACATTGAGTAATATACAATCAAAAGCAACAAAATTATAAGGTAAGTAAATAATAAAATGGAATGAATTACTTGGAAGAAGTTCTTCCATTGCGGGCGGTGTCCAACACCGTAAAATATGGAAAGAAGAAACTGCACAATCGTATTCAGAACTTCGTAGTGAACAGTAAGTAGATTAAAACTACCTATATAGTGGATAGTAAAAACTACACGCACATAGTAGAGTTAACTACCTATTTGCTATTGAACTTACCTTTTTAACCCTTTAAATAGTTCTTGAGTAAATTTTATATAAGGGTAAAATATGAAAAAAAAAAAGTTGGACACCAAGGGAATCCTTTAGGGGGCGTTTGGTAGAGGGATTGATTTTTTATACCTGAGAATAGAATTCCTCCCGGGAATAGTTTTTCAAGGCATATATTTTGTGAGCGTTTGGTAGACAGATTAAAATCTAGGAATGTTATTAAATATACCTGGGAATAGATATTCCTATGTTTGGTTGATATTGGATATTCTCGGGAATAATGAGTAATTTTCCAAAAACACCCTTAACATGCTAAATTCAAATTAATATTTTTAACTCAAAAATTAATAATTTTAACTTAAAAATTGATAAATTTAACTCAAAATTAACAATTTTAACTAAAAAATTAACAATTTTTAACATAAAATTAATAATTTTAATTGATAAATTAACACTCTTTACTAAAAATTAACAATTTCAATTCAATCACAATATCTATACACAAATTTTAATGTATCACAAGCCCTGCTATGACAGAATCAAGCAATATATGTGACAACCTGCAATGGAAGCAAAAATGAAGGAAATAGCAAGATAGCTTCGCATGCATACGTATTAATGCAAAAAAAGAAATAGCAACTAACTCCAACTCATCCAAACAAAGTGCTTCAACATAGACAGTTGATGCTAAATGCACCAAAAAATAAAGTTGTCCACAACATCAGAAAGTATACACTAAATCAAGCTGTTCACAATATTATCATAGTATACACTACATGCAATAGCTACTGCAAGCCAAAAAATAATGAGTAATAGTGTGCAGCATATCAATTCCCACTACATCCAATAGCTACTACTTACATGAGTTCAAATTCACTACATATTGAAACCTACTATATAAGGGCTATCAATTTATACAAAAAACTTAATTCAAGTCCCATAATTATCATGAAATAGAGAGGTTAAGCATGCTGGCCAAAGACATCCAAGACCAATACCCTTCTATCTTCTACTACAAGGGTGAAAAGATAATCAGTTAAATACTTGTCTTGTGTAATGATCCTACCGGCTCTAACCCTTTCTTGAATTGACAAGCCATCAATTTCTTTCAAGATATTATTTACATTCATTCTTCTATCAACTGCCTCCTTCTCATGCTTGAAGCAAGACACAAGTTCATGCATATTTCCAGATGATTCTTGATAAACATTTGCTAAATTGTCAATTGTTTCAACCAATGACTCAATCACATCTAAGCTTTTGCCACCTCTCTTTCTTTTCTTCCTTTCTTGGGCAGATGAAGAACCCATGCCAGTAGGGGTTGTATTCTCACTTTCAGGCAATTAAAAACACAATATAACTCAATTTAATCACTAATAAAACAGAAACACCACTCTGCAAAATATTACTTTCTAGTTTTCTAATACAATGTACTAGAAATTTCAACACCACTCACTTTAATCAATGGAAATTCATCAAAAGCATGCTGCATCATACACCTAATTTGAGCTGAATAATTACATTCTAATTCATCTTAAGCCTAGGCAAAAAATTATTTGCAAATGCTGTATCATAAATTTCACATTGCACTGGATCTAGATCTACAATTGGCGAACTAAAATTAAAAGCATCGTTAAAGACCAAAATCAATAGACCAAATACGAATTAATTATAATACAATATAACTCAACTCAATCACTAATAAAACAACAACATCACTTAACAGAATATTATTTTCTAGTTTTTTAATACAATACACTAGAAATTTCATTAGAAGCATGCTGCAGTTTCTATTTCAAATATATAATTTTTAGAAAAAATTCGGTCTTAAATGTATGTATACCTAAGAATTACTCTCAAATTCAGCTTCTATTTTATCGACATTTGCATCTATGCTTTCATGCACGTGCATGTCATTCAATTGTGTTTGAAGCTCAGCCTCCAAAGCAGCAACCGCTTCAGCCGGACCTTCTGCATTTGCTCCCTGGGCCCGATCTTTTCCAAAAACTACTCCCAATTCTTCAAAGTAATGGAATGGCTTGTTGTAAAGACCGGCAGCATTAGGATGTGACTAAAAATCAAGATTAAACCAAGAAAATAGTTACTAATAAAAACCAAAAATATATGAAACTATACTCATAAAAGTATAAATTTTACCTTCACCCATTCCTTGAAAATTTCCTTTTCAACCACAATCATTTTGTCTTTATCATTCCAACCAAAGCCACTAGCTGCAGGTCCTATAATTTCAACAATAACAAAGTAATGCTTCTTCAACATCTTGACCCTAGACTCGATATGTGGACTAGCTTTAAGACCACAACTAGGAAGCTTTTCGTTAATCATTCTCTCCAATTGCTTTGTATAACCAGGCTTAAATTTTCCATTTTCACACTTCCATGGAGTAGCAGCAAGCTGAACTAAGCACTCAACCAATTTTGAATCTTCTTGAGGCGACCACTGACGCTTAGTTTGCTTTGCATTCGGTTGTGAACACTCTTCCATTGCTTTTCAATTTAATTATGTCGTGCAATTTAAATGAAGCCATACATTTTACCAACATATTAATGGAAGTAAATGAAACAACAATATATCAATTAAGTACCAATATACATGAAATAAACATTAAATTCATCAAATAAGTTCAAATACATGACTGGAAATATCAAATCGCAGTAAAATGCATAAACAATAAACAATAAGCACTCAAACAATAATAACAGACAACACTCAAGCACGACGTCCTCTCCTCCATTTGTCCCACATATCTTGAGCAAGCTCATCTCTCCATCTATCCCAAGCGTCACTTGTCTCAATATGGTGGATCAGTTCACCATCCGGCTCCGGATCATTTGGCATATATTCACCTTTTCTCCCATCATCAGGATCTATGGACATCACCCTTCGAATATGGTTATGCAGAAGACAACAAGCAGTTATGATTCTTCCTTGTGTCTTAATAGGATAAAAGGATCTCCCTCTCAAAATTGCCCATTTCGCTTTCAATAAGCCAAATGTTCTTTCTACAACATTTCTAGCTTGTGAATGTTTCATATTAAAAAATTCTTGGGGTGTAGTGGGTTGATTTCCTTGATTGAAAAGACTCAAATGGTATCTCTGCCCTCTATAAGGTGCAAGAAACCCCTCACAATTCATGTATCCAGCATCACATAAGTAGTAATAACCTAAATGCGACATAAAAACTTTTAGTGGAAATAAATGGGAAAAAAAATTAATTGATTACTTTGATAATGTATTAAAACTCTAAATGAATACCTTGTGGAACACTAAAACCATGATTACGAGACAATGCATCTCGTAATACCCTAGAGTCAGCTGCTGAACCCTCCCATCCAGACATTACATATATAAATTGCATGTCAGGAGCAACTACTCCAAGCACATTGGTGGTTAAGTCACCTTTTCTGTTTCGGTATCTAGGCTTATCAGCCTCAAGAACATTCACTTTGATATGCGTACCATCTAAGGCTCCTAAGCAATTCTAAAACTCAAAGGAAAAATTAGTTAATTAATTTAATCTGTAAACTTGTTATGCACATCAAATGAAGAACATCAACAACTAATTCAACAAATTACCTTGAACCATTTCCATCGTTCATCCATGCTATCTTCGCTAATTGGTTGAGGTTGCTTGAGTAAATGATTATGACATCTCAAAATGGCAAGCAAAACTTCATTGAATCGCCTACTAATCGTTTCTTCCGATCTCACAAATTGTCTTTTTATTACTCTGATTTTAACATCATGTGCTACTACATGCAAAAACATTGCAACCATTTCCTCTACACCCATGTTCTTACTTGGTTCTAACTTACCAACTTGCATAAGCATTGCACACAACACATGGAATGTATGTCTATCCATTCTTGTATTCTCAATGCATGCTAAGTCACTAGTGAAAACAATCCTCTCAACATTTACCTCTCTCACTAATTGTCTACTATGACAATCCCATAACTTTCTCCTTTTATTCTTCTTCAATTGCTCTAGAAGCAATGCTGAACAAACTAATAATATAATGACTATAATATTATTCATCAACTCCAAATGCATAATCAAGATTGCAATAATTTTCATCTTCTGTTCATGATCCATGCTGTGAAAACAGTAAAAAAAATTTCTTAGATTTCAAACTAATATGCACTATTTAGGATACAGTTCAATATTGTCTATTAAAATTTAGTCACAAATTTGACATCCACAATTGGAACAAAGCAAATTAGTTCAATATATTAACAAATTAGCAATGTAATATTTTCATGTGTGTTAGCTATTTGATTAATGATTCATAAATATGCATTTAGATATTGAACAAGCTTTCATTTGTCATGAAGAAAGTTCAAGAAAAGTTAATGCTTCCAACAATGGCAAGAGTTAGTCCTTTTGAACCACATGTCAAAATTAACAATTTTCACTAACAAACACTAATGTCACACAAAGTTTATAAACTTAAAAGCTAAATTATACAAATATACAAATTCAAGGAGTAAACTGAAAATAAGGAAGGAAAATGAAGAAGGAAAATGCTTGAAATGCTTGGCACAAATAGATAGCTCTTAATTTGTTTGGCAATCTACTAAGGACAAGTTGAGGAATTTATCATGCACACAATTTAAACGTGCAATGTACTATGTTTGATTTTAACCTGTAGAAGAATCTTTAATTCATCAAGGACAAGCTATTCAAGAGACACAAATGGACCAAGCACATAAATAGAAGAATGTGGACAACTTTTACCAGCAGCATATACAAGAAATGTTTTCACGCTAAATATGTAATACACTCCATTAGTTTTCTCACTTCTCTTGACTAATGTGTAGCTGTCAGATCAAATTCTCTTATTAATCAAGTTAAATTGGTTAGCTTTGTTTCCAAAGCAGTCCTTAAACACATTAGAGTAAAGCCTTTGAACAATTTCAGAAATAATTCACTTGTCCTAATTTTCTAAGCTCACTACTCCCTGTTACACACTCAATATATTTCTATGACAAGCACTTCCTCTCCTTTCTATCAGAAGACATAAATGCAACAAATACCCCGAACATTATAGGTTATATTAGAAATATATTGACCAACTTTATATTGCAGTCCACAATTTAAACGTGCATACACGTTTTCTTTCCTCTTTACTTAGTAATTAATAATGCCACTATATAGAGAGTGAAACCTACTGGTTCAATATATCAGCAGACCAAACATGCACAACTCTAATTTCAATGTATTAGCAGACCAAATCAGCAGACCAAACATGCACAAGTCTAATTTCAATATATCAGCAGACCAAATCAGCTAATTCCAATGTATCAGCAGACCAAATCAGTAGACCAAATCAGCAATAGAAACATGAACAAGTCTAATTTTACTCTAGTCCAAAATAATTTCAGTCCTAAGTTTTCTAAAACAAAAAATGGACCCACGAACTGAGAAATGGAGAGAAGCCGAATGAAGAAATCAGTGGCATATATGATGGAAATGAGAGAAAGATTCAGAAATGTCATACCTTTGACAAGAACGAAAGGCTCCTCACACAGTGACCACTCCCTGCAACGGCGGTCTTCTCGCGGTGGAGACAGAGACGCTGACGGCAGCAGCTTGGAGGAGACACCGACGGCAGCAGCTTGGAGAAGACAACACCAACAGGCGAGACATCGACGGCAGCAACTCCAGCGGACGGGACCGACAAAGGAAGGGAGGATCCGCAGCAGCTCGAGGAAGGCAGGAACCACAGCAGCTCGAGGAAGGAGGAACCGCAGCAGATCGAGGAAGAGGAAGGAGGAACCGCAGCAGCTCCAGGAAGGCAAGAACAGCGGCAGTGGGAGGAAGGGAGATCGAGATGTAAACTGTGTTAGGGATTTTGTTTGACATATAAGGGAAGGGCAATTTCATCATTTCACCCTTTATGCCAATTTTTCCAATCCGCCGGAATGTTACATTCCCATCTCGGAGGTGGGATTGAAATGTGGCTTATTTTCATTCCCAGGATTAAAGGATCCTGGGAATATTTTTAACCATCCAGCTACCAAATATAGTAATTTGGAATCTTAGAAAAATATTCCCAGGAATACAAAACTAAAACCTATGCCAAACACACCCTTAGTGTATAGATTATTATTATTACTAGCGGCGACACGAATTTATATTTATTTATTATTTAATGAATAAATTTTAGTAAAAATCAATAAAAATAGTAAAATTTCATTAAAAAGTGAAGAACGGGGAGTTACATATTTAAAAACTATGTCCTCCCAACGTACACTCAATTAACTGTAACTTCCTCGAACCCTTTTATTTCTACTGTCACCTCAACTCTCACCCTTTATTGGGGATATTTTGGAAATAATGAAATTTGGACACCAAAAAACAGTTATCGGGACAATCCCCTTTATATATGTAATAGATAAAGAAAGACTCGCGTGCATGAACATGTTTTCTATTTTTGAAATTTTGAAGTTTACATGTCATATTCATTTTCAATGGCTGATCTCGAGTCTCTCAATCATTATAAATCTCTCTCTCCTTTAACATTTTTTTCCAGCAACTCGATTGAGGATTTCGCTTTCATATTAAAATTGTGAGATGTATGTTTATTTTTGCCTCGATCAATGTTTTTATCAGCGTAATCCATTGTCTATTATATTAGCCAATTCCAAAGTCATAATTTACACCAGACAAAACGTATTGATTGCATAAGGCAGGCTTAAAAGGTAAGTAATTGATGCCAAGTACATTTGTATGCTTGCACTTTTGCCATAAGATCATTCATTTTTTTTGGGTACATATAAGATCATACATTTAAATATGCGGGTAACATAATTTCCCAACTTAGTTATACGCATATATATATATATATATATATATATATATATATATATATATATATATATATATATATATAGTAACACTGTTACCGAACTAGATTTTACTAATTTAGTTGCTTATGGAACAAAGTACATGGGATTTGGTAGCTTGAAAGTACGGTTGCCCAAATAGCCTCCTTGAAGATCACTCCACTGGTCTCCCACATTCCCCCATATCCTGTAACCTTGGTCTTGTAATTGCTTTCGTATATCAGATTTGTACTTCACTGCACTTTTCCCTTTATATGCTGCACTCCTGTGAATTTGATCAAGGAGACATGGTTCAATTAAGTTTTTGATCTATAGATGGTTCAATTATTTTCATCGTGTTGTAGTCCTATGTAAATCCACAATTAGCTGGCTTCATTAATTAAATTTTCATGTTAGAGATATAAGCCTATAATTTTTTTTTCAATGAATTTGACTTTTTTAAAATAGGCAATCAATTTTGAAAATAAAAGAATCTCAATAAAAGAAGTAAATTTTTTATTAATAGTTAATATTTTTACTTTTTTTTTCCAAAAGAAAGAGTCTTCTACTTTAAAAAAGTCAAATGTCTAATTTACAATTGGTCCATATTGTTACTTTCAAATGATCATTAACAGAATATTTACAAGTTTGAGGTTGTTAAATTTAACTAAACTAAGAATTTCTATGAAAAGGTAGAGCACTCAAGAACAATAATGCCCAAGTTGAATACTTCAATTCCAGCCACAATTAATCACGGAAAAATAATGAAAAAAAATAATGCAACTATATAAATCTTACCTCAAAATAAGGCGTTCATAGCCAATAAATCCTTGATTGTGCAAGTTGTCCATGGTAACTTGACCAAGAGTCTCTTCATCTCTTCCGGAAAGTAAAAACACTTTAAATCCTTTGTCCAGCAATTTGTTAAACAACCTTAACACGGAAGGGATTGCAGGGCACCTTCCTTTCGTTGCCCATGCCTTAAATCCTGATGGGTCATAGGGGTCACACCTATATATATATGTTCATAATTTTAACATCACACAAATTATATGCATCAAGAAGTAATTGTTTGGGTAAATACGAAAGAATTCTTGTGAAAAATAGAAAGACATTTATTTTGGATGTCCAAATTCAAATTAATTTCATTATAACATAAACAAAGTGGAATTCATAAAAACAAAAGGGATAAATTGTCTTTTAGTAGCCTTGGATTAACAAGACAAAACCAACAAATAAATATAAATGGAGAGTGAAGTGATCTAAAAATGAGCTACGAAGGCAAGACTCACTATTGACTAAGACTCGGGGAATCAATTCATTTCATTTGGTAAACTGTCGTGTAAAAGGAGCTCTGATTTACCCACCAAAAAAAAAGGAGCTCTGATTTCATACTCCAATATTGCAAAAGTAATTAAAACAGTTTGTAAGAGGTCATAAAAAGAAAGAAAGAAAGAAAGAGAAATATACATAACTTTATAGAATAGAATAAACAATACATATGTAGTTACATACCCATATTGCTTGCCTTTGTAATAATAGATGTTGGAGATGCAAGTGTCGTCAACATCCAAAATCCAGGCATCCATGGAATCACTAAGGAGGACAGTGTCGTTGATCACATAACCCAAGATTTGTTCCACTATCAATTCCAAGTCCCGGTCGTACTGGCCGCCGACCATGTAGCTCTCTACATATCGAGAACACTGAAGTGGGACTGTTGGCCACGCAACCACATTGTTTGCCTCCACTGCCAACCTCCAACTCAAGCAAAACCTTGCTGCATCTGCATCTGCATCTGCACCGCCATCACTGCTACCTGATGACCCCTCCTTACTCCTTCTGTGAGCTCTTATGCTCACTGCCTTTGCCTTTGTCTCCGACTCCGAAGACAGTAGTAACAATAACAACACCAACATTACCAACTCTCTTGCTCTTTGGCCCATTCTCCCACCTCTCGCCTGCTTGTTCCTTCTACAAAATACAAGATTCAACATGTTAAAACAGCTAATTTCCTTCCTGCAGACTAATAGACCATCGATGGTAAGGTAATTAGAGCAGAAATCTATAATTGGATTGCAGGGGAGGAAGAAACTATTCGTGCTTTTTCACATTCTCATCACCACTTTATATATATATATATATATATATATATATATGTACCTTAACATATATATAATACTTTATCCTTCAGTTTTTAAAATAGGCAATGGAAACCATGAGTGCCTTCTTTCTATAAATATTTCTGCGTTTGAATATTTTAGAATAACATTATTAATAAAAAATATTTTAGAAAATAATATTTACATTAATTCTTTTAGTTTTCATATAAAGATGGGTTTTGACAATTGAGACGCATTTATAAGTTCTACACTTAAATAAAAACTAACATATATAAAAAATAAATAAATCTGGACATATATATATATATATATATATAGTTTTTCAGAAATTAAGAGAATAAAACCATAAATGCAATGTCAACTCACAGAATATCATCATATCTAGTGTCTAGAAGAAGAAAAGTTAGGTTCTTTGAAGATGGGGACCGGCCGGGGACCGGGGGGATTCGCTTTAGTGTGGAGCAAATTAAGGTCAGTGAAGGACAGAAACTAAAGAAGTTCAAAGAATATTAAAATTGGAGGTCTATATAGATGCCATATTTTTTTTATAAATTATAAATATTTTTAACCGGAAGAACATTATTCCAATTCATGAATCTCGCTAATGTTTACGTTGAGGTTGAGGGAATTCTTTTTTTGTTTTTTTTTAATTAAAAGGGGCCTTCTAAAAGAAAGAAATACAAAGAATTAAATTTGGTAATACAAACTCCCATAGCATCGGGAATGATACATTTTTCAAGATAAATTTTTACGTGTTATTAAAGTAGGAGACCTTTCCTCTACCCAAAAAAAAAAAAAAAAGTAGGAAATCTTTTCTGCTCTATATTATTGAATTTATATTCATCTTGATTGTAATACTAAAACTGAAATACAAGTAAAGTAAAGTAAAAAATTAGTAATAACTCACAGAAAAAGTATACATTTAATAATAATCATGGTATGAAACAAGATAAATTACTTTCCCTAATGTACCTAAATATTTGCCTATTCTTCAATTGATTACGCTAAAGATATGAGAAATTCTACTGTACTCCTCCTTCTTTTATAGTTGTTTATGTGATGTGATTTTTAATAACTGTGAGTATCATGCAAACATTCATGGTGGTTGTACTCGAATCTTAAGGGAGCATGTTAGAACTTTTTCTATAAATATACAGGTATTTCGTATTCAACGACAATAGAGTTGCATACGTATGGGTCTAAATAAATTGGCCATTGAGTATCGTTCATATTATTCCTGCGGCGCGGTGGCACCCATATATGATGGAAAGCAGAACCCAAGATTTGATGGGCATAGCAAGAAAATTACCTTGTATCATTCAAATTCATGCAAGAAAGCAAACAACGACGTAGTGTTAATAATTGCTTGCGTTGGAGCACAAAAAACAATTGAAATAATAACCAAAGCTAGAAATTATAATTGGAATGGATACATGTGTGCCTGGTGAAACGTTAGCCGCACCTGCATTCAAGTAAAGGCATATAGTTAAAAGAGGCGTTAATCAGAAACTACAGATTCTCGCAAAGAGCTAGGGGGTTGACGATTTATATTTTCCTATATATGGATACAAACAATGAAGATGGCAAGCTTGCTATATATTTATACAAAGGAGGAAGAGAAAAATGTATGCATACATATGCAAGTTCACCAGTGCTGTTTATAATCAGATATGTGGCGTTTAAAATTGTAACTAATTAATGTTCATTGGGTGGGTTTGGCGTCAGAGAGCAAAAATGTAAAATGTTAGAGCTTGACATGGGATGTTGGATTCCAATGGCCCACCACCGTTGAGGAATGTGTTCAACTTCAACCGTTATATTGAGAAGGCTTAAGTCCCTCCCTAGAAATTTAGAGTGGATATAGCGTCAGAACCCACATGGGAATGCAAAGCCGAGCATGCCTCCTGGCTCTCGCTCTTAGTTTTTTTCGAAAGTAAAAAATAAAAGGAATATCTATTTTTAAATTTTAAAATATATTATATAATAATTTATTATATAATGCAATGTTAGATTCTTCGTATTTCTGAGGATAATGATTACAAACATATAGTACACTAATAATTTGATTTTGGCAAAAGAAGAATATGTTGCAAGGTGAATAAATGGGTTAAAGGAAGAACAAAGGAATCTCGAATACAATAAGGACAAATATAAGAAAGAATGACTTTACGAGATCTCAGATAAAATTTACAAGACAAGCTAATGCAAAGTTAAGAGACAAATGAGCTAGATATGGAAGACAAATTAAAGTGTACAGCTGCAGGCCTGCAGTACCCAACATTCTAATCTGCCAAAGAAAAAGAATAACGTTTACAGTGGCACACTCATACCACTCATTAGTCGCAGCAAAGACAAGTTGCCAAAGCAACTTGTACAATAAAGGAAATATGCAAGCAAAATGCAAAAGGCACAAGCATTTTAAATTAAGGATAAGAAGACAAAGAACTTTCGTACCGCAAAATAGAAAAAGCAGCATGGCACACAAGCATTCTCGTTTGTAACAGGGAAATGACAAGAAGGACAATCTTTTCCGCCATTGCAGGTTTCACATTTCTGTCTTTGAAAGGAAGCATCAATAGAAGAATCATCATGGAAAAAATAGCAAAACCCATTCAATCTGCTACATATATAGACATTCTCTTCTTATCGAGCTCAAGTTTAGAATATTTTGAAAAACCTTGCATTTTTTTTGTTTTGTTTCTTTCAATCTCCATTTTTCTTCAGTGAAATCTTGTATCCAACGAGTGAATAGTACTAGCTAGCGTGAAAGGGCTGTAAGAACAGTGTTAAAAAGCTATTAAGAGAGGAGCTTTTAAGTGGCAAGTTGAGTACTCTTGTTAAAAGAGTTTTGAGAGTCAGCTTAAAAAGGCTAAGTGCGTAAAACTACTTGAATTTAGTGGAAAAGATCACCGTTGGTAGGATTGGACATGAATTCCAAGTTTTCGATATCAAATTAGAATAAATACTATTTGCAAACTTCTCTTTATCCTTCTCTCTTTTATATTTAAAATTTGTTTTCATTTATTGATCAGTTAAAGTCAGTTGCATACTGTCAATATCTTCTATCACATTCTATATTTATCTCTGAAGCAACTGAATAACATTTAATTAGTCTTCTTGTCTTGTCCTATGAGAGTAGATATCTCATCTATTATGCTTCTTATTACAAAGAGCATTTTGATAAGATTCTTATCATAAATACTACATTATTTATGAATCATTTAAAATCCTTCATTAAATGGTCATAATAACTTCAGAAAAATATCCTTCCTCCGTCCATTTATAATTTAGCATTTAAGTTGTTTGCATAGATGAATGATACACGAAATAGACTCAAATACTGAAAAAAAAAGTATGACTTAATTTGATTAAACTATTCTTTCTCTTGACTTACTAATGGTAGTTATTCGGTTTAACTGAGAATGAAAGATGATGATAAAGTTTTTTTAAAAAATAATAATAAGTTGATGAAGTATTAAATATTTTTTGACTAGATGTTAAAAACTTTAATTTTTCTTTTAATAAAATTTAATTTCTTAATAAAATTTAATTTCTTAATCAGTTCGGTAAGAAATTCCGAATAGTTATAATTGATAATGTCTAGCTGTTTATTTGTTCTTCAGCTACCAATACGATTGAATTTTCATGTATAGAGATGATTGTGATTTAAAGGCCAAATTATATGTCATGTATACATCTCAATTTGGTTGTAATTAATCATAATGTCCCTTTCCTCTTTTCCATTATTGTTTTCTCTTCAACAGCCAACTAAACCCAATATTGGAGTATTAGCGCGCTATTTTGGGAGCTTTGACACTGGTTTAAAATGAATGTTCAAGATCTATGTTGCTAGTGGGCAAGGGATTTAATTTCTGCCAATGAAGGTGGTGATTGGAAGAGCACAAGTTGTTCTCCAATAATTCGTTAAGAAGGGAAGAGTTTGACATTTTTAGCACCTCTTCTTGGAGGCAATTCTTTCTTTAAGAGGTGAACATATATCACTACAAGGTCAACAAGTAAGCAGAATGTGAATGAGGGCAAAAATGCTTTAATAAAAGAAGAAGAATAAAGACTCAAATTAACGCGTATATATGTAATATTTATTGAGAAAATTGGGGACCATATATCCAGTTAGTAGACCATATTCATTAATTTCTACACTGTTTCAAACTTCCATGATTCCACATCCATGTGAGATTAACCAATGAAGAACTCGCAATTGTTACTTGATATATCTATGTCCCTTACCCCATTTTACATTTTTACTTTTCCCTTTCGTTTGAGGTCCTAGAACATGAGCGCTTGTAAAACCAGTTATTTCACTGCTTTTAACGAATGTAATGATAAATATTCAGGGAAGTATGGAAGCAAGGAGCAAATGATATATCGTATGCTGTTCACAAAATTGACATTAAACTTAAACTATCCTTCGGTTTAAAAAAAGGGCACAGATTAGGTTGGTGCCTTCCTTCCGTTGGTCTACCACTTCTGTCAAAATGATCCCTACATGTGATATATAGTGAGAAAGAAAGCATCCATAATTTTTATGACTTAACTCAGTCTCCTAAATGAATAATCATTAAAATGTTCTTATTCATAGTCAAAATAAAACCATGTTTTATGAATGTCTTGTCTTGGAATAAATTAACATAATCTTGCAGTGGTTGAGATCGAGAGTGTTAATTATGAAGTCTAGAGCGGAGGCCTTTCGTGGATATGGATCATCATTAAATGGCCAATCTTCTCAAGAAATTGACTTAACCCCCAAACAATAATAACACAAGAATTTTGCTTTTTGGTACAAAACGAATTTCGCACTGTTGATGTGCTGAAAGAGATCTTAACACATACCCGACCTTGTATTCCGTCGAAAATGGAGTTACATTTACCTCTAAATTAATTTTTTATCCAATTAAAAACTGCCACATAAAGTTCGTGCGTGATAACACAATGCTATTGGAAGTGGGTCCATTGACACGAAAATGGTTAAAAGTCTCCTCCTCTCACGCTTTTTAACCTTTATATATATTATCGAAGACTAGACTTTAAGAGTCCGTTCCCTAGGTTTGCTTGGAAAAAGGTAATCTGTATGATCACATGTACAAGTGGAAACCACGTGTCACGAGGTCACAACATGGATTGTTTGCAAATTTACATAACCATGGGGGCACTGGAGAATGATTCTTCTTCCCCACTGTAAAATCAGTAACCCACCCCAGAGGAAGAGCACAAGGATCAAAACCCAAACCCAAACCCAAACCCAAAAGACCCTCTTCTTACGATCGATGTCATACCAATGATACCATGCCATGTGCAATGGGGCATTTGTAAAGGAACCTGCGATTGCTTGTTTCAAAATCGTAATAAGTAAAGGAAATAAAATGGATGAACCAAGGATATGGTAATTACGTGGGCCACCAGGAAGTTGCCACGTGGGCATGTGATAATATCGAATCCAACATATCTGACACACATACCCCCGCATCCCATCCCAGAGAAGAAATGGTAATTAATGGGAGAAGTGAAGAATGAAAAACGTGAGAGTGAAACAAGCAGAGGCGGTGGCATGAATCGTGAAACGAAGCAAGAGAAGGTATGTATCATGTAATATTGTAATGACTGGCTTACAAGTTACAGCGTTGAACTTGGACTACCCGACACTCTTGGACTGTCTGTGTGTTGACGTAAAATCAAGTGAATGCTTTTATTTTGCTTGCCATCTACTGCACTGCACTCCACTCTCATTCAATTAATTCTCTTCTCTCAAGCAGCAAGCAGCGAGCAGCATCAGCATTAGCAGATCTCAGACTCAGATCATATAATTAATATAATACATTAGAATTGGTTTTGGGGTTGCAGCTTCAGTGAGTTGAGTTGAGTTGAGTTGGAATCGTGACCGATGAGTATGAATGGGAATGTGCATCATCACCGCCGCGGCCACAGCTTCAATGGGATTCCCAACTTCAATTCTGACCATCACAACCTCCATCTCTTCCCCAACAGTCGCCGCACTCACTCCTTTGCTTCTTTCAACGACGGTACATTTATATATATATATATCAACCTTCTTTTCTCTTTTTACGGAGGATTCTACAATATGCTAATTAATGCTCCCTCCCCTCCCATGGACACTTTGAGTTGTCACTCATTCCACATTCAGAATCTCTTCCACTTTTGTTTGCTTCTAATCCAAACACTACAATACAATTCCATTTCTTTTTCCCCTTTAATTTGCTTTCGAGGTGATCAGTGATACCTCCCTCTAATTTAGACTTTACTACTGTTATTTCTGGATACATACATACATACATACAGTTTCAGGAAAACTGGGGAGACTCTTTGCTGAATCAGAAAGACTGGCCACAAGTGGGATTGATGATCTATTGTCATCCACCGAAGGAGGAAAGCATGATTATGACTGGTACGTTTCTTAGTGACTTATTTCATCATATCTATCACTTATCCACTAGATATATATAAATATAATATATTCATTTATCTATATCACTTTGCAAGGATTGTGCTATTGTTGTTGCTTGTATAGCATGCCAATCCCATCCCGACTCAGTGGAAGCTCCCTCTTAAATTGGCCAAAGAAACAAGGAAATCATGACATAAACCACATTAAAAAGGAGAGGATTGATCAATTAGAGAAACTGGGATATTGATAAGTGATAATAAATATATGCATTACCAGTTACCTGGAAAAAAAAAGTCAGATCTTGTTGTAGTTTCATGACAGAATATTACTCTGAGTTGGAAGTCTCAGGCCGATAATCAAATCCACAAAATAACTCTTTTCCATGTTTGATTCCAAAGGGCGCTGCACCTTGCTACGTGCAATAATAAAAGGAACTAAATTGAGCACAAAGTTTAACGTAATGTCATGTACATGTGAACTCACAACTAATTCGGATAATATTGTTTTGGTGGCTGGCTTCATGCTTCCTCCCCTTTTGAAATGACAGAACGCAACCTTAAATAGTTCTATCTATAAATTATCACAAAGAAAGATAGAAAAGAAAAAGGTACCAGTTGCCCTACTTTGTGTGAGGCATATATTATCATCTCAGGTGGATTTGTGACCATCGGTATTTTCTGGTATTTAGGCTTCTTACTCCCCCGCGGACCCCTGACTTTCCATCACCAGAAAGTCAACCCCAACCAATCTTAGCTCCGTCAAGAAGCAGTTTGGGTAGACCAACTTCGAACGCCAATGCCTCGAGGGTATGTTCCACTAATAGTTTCTCATTTCCCCCCAACAAGTTCATTCCAATTGCATAACCAGCACTATCGCTCACAGTTTTATTGATAACAACCTCGAGTGAAGAAGAATTATGAGGAGTTTTGGGGTTTAAGCTTTTCCATTATGTTTATTGCTTCTGTATATATGGCCTATGCCAATTCACCAGTAACTTTGACTGCTTCAACTGTCGTTCAACGTTTTCATTTGAGTCCAATGCTTTAAAAACTTAACAAGTCTAACCAATAAAGGAAGAAGTGTAAGGTTATAAGGTTTAACCGGTTCTTCCGTTTCAATTTTCTGCTTCCATCTCTCTTAAGAACAAGTTGCTATTCAAATAATATGTTTACCTGTTGAAATTGGTCGCCTACATGCTAATGTGCTTATTCTTATCATTATTATTATCTTTGGTAAATAAGTGGTGTCATGTTTAAATTCTTAAATCATGTATCTTTCAGATTTTGGCCCCACAATCAGAGAACAAGAATCAGTCTAGACCAGCAAGAAACAGTTCAATGACTCGCTCTTCCATCTCCACTTCACAGCACAGCAGCAGCAGCAGCAACTATTCTTCAAACAGAACCTCATCCATCCTCAACACAAGCTCTGCTTCAGTTCCATCTTACACCAGACCGTCTTCCCCCATAGCCCGCTTTCCATCATCTGCAGCAAGGCCCTCCACTCTCACCTCCCGCACAACACCTTCCTCCAGAGTTCCCACCACCTCATCTGCTGACATCAAGAAAAGTCCAAGGCCATCCACTCCTAGTTCTAGTTCTAGACCAAGGCCACACCTTCCTGCCAATATACTACATTCTCCACCCGCTCGGTCGCTTTCCAGGCCCTCTACTCCCACTCGTTGCCATTCAATGCCATCTCCTCCACCACCTACAACACTATCTTCTTCAACTTCAGCTGGACGCGGTGCACTAAATGGGCGAAATTCAGCACCAGTGTCACGGCCAAGCTCGCCAAGTCGGCGACCCCATCCAGTTGTTCCACCTGATTTCCCCCTTGAGACTCCACCAAACCTCAGAACAACACTGCCTGATAGACCTGTCTCTGCAGGCAGGTCTCGTCCTGGTGCTGCCACTTTGAAGCCAGGTTCTGAGAGACAAGTCTCAGCTAACATGCCAAGGAGACAGCCATCTCCTGTTGTCAATAGGGGGAGATTGTCAGAATCCATTGCAAAAAGCCTTGGCCATGCTAATGCCAATGTCAATGGCTACCATGAGCCCCGGAGAGTCCCACTTGCTCCTGAGGCAGTTGCACGGAGATCTCTTAAAGCTCCAGCTACTGCCACAGACAGCAATGGATTAGGAAGGACCATCTCAAAGAAATCATTGGATATGGCTATTAGGCACATGGTACCAATACTCCTACTTTTACATTTCTGCAGGATCAACAAGCAAAATTTACACACTATACCTCAAAAACAGAGTTTCAAATTTTATTCATAATCTTATCTTAGTTAGACATTAATTGGAAGTTTTACAGTGCCAGGCTAGCACTTTGAATGAAAATCATGGTCTAAATGTTATGCTTTGATTAATCATACACCTGATGATCCTTTATGATATTATACAGGTATTTTTTTTTTTTAATCATGCATGGCAACCATACACTATATGTCTTTGAGCAGAATAGTGCTACTAGGGACCGCGATATTTTCTCTTATTATCCTACTTTTATTTGGTTGACTTGGAGAAGAAGCTTCAAGCAAGTTTGTACCATCAAGTTTAACCTTCTCTTTATTTTATTTATTTCTTTAGGACATAAGGAACAGCTCAGGAACTCTTCGTTCACTTTCAAGCGCAACACTCTTTCCTCAGAGTATTCGAACTTCGGCCCTCAAGACCCAACCTAGAGGTTTGAGTGCTCCAGCCTCAGTTGACATGAATGGAGGCCTGCGGAGCAGTAATAATGGAGCTTGTTCTGGCGTTGGAAACGATATTAATCAGATGAATGGAAGAGAGATAGATGAAAGACAGCACTATGCAAAATTGAGTGAGGTGGACATCTACGAGAGTTCTCGTTATGATGTATTATTACTTAAAAAAGAAGATTTGAAGAACACAGATTGGCTGCATAGTGCTGATGATAAATGTGATCAAGGGCTCATCTTTGACAATGGATTTGAGTCCCTGCCCGAGCCTTTTGGCCTCGTATAGCATTAAGACGGTACTCCTAGGCACACTTGTAATATTTCTTAATTTTTAAAACTATGGGATATTTCCAACTTCAATACAATATCTAAAAGGTTTAAACGTTTGTTTAGTGAGTGTAATACATTTTGATTTTTGACTTTTTTCCGCATAAAACTGTGGATTTAACTTTGATCTTACACGTAAATACAATGCATTACTTCGAAACCTCCGTTTGTAATTTTCTAGAGAAAGAAGTGGAATTGCTGATAGTTGCAGAGAACCATTATCGGCCTCTAAAGCACCTCGATAGACATCTATGAAATATGAACCAAAAACACTTTATGATGCTACAGTCCTACTCTGCAGCCAATACACCTACTAAGCCAGATAAGATGTAACTCTCAGTCTTTGCTCCAACAGCTTAAGTGGGTTGTAGTGTGTTTGTGATTCTATTTCCCTTTTGATGTGAAAACTTCTGTAATATTGCTAAGAGCATCTTTATTTGGAAAAATCCCATTTCTTGACAAGTCATTGGTGGTCGGGTAAAATCATGGTCCATATAATGTTGTGCTGTTGTACGACTATAATTTCATTACATTTCACTAAAATCCAACTATAATGCTGTTCTCTCAAGATTAACAAATCTGTGCGTATATCAATAAAAGCATGATAAATCTAATAATTAAGCCCTCTTGAAAATGAGCAAACTTGATTGAGGATTCCCTGTGAAGATGCTCAACCTAGTCAATCTCGAGAGTCCAAAACACAAGTGGACCGGAAAATGCATGGTGTAAAAATTAACTTTTGAAGAATGACTTACAAAAATTGCTTTAACCTTTTTCATTTAAAAAGGAACTCTAATTTTTTATTTTTATCAGTTTGATATTAACAATGCTGATGACATTAAAGTTTCACATAAAAGAATGAATGAAGGGACAAGGCGTGGAAAAAGAAAAGAAGATATGGATAAGGTTGTCATTTGATGGTGTTGCTATACATGGAAGAGGAAGAGAGAGAGAGAGAGGGAGAGAGAGTGTTGTGTTCTGGTTTTGGAAAAAACAAGCAGGGACTTTGGGAGGACTGAGGGTTGAGGAAGCGCCTACCCTCACCTCACCTCACTTGGGTATGCCTGCCTGTCTCACCATTCTTCCACCTTGTTTCTTTGTTTGTTTGTCTCTGGTACGATATGAGATTATGAGATCTCTTTTCTATTTTGGAAAAATCTCTTCTTTTCTTATATATATATATGCAATATTGGGTCTATGTTTGTTCGTAATATTGTCCAGTGCAGGTTGTGATTGAATCCATCACTTGAAGCAAAGCAGCATGGCTTCTAAGCGCATCTTGAAGGAGCTCAAGGACTTGCAGAAAGACCCACCTACCTCTTGCAGCGCAGGTTCCATCCTATTATTTGTAATCTTTGCTTACCCTTTTTTCCTAAATTTTTTTCTTACCCTTTTCTTTTTTATTAATTATTTCACTACTCATCAGTCTTTGCTTAATTAAGGTCTAAACAAGACGAGAGATTTGAACACAAATAGCATGAGAAAAAAATGTATTAGAGAATTTCACTTATTAACGTGTCTTTTGTATCATTTTCCCCGAAGACATGAGGAGGTTTAAATCTTGCTGTCAATGGTGACTGGCAACTTAAGAAAATTGTTGTATATTTGTCTCAGTTGAGCTCCAATTGTTTAACTTATAATTTATCATTATGAGTAAGATTGGAAAAAATCTTTCCTGGAGGCTGCGCAATTAAATTGGCTCACTGCTGTAGTACAAAGTTCTAACCAATGGCAGATGTAAGCATTGTAGTCCGGAGTAGCTGATATCTATATCTTCACCATGCAGGGGTAAAATTAAATTAAATAGATCTTAGAAAAATGCTGTTTCTAAGGTAGCACAGTTACTATATTTGTAGTATCTGCAAATATCTGTCTCAGCAGTAGTGTGACTATTGCAGGTCCGGTTGCTGAAGATATGTTCCATTGGCAAGCAACAATTATGGGACCAGCTGATAGTCCATATGCTGGAGGTGTATTTTTAGTTACTATTCATTTTCCTCCTGATTATCCTTTCAAGCCCCCTAAGGTAGTGTATAAGCATCATTGAGCATTTGCGGTTTTCAGTAGTTCAAATGTTCCGGAATTTCTCATGATCTTTTTTGAACTAGGTTGCATTTAGGACTAAGGTGTTTCACCCAAACATCAATAGCAATGGTAGCATTTGTCTTGATATCCTGAAGGAACAGTGGAGCCCTGCGCTTACCATCTCCAAGGTGTGACTTTCTTTTCCATTAATTATGAAATTTTAGGACATGAATACGGGATGGCTCTTGTCATAATTAAAATTGTCACCATAAAAGACTGAGTTATTGCTTGTTACATACACTAGAGGTGGTAAACTAAACAATTGCATAAGCAGCCCAAGTATAGTGACCAGTTTTTTTTAATAGTAGTCATACATTGTTTCATGTTGACTTGTTAGTCTAAAATATGGACTTCTTTTAAAATCATTAGAACAATCGGTCATGAACTAACAACTGATTTTGAATTATAGTTGTATTTTGTTTAACCACTTTTGGCTTCTGATCACTTATTGCTGCAGATTATCATAAAAATACTATTTAATATTAACTAGATTATCATCAAAATAATGTTGCTGAAGCATGCATTAACAAAAGTATATAGATAATGTAGTTGTGTAAACCTTAACTCTGTTCTAGTTTATTAAAGATAAAGACTAAATGATTTAAGCTTCCTATCTTTCCTTATGAAGAGAAGAAAACATTTTCTCCAATCACGGGACTTTTTTTTTTTCCCCTAATATGTTGCTTAAGAATTTAAATCTTATTCCAAATATGAGCATCAATCTTTTTACATTTTTGTACGAGTGCAGTGCTTAATTGCTTATCAACTGACTTGCTCTAGGAATTTTTTGAAGTTATTTGTTGTGTGCAGAACTCATTGCTGGTATTAGGTTATGGGTTGGATATATTTCTGGACTATTGTAAACAATATGAAAATCATGAGCTTTCTGATTATGGCATGCCAGGTACTGCTCTCTATCTGCTCGCTGCTGACTGATCCAAATCCTGATGACCCTCTTGTGCCGGAGATTGCTCACATGTACAAAACTGACCGTGCCAAGTATGAAGCCACTGCACGCAGCTGGACCCAGAAGTATGCCATGGGCTGATTGTTTTTTAGACCTTTCCTTGTATATTGAATGGAATCTATGATTTCATCTCTCTGGTTTTCTGGGGTGGCATCTTTTTCCTTGTTCTTGTTCTGCTGGGGAGGGAAGGTAATTTGGTAATTTGATTAAGGAAAAAAATTAAAAAAGAAAGAAAGAAAGAAAGAAAGAAAGCTTCATGTTCAACCGCTGATGTTGTAGCATGTGATACAATTAAAATTAAGATCAGAATGTTATTCATGTCAATAGTTGTGTAGTTGTGTTATAATTCTCATCTTTGTATCGTATTATGAAAAAGAACCGTTTCTGTTGGACCATCTCTTAAAAGCTAGGTAAATTCTATAGCCGAAACCAACTTGATATATGCGGTAAATTTTGTTTTGAAAACCCAAACGCCGCTGCACTGGCGACGATGCTTGTTGTATATCGGGGATGAATCAAGTCCTTACGAGTACAAGACTTGCCAGGAAGTTTACCCCCGAATACAAGTTCCTATTAATAATCTACTGTTTTAAGATTTTGATCTAAATGTGAATTCAGCTCGGCATTCAATCATACCTGACATCATCACTATGCACGTGTGTGGTTCACTTTCCATTGCTTAGCAGTTGTTTCTCTACATTTTAGTCAATCTCACGTGATTCTCATTGCTAACATGAAGCTTCTTTTTCTTTTCTATCCAGCCAGAATCAGACATCTATTTGTATTATTTAATCATCCATTCTAGCTAGCAATTCGTTTGTGTGTAAATTCATTGCTTTATTTGTATTACCCATGTCCAAATCATGAAAATTACTAAATTAGTACCCCCACCGTCTCTTGTGCTTTAGCTTAACGCAAGTATGTAACAAACACTACAAGTAACAGATGTACATAAAACGAATATATAGAATCGCAAATGAACAAATAAATTTTAAGCAACAATAAGTTATCGAATTTTATTTTATTTTTTAAAAAAGAGACTATAAGAACATGTGTTAAAAATGTTCGACAATTATAGGGTGTCCTATAATCGATGGGAGAGAAAAAAAAAATTAAAAAAACTGCGAAGGACCGTATTTCAAGCTGTCTCCCAGGAACATGAATTATGACTTATAACATAAACTTAGTCGTCGTCAACGGTCAATTTGAATCTTCGCATTCATACTTCAGGGTTCACATACACCACCAATTCATCACGACGCTTCATATCATATTTTATTGTTTATTAGTTATTAGTTATATTAAATAAGGATAAGATTTGTATCAAATTTTTTATATTTATTTTAATTAATTTTTAAATTAAATAATAATATATAAATATTTTTTTTAATAAGTGATTTAAAAGTTTAAAAGTATATATATATATTTTTAAAAATATATTTATTATTTTTTAATTTAAAAATTAAATGAAATAAACATAAAAAATTAATTTAAATATTTTTAATTAAATAAATCATTTGGTTTTAGTTAACTTACTAGTTGCTTGTCACACCGGAAAAGTGTAGTTAGGTAATTCAGTAGATTCCTTGTATTCTTTAGGTGTCGCCAACTAAGAATTGTTTAATTAATATCTATAAATAACTTTGTCTAAAAATTTAATCCTCCATGTTATCCAAAGTTCATTACTAATAAACAACTTTTTTAGACGCTATTTTAGAAATTTTGATTTAACAAAGAGGACAATTATTATTGACGCAAACACCTCGTGATAAAACGCTCTTTTCACAAATTGCAGGCATAGGCATAGGCATAGCTCCTTTCTCTTCACCAAAGCTGCAAATTAGGTCTTCCAATCGATCTCAAATCTATTTTCCAGGTAACTCAACAGTGGGTTTTCTTCTTTTCTGACATTGGCGTGCTGGGTTTTCTTTCAATTTTTTGATACTCAATCTATTTGCGTAAATAATCCCTTCTCTTGCTTCAAATTTATTTAATTTTTCATGGGTCTCTTTTTCTTCCATATAAATTGATGTAAAGATGGAAACTTCCAATTCCTGCTATAGAAACTGTGTTGTGAGAGTCATGCTGATGGCACAAACTCCTTTATTGACTTGGGTTTTATTGAGCCACGCTGCTTCCTTTTTGTGTTCTCAGCAACCAAAGCAATTTCCTGAACAATTGTTGGGATCCCATTTGCATCAATGGAAATGAAGGTCTTCCTGTGGCCTTCTTAATTTGTTTGCTTTGCATTTTGGGAACATTTGGAGCTGTTTCGTTAGGAGTGGAGGCAAGTTTGAGAATTTACACATCAACTCATGTCTAAATATGCATAATAAGTTTCATATTGTCTCTCTTTGCTCTTTCTACTTTTATTTATACCAAGCACCCTCTTACTCTTATGTGATTGCCAAGGACTGGAGGGTGTTGTTTCTTTTGTTTTTGACTTAACTAGTGTTAAGAATGCCTGAATGTTAACTAAAGTGGTTTAGGAGTTAATTTGTATTCCTCTGCTTGCTTTTGGTTAATATATTATCATCAGGTTTTCTCTTTAACATCTGAGTCGTGTAATAGTTCTATTTTGGCAATGTAAATAAGGAAGTAATTTCTGATATTTGATACGCGAACAGTTGTAGAAGCATGTATGTTCCTAAGTTGCTCAATGTTTGCTTCCCATTGGTCTTGGTGTAACTCAGGTTGATTGCTCACTGATCAAGTATTTCATTGATTTACTTAGATGTTGTTTGCTGCCCTTCTCTTTGATTTTGAAGGACTTTGAGAAATTTGCTGTGCTGAAATATTTGGTGCTTGTGCTTGCAGGATTCATTAAATTTTACAATTTGTGGCTTCAGAACAGTTACATGGGGATTTGTTTAATTAAGGTGAGAATATTTGGATTCTTCACTCGTTATAGCTATGTATTATTGGTAATGGAAGTTCATCAATCTTAGCTAGTTTGCAGGGATGTTCCAATTCCTCAAGATAGTCTTGGTCTATTCAGTTGTGGTCACAAATAGCTCATGCGTAGAATTTTGGCCTTTAAGCTTTGTTTTTCTTAAATTCCGTAAATTTTTTAGTGGTGCTAAAGGGCTTATTTTTAACTTCAGGATATGTGAGAGTACATTTCTTTTTCCATTTTTGCTCCCTACTCATTCTACACTTCTGTGTTGTCCCATTGATTGTGTGAGAAACCGATTACCTTGGCACAACACAATAGTACTCCAACCATTGCCTAAGTTTGTTATTCTCTCAGCTTAGTAGCCTCCTGACTTTTCTTTCCACCCCATTACTGCCTGCCAGTAAGGATAAAGGGAAAAGGAGTTTAGGTGTTTGATGGTTCTGCAAGCTTTGCAGGATATCAATGCTTCTAAAACTTTGTAATGTATCAGTTCAATTCATTCATTGATAATTCAATTGACTGAGACATTTCATGTTCCTAATGCCTGTAGCCTCAAGCCAAAGGTGATGATTCTGATCAAGATGTGGAGTTTGTTTCTGGGAATGTGCAACTTATTACCACCAAAGAATCTTGGGACCAAAAGTTAGAACAAGCAAGGAAGGAAGGCAAAATTGTGAGTTTCCATCTTTTTTAATTTGTAGCACAGTAATATTTAATGCTATCTGAAGGCCTAATACCGTTTTATTGTGCTGTTTGGCTCAACCCGTAATAACTTACCATATTTTTCCATGCCTTCGTATAGCTGGTAACATGAATAAACCTGTATTTCCATTGCTTGACAGCAGAGCCTCCCTAAGCCTTTTAGTAATTTTTTTGCTTACTTTAGAAAGAAATATAAATTCAGGAGTTCATTTCCAACAAACTGTAGCTCCCACTAGTAATGCCTTTAGTTCATTATCATGCAAGCTTTTTTATTCTGTTCTAATTATATTTCAAAGGATAATCAACATGGTACTGTCTTAATTAATTGAAGCCTTAAGCTTTTACTTGATGTTATCCTCAAAGTAGACATGTGTAGATCCTACGATTTATTCATAAACTTTGTAAAAAGGATATAACTTAATATTCTCAAAATTGGCATGAGGAGGTCCTATAATATACAGTTGAACTTTGCTACGGAACAACCTTACTTCATCAATCTTTTAACATGATTTCACTATGGCTGGTCCAGTGGTGGTGTAGAATTTATTGCCAACTAGGTATATCTTAGTGCATAGTATTGAAGGGCATGGTACTGGTTTAGATATATAAACCCATATATTCTGTTCACATCATCATGCCAGTCAAACACCTGATGCCTTCAGTTCCCTCATTTCAAAGTTCTTCTCTCTACACAAATGCACATGGTAACGCTTTTGTAGTTGAACCCTATCCCCCCACCTGTTCTGATAAAATATATGATAATTTTGCTTGCAGATTTTTCCAGTACATCCTTTTTCTTACTTTGTTTTCCTTTCCTTGAGTATACTTAATTTCTTTAGGAACAATAATTAATACCAAAGCTTCATGTTCAACAGGTGATTGCAAATTTCAGTGCTACGTGGTGTGGTCCTTGTAAGATCATTGCACCATATTATTGCGAGTTATCAGAGAAATACCCATCCATTATGTTCTTATTAATCGATGTGGATGAACTAGCTGTAAGTTGTGACACTAGAAATAATAATTATTATTGTTGTTGTTTTATTATTTCATATGATGATTTTGTGATTAAACCTTGATAAAATATATTAATTTAACTACTTTTCCCTTTAACTATGGACAAAACATTTTCGAGTTCCTCCTAAAATCAATATGTTGCTTCAACATGCACTAGGCCTCCAAAAATCTTCATTTGGGAATTGTCTTGGATGATCATGTAGTTTCCCCCTGGTTGATGTTATGGGGAGTAAACCATCTCCTACAACACTCTATTGAACATGGTTTTGTATCTTGCAGGACTTCAGTACTTCCTGGGACATCAAAGCCACACCAACTTTCTTCTTTCTTAGAGATGGAAAAGAGGTTGACAAACTTGTAGGAGCCAACAAGCCAGAGCTGGAGAAGAAGATTGCTGCAGTTAATGATTCTGTTCTGCAGTATGGGCAGAGGAAATTTCCGGTGGAGCGGTGAGATGCATAGGGTCGAGATTGGAAAGAACACCAAGGGTGAGTCAATAGCGATTGTTATTTTGTTCTTGTTCGTAAAAGCTATGGTCTTCTCTCGTCATATTACAGCCTGGTCGAGGGTATTGTGTGTTTTTTCCTGCGACTTTTTTTTCTCATTGTATTAATGTATTTATCCTTAGATGTAAATATGTGACGATTTCAATGAATGTCTAGTATTCAAATTGATGTCACTGTAGTTAAACATGTTTGTCTATTGAAATATTAAAAGATTGTTGTGCCTTGCTGTTTTGACAGAATTTTAAATTCGATCCTAACATGACAGTCTAGATTCGATTCTGACTCTGACAGCACTGCCCCGTCACCCTGTTACTATTAAGTGGGCGAATTATACTTGAGACAAATCTAATAGGTGTATCTTATCTCGTATCAGGTATAAGTAAGTGACCGAATAGAGAGCAAATGAAAATGTTAGAAAATAAAATAAAATTAAGCGTAAATTACATTTAATACCCTTGAGGTTTGTTGTAATTGCACTCCACCCCAAACCTCCACAGAAATTGCACTCCACCTCATTTTCATTGCAGACCCAAATGGTGTTGTTAACTTAACCAAACGCCAACCATGGTAAATTGTAACACTCACTCATATCTAAACAAAGCTACCTAAAATAGTCAGGCAACTAAGACTCAAGAGAAACAAGAGAACAAAGAGAATGTCTCTCTTCGCCTAGCCACCCGCAAAATAGATCAACAATAAACACACTCCACCCCACAATCACCCCTTTCTTGGCTTTTCTTTTGGACTGGCCATACTTTAATCACAGCATAATATAATTGCTTCTTGCACACATTGTGGATCCAACTAAAAGTAATAGGTTCCTTTGTCCTCATGCACTGAAAAACTGAGAAGTAAAAGAGAAGGAAAGACTTAGTCTTACCGCCATACATACGAGGGGGTGAGGCCCACGGTTTCAAAAGGTACCATTTTTAATTTGGTCCTCCTTCTTCGATGCGTTCCTTCATCAATGAGTAGGGGCTATTTTTTGTGCATATGCATAGTTATTGAGGGGTTTAGAGCAGTTTAGATGAAGGAAGCTATCTTGGTAGTTTTTTGGTCCATCTAGTAAACAGGTTTTTTGTTGTCGTCTGATGGCCACCTCCTATGTGTTTATTGATGTAGAGGTGCTCCCCCTCTGTAATCTATTGGTGCTGATTTTGAATGCTACATTTATTACTTGTGGATACAAAATATGGAAACTTATTACAAGTCGTTTCAATTCTGATTTTATGTGAATGTTGCCATTTTAGTCTTAAATTGTAGTCATTATATCCTGATTATGTTATGCTATTAGTTCATTATTTTATGCTATTCTGGAAGAGTGCTTGGAGTGCGGAGGATTGTTGAATCAGTTGAAGTTTGGCCGATTGAAATGTGTGATGTTGGTTGATAGGTGAATATTTGTGTGTTGCTCTGTTTTTTGGTGGTTTATGGGCTATGTAACAGGGCTTTTAATGTCTTCCAACGGCTAATACGTTCAATTTCCAGTAGTAGCCTTTTTTTTTTTTTTTTTTCCTTTAATTCAATTTCAATACATGTAACATGGTTTAAGTGAGTATTTTCCGTAAAATATTCTCACTAGACCATTAGTTGCTATCAATATGTGGGGTGAAGTGCAATTTCCCTAGAAGTTTGGGGTGGAGTACAATTACAACATACTTCAAGGGTACTTAGTGCAATTTACGCTAAAATTAATGATACCAATTTAAAACAGCTGCATCAGATTGTATGAATAATGTTGTTATAAACGAAGGATGCCAATAGAGATAAAAAATCAGAACACGTGCAGACGAGAGACCAAAGTCACACAATCCCACAGAAGCCCAAGCAGGCAGGACATACTTGGATATTTCTGAAAAGTCAAAACCTTGCATTTTGTTTCAAGTAACCCTTGGTAGTAGATCTTGTTAATTTTTGTAGTGGGATTCTGATGCGGCCTTTGTAATGTTCCCTTGCAATTCCAGTGGTGAGGTTCTCCAATTGCCTAGTTGATCACGGTAACTGAAAATGGATTGTTAAGTGATGTTGACATGGTTGAATAAGGAGACCCACGACCCAAGTAAAAAAGGACACGAATCTCAGGTAAATCATTATATTTGATGAGAAACAAAACAATAGGTAAATGCTTAAGGAAAAATTATCAGAGAAAACCCTTGACTGCCATAAGATAAAAATAACATGATATTTTTATACACAGTCTACATCGTTGTTTATAGTTTTATTCTTTATACACAATCATTACATTTTATTCCTTTCTTGTCTATTTTTGTTTTATCAAAGAACTTTTTTTCTAGTGTGATTCTCCCATAATATAATTCAAATAGTTCCAACCAGCCGTTTGCAGCTTATATATTTCGAGTTATGCTACGCCAATTTACTGTGACATAAGCCTAACGGTGCCAATTTAAAGCAAGCAATTTATAATTATATATATGTATGACGTGCACACAACACAAGAAACAGATCACCTTCTTGGCTTTACATTGAAGTTATGGTTGCCCTTTATGTGCCTACGTGTGTCAACCTGACAATATTAGGATCGGCCAAATAAACAAATATGGCAGGGGGAAATGTAGTAGTGACAGCAGTGTTCCATTCATCCGTGGATCATAGGGAAACCCCTTCCTCTCTTCTTTTCCCATTAAGTCACAAGTTCATTACGCCCCCACCCTTCCTTTTTCCTCTTTCTTATATAAACACAGCACAGCACAGCACAGGTGTCCTCCATTGTATGACATTCGCTGTATGTGGAGTTTGAAAACAGCAATACGCCTAACTCTTTCCCGCATTGTCCAAGCTAGTTAATATTCCTTCCCCCTTAACCTCTACCCTCCAAATATTATTGATTATTACTACTATATGTTGTTAACGACAAAATAATTCAAACAATAATAGCAAAAAGAAACGAGAAAGGATTTATGAATTATGACACTCTCGGTGTGGACACCAGCCCACATGGCTTCCAAATGAACATGGGCCCACTCCCACATGTTGCGTCCCGCTAACGCGTTATGTTATGCGTTGTTCACAGTTGGACCATAAAGGCGAGGTCGGTCAGAATCAACATATCCGCTCCGTTCTACTTACTGGATGGGGCCTTCATTGGCGTTACCATGAGTCTCAGCCATACTCTCATGCGAACTTTCATACTACTAGTCCCGTAAATTACTAGGTATATAACAGGTCTGATATTGATATATCGACATCTTCACGGATATTTCCAGATATAAGAACAATCGATAGGTAATCTTTCAATCCTAAGAAGGTGCCAACTAACTTAGCTGGCTAAGTCCTTTGCAAGTGAATGCACGGACTGAAAATGCAGACCACAAACAACATAGTCATAATATGTTTGCTATGCAACGTACTCATAAATTACAACTTGCATGATCATTATAGATCAGAACAACAAGAGAAAAGAATAATAATAGTAATATCTGGAAAATGAATAACACGGCCAAATCCAAATTTGATCTCAATCAGTAATTAACAGCTTAGAGAGCAGATTGAAGTGCCCGAACTTGAGTAGTAGTCACTAGTCATCAGTCATCTGTGTGTAGAATTCTTACACAAGATGAACTCAACGGCCTTTTGGATCCATGATCTGGGAAAACACAGCACTAGGTGTTAGTCCATCGGAGTCTTCACTTGCCAGGCTTCTACCACCAATGCTCATACTCATGCCAGTGATGCCACTGCTCTTGGAGTCAGTCACATCACCATCAAAACCATCAGGGTCCTTCTTCCCTTTAGCATCCGTGTACAAGGACACATCTTCACGGTGCATTCCACCAATGCCTTTGCCACTATCCTCCGCACTCTCCTGAAGCTGCAAGGCAAACTCAAGGTTCCACAAGACATCACCCATGGATGGCCTCTCAATGCCCTGCTCCGCCACACACTTCATGGCAGTCTCGGCGAACTTCCTGAAGCACTCCGGCGCTATCTTTCCCTTCAGAAAAGGATCAATGATGTGATCAAGAATGCCTTTCTTGTAGCAATGGGGTGCCCACTCAGCCAAGCTCACTTGCTCCTTAGCAAGGGTTGGGTTCAAAGCCGGGCGAGCACACAATATCTCAAAAAGAACCACACCAAACGAGTAAACATCAGATTTGTCAGTCAATTGCTGCCTCCTGAAGTATTCTGGATCCAAGTAACCAAAGCTGCCCTTAACCACAGTGCTGACGTGAGTGTTATCCAGTGTTGGACCTGTTTTTGACAACCCGAAATCGGAAACCTTTGCCACCCACTTCTCATCTAGTAAGATGTTTGTTGTCTTCACATCACGGTGGATGATTGTGTGCTTGGCACCAGTATGCAGGTAATGCAAGCCCCTCGCAGCTCCAATGCATATCTCAAGCCTCTGCTTCCATGGCAGGGGAGGCTTTTGTGTCTTGTACAGATGCTCACGGAGTGTTCCGTGAGCCATATAATCATACACAAGGATCATTTCAGTGTTCTCTTCACAGTATCCAATCAGGGAAACAAGGTGGCGGTGCCGAAGCTTAGAGAGCATCTCAATCTCAGTTTGGAACTCATGCACCCCTTGCTCAGAAAGTGGGTTCCCACGCTTAATTGCCACCTTGGTCGTGCCACCATCAATTTCTCCTTTGTAAACCTTACCAAATCCTCCCACACCAAGAAGCAAGGCCTCATCGAAGTTGTTCGTCGCCGCCTTGATCTCGGCAAAGGAGAAATGCCTACAAAGGTTTGATGGCAGGGAGGATGCAATGCTACCGGTGGTGTTGGTCTTGGCAGAGGCAGCAGAGTGTGAATTGCCATAGAGAGAAAGAGGGAGCCAACCAGATGGCCCTTCACTTTCACCAGAATCCTTTGCATGACCCCTGCGGCGCAATGCAGCAGCACCAAACAGTCCAAGCACAAGTACCAAGACAACACCTCCAGTGACACCGCCAGCAATGATCCCTACATGATTCTTTGATGATTTTCCTCCATGAACAGACAATCGACCCAATGAAGGGTCAATGACATCTTGCTTAGGAGGGGGATCAGGGTTTGGCCCAGCCAGACTACCCGCAGTATCATTAATCTTGAACACCTCCACCCCATTCAAGATGGCATCATAGTACTGAGACTTGGAAGCCGTATTGGGATGCAGCGCAAGCCAAAGGTCCTGCCTTGGCTCCTTCCCATCGCCATCAGGAACAAACACAACATAGTCCTTATGGACAGGAACCCCATTGTCATGCGAAAGCCCAAACTCCAGAGCCCAGGCAATAACATCAGCACCCTGCTGAGCGGTCTGATTGTTGAGGAACACATCAAACACCCTCTGATTAATCTTGGTGATGTTCGTAGACCCCTCACAGAAATGCAGCCTCACCAGGTAAGAGAACCCAGAATCCACAGACAGAATCCAGGTCAGGTTGTAGTGCACATTGACGTTAGCACTGGGTCCCATGGACCTTGCGGTGGCATACACATCAAGAGGAGCAATGAAGGATGGCGTCCCCGGAGGGTACTCAATCTTCACCTCCGGATCAGCAGGCTCCGTCACTCCATAGGCCGCACCGTACAGAAACCCGACATCATCGTACCACGTCCTGAACAAACCGGTATCGCGCGAGGGCGAGATGTCATTTCCACCAACGTTGAGCCTGTACAGATTCTCAAGCGCGGTGCTGTTGTCAATGGTGAAGGCAGTGCCGGTGCCAACAATCATGGTTGTTCCATCGGTGGAGCTGTAGACGTCGGGCATGGACACCACCTCGATGCCGTTGACAAAAGCATAGGCGTTTTTGGAAGAAGGTGTGAAAGTGACGCTGAGCTTTTCGCCGTCGACGTTGATGGAGTATTCCTTGACGATGGTGACGTAGTTGAGACCGGCGGTGGTTTGAGCGACGCTGAAGTTGCTGAGGAGGGTGTAGGACTGGGCGGTGACGGCGAAGAGGGCGTTGGAGGCGTTGAGGCCGCCGTAGGAGGAGGAGTAGAAGTGGAGGCGGAGGAATTTGCGGCCGGGGGCGACGGGGAAGGTGTAGGTGAAGGGGGAGCGGGAGAGGCGGGCGTTCATGTAGGGGACCTGGGGGACGGCGGGATCTTGGGTGGCGGCGGGGGAGGTGCTGGAGCTGCCGGCGGAGGAGGAAGCCACGAACTTGGAGCCGACGTCGGAGGTCCATTTGCGGCCGTCGGTGTCGGAGCTCTCAGGTGGGCCGCCGCAGTTGAGTAGGATGTTGTCGGCGGGCTTGTAGTCCGCAGCTCTAGTGAGTTGAGTGGCGAAGAAGAAGAAGAACATGCAAAGGAAGAATGGGACACACATGCCGAGGTTGAGGTTGAGGTTCCTCATGATTATAAGGTTGAGGTTGATTTTTTATGTTTTTTTTGCCCCTCTTTTGTAGTTATAGTTTAGCAGCTGAGGAGAAGAGGTAGCATTAAGATCCTAGATTTGGGGAAAAGATCTAGTTTTGAGATGAGTCAGATCAGATGAGAAAGGTGATGTGGGTGCTGGAAAATGAAGACACAGTTTCCCAAAATAAGCAGAATCAAATTGAAATGGAAAAAGAAAAAGAAAAAGAAAAAGAAAATGCTAGATGAAGAGAGTAGATTGTATTGCATTGAGAGTGAAGAGAGTGCGGAAGGGAGGGAGGAAGAGGAAATGTGAGGAAGAGAAAGGGAAGCACATCTATTTACCCTCAATAAATAAAGGCAAGGGGAACGAGAAGAAGATATGAGCAGCTGAGCGAGCTAAAGGGTAACCAATGATCTGTTTTTGGAGAGAGAGACAAGGCTTCCTTCCTTGGGAAGATGGATACATAATGGAGCTCTTAATAGCTAACACAAAAGGCGCCGACTTCGGTGCTCTTCGCTGGTCAAGGTGCTTAGTGCACCTTGCAATCTGATGGTGAGATTATGAGGTGTATCGATGTACCAATCACTTATGATGCACTGTAGTAATATCTAATTTTAAGAAAATTTAAAAATATAATTAAATATATTTTAAAAATTAATTATTATATATTGATAATATAAAATTATACTGGTAGTATAAAATAATTTTATACTATCATTATAATAAAAAAATTTTATCAATATAATTTTACTCTGTAGTGTAATTTTATACTGACAGAGTATAAAATAATTTTACACTGTCATTATAATCAAAAATTTTATCAGTATAATTTTCTTTCTGTCGATATAATTTTATCTTGTGATGTAAAATTATTTTATCTTGTCGATGTAATTTTATACTACTAATATATAAAAATTAATTTTTAAAAATTATAAAAATTTTATCAATATAATTTCTTTCTGTCGATATAATTTTATATCTGTCATCGTATAATATTATATTGATAGTATAAAATTATTTTATATTATCAGTATAATTTTATATTATTAGTGTATAAAAATTAATTTTTAAAATATATTTAATTATATTTTTTAATTTTTTTTAAATTAATATATTACTATAATGCATCATAGGTAATTGATATATCGATACACCTCACAAATCTACACCATCCGATGCGCTACAGTCACAAGGTGCACTAAGCACCTTGGACTGCGAAGCGCACCGAAGTCGGCGCCAACACAAAAAAGTGAAGTGCAACTAGCAGGTTGGTTTGCTATATTCAATTTATAGTTTTAATATTGCTACACAGTAATCGCAATTATACTTATATATTATCTCATAATTTTAGAATTTTATTTTAAATTTTAGTTTTGTAATTATATATATATATATATATATATATATATATATTTTAGCATCTAATAAATTTTATTTTCACGTACTTATATTTTTAGTTTATCATATAGTCGTAACTAATTAAATTTTAGCATTTATTACTAATTATAATTTATAACTGATTCTATTTAATTTTTGTTTTTTTTATATTTGTATCCACTAATTATTATGTGTGAGATAGTTAAATGCATCTTATCTTATATATAAATATGTATGCATCAAGCACGCTTTGTTACTGTTGTAAAGCATTTCATTTAGAATAGCAGCAGCACCTGCAACGAACGATTTGACTTACTTAAGATTGACAAGGGGATGATGGTGTTTGTTTGTTTAATGCTGCTGGTGCCGGGTGATCTTAATGCACAGTTGGAAGGTGAAATGACGGACTTGACCTTGAAACGGTGCGGTGTTGGTGTCTGCAAAATTACAATTGCATGATGGAGGACAGGAGGGCAGGGGAGAGGAGATGATTGGATGACAGATCAGTTTTGCAGTGAAGGGCGGGCAGTATCAATATCAGCATCGAACTGACAGGCATACACACAGAGAAGCCCAAGCCAAGCATCTAACGCGGTTTCATGGCTCCCATTCACTTTCTGCCTCATGACCTCAACATAATTTAATATTCACGATTTTTTCTTTTGAAAAAAAAAATTGTATAATCTATTTTAGATTTATCCGTCACGCAGCACTAAGTATATTATCTAGTTTCTTTATTTATGTAAAATGTTTATCCATTTGAAAAGGTTATTATGAATTAACTTGCTTTATTCTAGATTGGAATATTTGTACTTTGCTTTGCTTTCTCTCTATTCATGGTAACGGTAGCATTCTATCCGATAATAACAAGTTATGGTATGGTATCCATATTTATAATTTGTACAAAAAATAAAAAGGCATAATTTCTTAAATTATAATTTATTTTCATTAACATATTTAATTTTTATTATATATTTTCTGAATTCTTATTCAATATCCTCATAATGTTTTATTTAATTATTTATTTATATATTTAAAAATATTTAAAGCAAGATAAGTTAAAAATAAAGTAATAAATACATTTTATTAATCATAAAAATTTAAAATTAAATTTAATAAATTCTCAGTAAATAATTAGCTAAAATTATATAAATAAACATAATTATTTATTATTTATTAATCTTTTAGATTTATTATGTATTAATAATAATAATAATAATAATAATAATAATAATAATAAATTTTAAATCTTATTTATATTTAACTATTTTTTACCTTAATTAAAAAATAATTTGGTGGTGTTGTTCTTCCTCGTTTTCCCCTCGATGTTTTCAACCTTTGCTGAAACCTGTGTCCTCTTGGGTCTGTAACAACGCAAGAAAAAAAGCTTTCAATTTTTTCGCTCAACAAGGCCTTCGCAGGTGAGTTTTGTTTTTCCCTCTGTTTTGGGCCTTTGGCCCTCTGTCGTACCCGCCACGCAAAAAATGCCGATCAAATTATCAAAGTGTTTTGACTGCTTTGCCTTTCTGCTCTAGCTTATTAATTTTGAAACTCAAATTAGATTTGATATCTTTTCGCTGATTCAATTGGATAATATTTGTTTACTTGGTTTTCACGATTAATGTAATAGAATAGAATAGGTTTTACTCTAAGACGCTGTGGAAGAGAAGAGAATGAATTTTAACCCTTTTTCGTTAGAATTTCCATTTAACTCTGAAGTTAGGATTTTTCATTTGACTTGTGTTTCTACTTCGTTTTGTTGCTTGTTGCATTTGCTGGCTTTGCTAACAGATTAGTCGACATTCCATATAGCTACAAGGCAGTCATTTGGCTTGTCTAGGTAAGATGACATATAAATTAAAAAAAAAAAAAAAAATCAGAAAATTTTGTATTCCGTAAAAGAGGGATAAGATTTATTGAATATGCAAGGTTGTTTAAGTTAAAAACAGATGAATAGTGTTAAATCGAGGAGATACTAGCATAAAAGTTGAAATAGATCAAGGAATAACGGATCTCAGTCCTATCGCTCCCAAAGCTGGAATCCAAATGTCTTGTGCATGGAACTCCAAGGCCCAGCTATATTGGGTTCAGCACGTACATTTTACAAGCATGTGGTTCTACAGTGGCAGTCAATTTCCCCACGAATTGTCTCCCCAGTGTCTTGTGCTGCATGCATTAGAGTAGAGGATAACTTACAACATCAGTGTCCAAAGTGTGATCAAAGAAGAAGAATGAAAAAGCATGCAATGCTATAGAATGAAAGACAATAGATGTATTATTATTATTTATACAAAATTACCTCCCAAAGGTCTCTTGCTTCCACAGCACTTGTAGGGGGAAGGCCAATGTCATCCCATTCCGCAGTGATGGCCTTACGACGACGGCCTCGATTGAGCAGAACAAGAGCTACCCTATATTCTGAAAGAGGACCTGCCCAAACCTGTTGAAAATACATTCCAATCATTATCTATCTATCTATCTATCTATCTATAGTAAAATTCACTTGTACAATAGTATTTATTGCAAGTAGATTGTAATTATTATACATAATAGGAAAAAACTAATAAATAAAATTTTTATCAAGTTAAATTTGAAAAAAATATATATATTAATTGTCTTAAAAATTTATTAATCAAATGGTGATAAAAAAAATTAAGATATGTTATTTCAAAAACTTAGTAAGGAGAAATGAAAAAATTATACAAGTTCTTTTAAATAAAAATATGACGGAACAAAAAAAATTAAATTACTTTTAAGAGCATAAAATATTATATTATTTTATATTAAGCATAAAATGTGTAATCTCTTATATAAATAAAATGTATAAATTTTTTTACTAAGATACATTATTTAGTTGAAAATCGAAGTTTGAATATATTGATATAAAATGATTTATATGTAATGTATGTGCATATATAATTTTAAGTAATTTTTGTGTAAATATTAAGAAAATAGTTGTCAAAATTTAAAATTAAGTCAGAAAATTATTAATCAATGGTAAATATATATATATATATATATATATATATATATATATATATATATATATATATATATTCTTTTATGTCACAAAAAACTAATACAAGATATTGACAAAATTAAATTACTTTTTACAATAGAAAATATTATATTATTATATGTAAACTTTCTTATATATACCATTATATTATTAGAAATTTTGTCATTTTATTTTGTCAGAAATTTGTTAATAAAAAACTCAAAGTAGTATATTTTGTTTTGAGAAGACAATAATTCTTGATAAAAAGTATATTATGCAATGATAATAAATAGAAGCCATAGCCAATCATTGAACTATAGTGAAAAAAAAAAAAAGATTAAAATATATTATTTCGAAAACTTAGCAATGAAAGGTGAAAAATTATATAGGTTCTTTAATGTAAAAAAAAAATGTAACTAAAAAAATTAAATTACTTTGAGAACATAAAATATTATATTATTTTATATTAACTATTAAATGTGTAATTTCTTATGTAAGTAAAATGCATAAAATTGTTCACTTAAATAGTTTTTGCGCAAATATTGAGATAATAGTTTTCAAAATTTAAATTCGAGTCAAAAAATTATTAATCAAAGGTGAAAAATTATATTTGTTTTTTATGTCACAAAAAAATAATATAACATGGCAACAAAAATTAAACTACTTTTCATAATAGAAAGTATTGTAGTATTATATATTAACTATTGGTTAACTTTTTTTTTTTTTAATCTATACCATTATATTAGAAATTTTATCATTTGATTTTTTTGGAGATTTGTTAATAAAAGATTTAAAGTGACATTTTGTTTTAAGATGAAAATAATTTCTAATAAACATGTATTATGCAATAATAATAAATTGAAGTCAAAGTCAATCATGTGTTGTATTGACAAAAGTGATCTCACCAAAAAAGTTATATGTTATTATAGTTGAGAAGGATAACAAATATATAAATTATGCTAAAAAAATTGTACAATGAAATATATAATGAATTCAACATACTTTTAGTCTACTTTATTGTGTAAAATAATTAAAATAAATGTTGATATATTATACTATATCTAATTTTTAATTACTATTAAAATTATTTTTAAAAGTATTCTAATTAAAAATAATTATAAAACATATAATCAAACTAGTTTCTTTCTCATTCAACACTTGAGGCAACAGCCTACGTGGCATAGCAAGAGCAATTTACCTCGAGAGAACCTTCCATCCTAACCTTTTTACCTTGTACACCAAGTGGATCTGAATTGGCAGGAAAAGAAATAACAACCATATCACAGCCCTTAATGCAAGATAGACACAACAAGATGACATTTGTTAAGCATTACCTTGGTTAACTGCAATAACCTCCGTATTTGATAATATCTCTTTAGTCTCGCTGGTCATATTTCGAACATCACAGCCTATAAGAAGAGGAGCCTGCAATAGCTCTTTGCATCATAAACTGAAGCACTGTATATTTGCTTTCTCAAAAACTATATGCTTCGAAGGAAAGAATGATAAAGATCAATACTACCTTGGAAATGGCCCATAAACTGAAGTGAACAATATATTCAGTTTTGTTCATTCCTCCATTCCCCACCTCGAGCATGTCAGGATCTTTCGATTTTAATGTTTAGCATGACTCACTGTTAGATGACATTCAAAAAGATACTCACTATTATCCACACAAAGATAAGGTAAAGAAACTCTAACCATTCCAACCACCAGGTCTTGCAAAATCAGCATAAATTTCATTCATGTCTGCCCTTGAAACCATACTGCCAAAGAGAATAGTTACATTTCGGTTAGTGCAACAACGGACAAGTCTTCACCACAACTAATAACTGAACTCTTGGTTTTCACCTTTTCCAATTGTCTGCAATGTCAGGAGTAGTTCTCCAGCTGTTTCCCACTTGAGAACCCCATGTAGCAGGGTGCATGTCTCCCCTATTGAACAGCGCACATCTCATTAGGAGTAAAGAGTTAGACTATAAAATTTAGAGACCATCAACCTTCTGAAAGCAAACAAAAGTGTAAAACTATACCATTCACATAGTGAGAAGTAGATTGGACGACCTGCCTTCATTAAAGCTCGAGTCATGATGGGATATCTATATATAAGACGACAATAGTTTTCGTGTTTTGAGTGTGATGAGCTTGGAACATCGAAGATATCAAGCCAACAAAGAGGGCATAAAAAAGGCTTGATGGAAATGTAACTATTTTCAACTACCTAACGGTGGGCTTTATTCCAACATTGTCGCAGTTGTCATACTTCAAATAATCAACACCCTGTATGTAAAGCAAAATAATTTATCTAGTACCGGTTAATATGTTCATCAAAATGTTTTATACCCATTTGAGGAATAGGCATACAAAAAAGTTCTATACCCATGATGCAAAAGTCTTGGCATCTTGCTCCTCATGACCAAGTGAACCAGGCATTGTTTTGCTACAAGTAAAGTACCTGCAAAATTGTCCCAACAACACAAAGAAATAATGCCAGTAGTTTAGAGTTGACAAAGAACATATGACTAATTTGTTTAGGTGGTTTGGCCAAGTGTTGTACCCTGCATCTGTATAAATGCCAAGCTTAAGACCTTTGCTGTGTACATAATCTGCAAGAGCTTTGATGCCTGAAGAAAATTTTGATTTGTGTGCTACCATATTACCCTACGATATTGTTTAGATTAAATACTTTAGTATTCAATGAAATAGACTTAATGAGGAATAGAAATCAAACATATAAAAACTACACAAATCATACATTGTCATCCCGAGCTATTTCACCCCAGCCATCATCTGCGAGAATTTATGGAGAAATGTGGATCAAGGTTAACTGCCAGTGCTTATAACATTTTGCTAAGTAAAAGTAAGCATGAAAAAATGAGAAGTACGAAGGTTGAAAAGGAGTCGTTCTTTCTTGTACCTATGTTGACATAGGTGTATCCAAGCTTGGCAAGACCACTAGAAACAAGGGCATCAGCTGTAAAATCATACGGCAAATTTACAATCAGATTGTTGTGTTGAATGCCAAAACCTCTGATGATTCGATCAACTCGACAAAAATAAAAATAAAAACAAAGATAGGTCGGTGTCTTTATGGAAAATGAACTGAGACAAATGGAAAGCCCTCTTATCAATCCTTTCATAGAGACCCAACTGCAAGTTACAATTGCCAAAGAAAAAGGTTCGTCATGCAGATCGCTTTGGACTAAGTTCCTAAATTTAGATGTTATGCACATATGCACGTCACATAACCATATAAATGATGAGGTACCAGTTTCTCGGATAACTGTTTCATTTATTCGCCAGTAAAAATGATTCCAACTGTTCCACCTGCATAGAAAGCGAATGAAATAACTGATCAGTATGATAATCTTTTGACGCATGGACTCAGATAGACATCAATGAAGTGTGCATTTCATTGTTACTGCTTCGTCAAGGTAAGTTGATTCTCTGAACATCCTGCTCAACTAAATTCCTTGGTTTACTAAGTTATGGGCTAATAAGAACAGTGTCATATGATTGAAATACCAAATTTGCACCACACTAGAACCAGGAATGGCCCATATTTATCAATGCAATCCAAAAACCAGAATGATAAACTCGGAAGATAGATTCTAAAGTAAAGATAATGGTAAAAAATGTTGAAGCAACTAATGCTTTGATAAATATGGGTGAGAATGCGAGCAAAATTTTGCTGTAAAGCAAGTGCTATGGTTTCTATTGTGGTAACGCTTTTTGCTATAAAAATTGTGATTGTGGTTGAGCAGTATTAATGAGAAGGGAATGTGGTGATATTGCATACACATATGTACATGTTACATGACATACCCCATAGGAGGAGTGACACCAAGTCCATTGGCCAAAAGATTCCTCCTGAGTTTCTCCTCGTGGTTGTTGAACTTTGTTAGCCTTGATGAAGCACAAACGCTAGCAAATGGCCAAAGCATTAGGATCATCGCAGCCACAGCTACCAACATCTCTCTACCAACAGTTCTCTCCATTCTCACTTTAGCTATGCTTCACAGTCACACAGTGATCACGTACAGTTTCCTTCCGTTTAATATTACAATTTTTGTAGCCTTGTATTAAGGATTGGACTGGTAGCTAGTGCTGTGTATTCCCATTTTCAAATTTGAATTTTAAGATTCACTTTTTGGATAAATCTTTACAACAAAGATTCAAATTTCAATTGATTCACAAGATGATCGGAAACTACTGTTAATAGTGATACCAACAGAAAACCTCTCCACACCTAAGAAGAGCGTTGATAATATCTACAGCCTCGCGATATGCACACTGCAAAAGCAATTAAGCATAACTTCTGCAACAACATGTAAATGAATTTTCTTTTTAAATAATAGTGTTAAGCATTTTTATATTTAAAAAGAGTTTAATTTGGGTGCACCGATTGTCATCCAATCAAAACCTTCCATTTGCATAATCATTCAAGTAGTGGATGGTTATATCAAAAAGTTTTGCTAATATGGTAATATATGGTTGTATGTGTGTATAAAAATTTTTTTACATTAATAATACATTCAAATTAAATCCTTTAAAAAAAGAGCTCTACATCCCAATTTACTCAACATTTTCATAATCTATAAATAAAAATGAAATCAAAAACATTTTCTTCTCTTTGTTATCGTAAATTAATTATCTGTTATGTTGATAAATAATAAATAACGGACTGGGCTCATAGTTGTAACTTGTCGGCAGCAGCTTTCTTCATTGACAACAAGCACCTCGGGGATTGTGGGTTTCTTTGGTGTTTTTTACTCGACATGGTCCGGACCACTTTATGGCCCAGTGGAGGGGTCTTTCAATAAGAAACCTCTAATGAGGCAGAGGAGGGAATGAAGGATAGGAGAAGGAAAATTGGGACGAAGAGTATCTTCTGAACAGATTGTTTCCCCTATTCTTATTGTATATGTCTAACTCTTACCAATTAAGCTTAAGAAAGTGGGGTTTTTGAATAAAATGATTATGATATTCACATATAACATACTACCTACCACCTTTTCTTTGGAGCAAATTTGACATTCATTTACAACCAAAAAGCAGAGAGAACACATCGTCATCGTCATCATATATATATATAAATGTGATTATAAGGCAACGTGGATCATAACCAAATGAACAAAAGGGAACAAGGATCAAATCTGTAGGCGAGGCTTCTATCAAGGATTTTCTGAATTTGGGACAAACTGTGGTCTAGTAAATGAAAAGCCGTAAGAACAAATCATATAATCATCCAAAAGAATCATGGACTTGCACACGAATTATAAGAACTTAGAAAAACAGGTGTCTCAGCAAAATAAAGGCAGCATGTCTTTGTGCACAAGCAAAGCACAAATTCGAATCATAAGAACTTGGGAACAAGGACAGCTTCTAGCAGAGGCACCACGCATAGTTCCAAAAAGAAAAACCGCTGACTTTGGACGCAGGCATTTATATGTCTTGGCCTTCTCAAAAAAATATCATAGGTTGCTGGCAAAGTACAAGTGTCACAAACGACGTTGATATGCTTGCATGACATATGCAAAGAGTGCCAGTTCACACCGACCTTGCCTTCATTTGCTATTTTGTTGTGATCATCGCATCCCATCTCCACCTATTTTCCGCTTTTCCTGAACAAAGGATCAACCATCCTCCAAGTAGTTTCCAATTTTAGCAGAGAAGAGACAGTTACATTACATGGACTCAACACACGGACACAGGTATGACCTTCTGTTTCTCCTTTGTATAAATTCCAGTCATCAAGTTCTTCAAGAAATGTATCTGATGGAGACATCACATCTAGAATTGATTATAAAGAGGCTATTTTAGATATGGGGGTGATGGGTGAAAATTGGTGTACATGCTAGTTTCAAATTTAACAAAGCCTCCCTGTATCCCAAATTCAACCTTGTGGAACCCACTTGAGCGTACCTTAGGAGTTAGGACTGACATTTTTGCAACTTTACTCCTACCCTTGAATTGTCTATCCATTGGTCAGAAGTGGAATGGAAGAGATCAGAACATAAACTTATCTTCGCTTTAAAGCCAGAGTAGAAACATGATCTCAACTTGTACACTACCACTACTCTTCTGTATTCCTGTGGAAGAATACTTTGGATGATCACGTATATATAATGTGGTCCAAAGGTAAAAGAGGATGGACACAGTGGCTGGGTAATATCTATGGAGAATCAGACGAGATTTGGACCACGTATTATTTCCTTGATCCTTTTTCTGATCCTTACTAAAAATTTAAGTTCAACTGCGTTTGATAGCAGTGAATATGAAGAATGGGAAAGCATTCAGAAGGAAGCCGAAACCCATTCTATCTTAAGCTCTAGGTATGTCTCACAGTACTCTACCAGAAACATGTTCTGTCTTTAAGTTTCATAATCCATATGTTTGTTTATTTTAACTTGGGCAGTCATATATATGGTTTTAATTTTCTTGGTTTAAGGAGTGAAATGGGAGACATGGAAGAAGATGAATGGCAGATGGTGCAAACGAAGGGAAACCAATTTGTTGTGAACGACCAACCTTTCTATGTTAATGGATTCAACACTTACTGGTTGATGGTATTTGCTGCGGATGAGTCCACCAGAGGAAAGGTCACTGAGGTGTTCAAACATGCATCCTCAGTGGGTATGGCTGTTTGCAGGGCTTGGGCCTTCAATGATGGCCAATGGCGAGCCCTTCAGAAATCTCCATCAGTTTATGATGAAGACGTATTCAAGGTTCTCCTTAACTGTTTGTTATTTCCAGTGCTTTTTATATCCAATTTGGCTTCTTTAGTTAGGCACCAACCCCTATGAATTGCTTGTAGGCTCCATGTGGTTACTGATTTTTAAATGATGATCCACACTTTAGTCTATGTGCAGCTATAAATAGTATTTCCCATCTTAACTTTATTGCTAGAATCACAGGCCCTGGATTTTGTGGTCAGTGAGGCTAAGAAGTACAAAATCAGGCTCATATTATCATTAGTTAACAACTGGGAGGCTTACGGTGGCAAAGCACAATATGTCAAATGGGGTACTGCTGCTGGCCTAAACCTGACCTCCGATGATGACTTCTTCTCACATCCAACTCTCAGGGGCTACTACAAGGCCCATGTTAAGGCAAGTCCCTTTAAGTGTGACACACTGGAACTGAAGCACGTTTGTGATGTTCTGCAATGATGAAATGCCAACGAATTTACTGCTTTTTGTCTTGTCTTGTTTATTGCTCAGGATTAATTTGGTTCCAATACTGTTGTTATCACTGTGCAGACGGTGCTCAACAGAGTTAATACATACACAAACATCACTTATAAAGAAGATCCAACAATTTTTGCTTGGGAGCTGATGAATGAGCCTCGGTGCAACTCAGATTCCTCAGGTGATACGTTACAGGTTTGCTCCTCTAAAACTAAAGCTTTCCACAAAAAGAAAACAAAAGAAGGCCTATGGTTATAATGCAGTTTGTGATATCATGTGATCACAGCATACAATTGCATTCAAGTAACCAGTTCTTTCAATGATACCACACTTTACACTCATTTGAATATGTTTTAGGAATGGATAAAAGAAATGGCATTCTATGTGAAGAGCATTGATACGAAACACCTAGTGGAGATTGGACTTGAAGGATTTTATGGACCCTCGACGCCTCAGAGAGTTCAGCTCAACCCAAATTTATTTGCTCAACAGGTTGGAACCGATTTCATCAGGAACCACCAGGTTCTTGGCGTCGACTTCGCTTCTGTTCACATATATCCAGACTCTTGGTAAGTTTATTCAGTCATAACTGCCAACCATTTATGCGAACTTCTGCATTCATGTTAATATCATATTCATACGCATCTGCATACTGGTGTAATCTATTATATAAATGTATATTATATTTTGTTTAATAATGTATTATGTCAGTCACACGCATTTCTTCTTTGCTTTCACCGTTCTTCTAATTTTCTAACATCCATAACTTTAGACATGAATATGACATTTTTCTGACTAAGAATTAATTACCTGGTTGAAGGATTTCACAATCAATTGCTGATACCCATCTCCCATTCATAAAGTCTTGGATGGAAGCCCACATAGAGGATGCCGAGAAGTACCTTGGAATGCCCGTTGTTTTTGCTGAGTTTGGTGTATCTTCAAAAGATCCTGGCTACAATTCATCGTACAGAGACAACCTCATAAACACTGTGTACAAGACTATCCTAAACTCCACAAAGAAAGGAGGGAGTGGAGCTGGAAGCCTTTTGTGGCAACTCTTTCCTGATGGAACTGATTACATGGATGATGGATATGCAATTGTTCTCTCAAAATCCCCTTCCACCTCAAGCATCATATCCCTCCAGTCCACAAGGCTTGCTCTTTTCAACTCCTTGTGTTCTAAGAGATGCCATTGGGGTTGTAGGAAGAAAAACATGTTTGACAAAATACTCTATCACGACGAACTCTAACTTCATATGTTGGAAGTCTCCAATTATGATGTTATGGCCATATAAGCATGCATGTTTCGGTCGTAGTGGATGCAATGCAAGAGTATCAACGTCAATCTTAAAGTGACACTACAAAGGAAGTAAAGAGAGGAGATAAATATGGGGATTCAGCATACCATTCTGCTTATATTAATGTCAATGGTGTTGTTTTTTTGTTGTACAATGTCAATAGTGTCTTTACTTTGATGTTTGAATGTTATGACATTTGTGTGGCAATTGGTAAAATAAGCTAGCATTGTAGGTTACAAGTACTATCGTTCTTTTACTAAAAACAACTCGTTTGAAAGGCATAAGAAGCACCATTTGGTACATAAACACTCTCAAATTAAAGCACCTTGTGGAATTGAATACATAATCTCATGTTCGATGTAAGTATGTAACTTTCATCTAATAAGTAAGAAATCATATATCACAATGTCAATAGATTGCTACTTCACTTAGCTCTATATCTTGTTTCAAGCCGTAGTACCCCAAACTTATGGTATTATAGGCAAGGTCTTGGCATTTTCAGACCGGTCACCTCTTGTAGATATAAACCATGGGAGAATAATGATTAAGCTATAACAATCACTAAGTGCTCCTGCCTGAGCTACTGCCACATAGATTACAAGAAAGATATAAATCTATCCAGCAGCAGCAATAGTTCTTTCCTTCTGTAATATATAGTCTGGCTGAAATTCGGTAGAAAGTCTCTCCTTGATTTAAACTAGGGGAGAAAAACCAAATGGAGATTAAACAAAGGAACAAAATCTTATAACTGATGATTGTCAATTCATAAGCTAGGTGGGGCTTGCCGTGAGACACCTTTGAATTCAAATGTGCTCCTCCTGATGGAAATAAATATTTTGAAATAATATTACCACAGAGAGGCTTCAATAAAAAATGATATGGTTGTTACAAAAATAAAATAAAAAAGAACAAATATAAATAGGTAAACCATCCCTGACATGTTATCAGTAATTGAAGGCCAATGGAAACCTGTTGTCTTACACTGAGAGAAAACCTTTTGCATCAATCAGAAATTTTTGCCTCACTTTGTGATGCAAAAGAGAGTGCATATACATTGCAAGAAGTTCACATAAGTGATCCTCTCTCATCCTGTTTAATTAATGCATATAAAAAGCACTAGTTTCATAATCAAATTTGAATTATTTTGCTTAGTGTCTTTTCACAGAAACAGGAAGGTAACTCTAGGTACATATTCAGAGGGCAACATGGAGAGCAGCAAGAGGAAACAAAGAATTTCTGCTCAAGCTTTACTGTATAAATATGAAAGATAAACGAGGGATAAAAAATAATGAAAGTATCAGAAAATGGGAAGATATACTTACATTGCTAAGCAGCTCACTTTCTGCTTAAGCTTAATTTTGAAAGGACTGCAGCTGCTTGATCACCCCCCAGGAGAAAATAAGGGTGTCTCAAGGCAGCAGCAGCAGATAAACGTCCTCTTCTTAGGTAGCCTCTCTCAGAGATAAGCTTTGTAGCTAAGTCCCACCCTCTACCAGATTCACTATCCAGAATTTGAAAGTCAGGTCTGAGGCGAGTATAATCTCTCCATTTTTTCAAATCATATCCACACGTTTTTATTTCGAGATTGAAATTCCTCAAAGCAGAAGCAGACCTTAATGTTGGTATTGCCATTTGCAGGAGTACAATCCCAACCGAATACATATCAAACAGATCAGGACTGTTTAACTACAACAATAATCAGATAACTCCACTTTAGCTCTTCCTGTGCACAATATATATACATGTCTTTGTGTGTGTGTGGAACAGACAGAGGAGAGTGGTGAACTAAGTTAATAAATGATTAACACATTAACTACTCTTAGTTAATGTGCCTAAACTAGAAATATTTCACTAGGAGTTCCTACACTGTAATTAACCAAAGAACTCAGTTGTCTGTAAAGAGATCTTAACCAATATACTGCTTTAACGATCTTGATAAAGTGTATTCTATTTTCACTAAAACTGATGCACCTACTGAAGAACTTTGACTACATGAATAGGGTATAAGCAACAAACCTGCCACAGGATTGGTGAAAGGAAAGCTGCAATTGGCGCTGGTGGAGGACTTGGTGTTTCTTCTGGGAGTACATATAATTCTGGGGGACAGTAGTCAGGATCCAAAAGGGTACGGTTGGGAACATAATTCTTTCCAATCCGCAAGTCTGTTGCTGCACCAAAATCAATGAGTTTAATCTGACCACGTTTAGTGACCACTAAGTTGGCTGGCTTTACATCCCGGTGAACAATTCCTGTGTTGTGAATTTTCTTAAGAGATGTAATAATCTGACGCATTATTTGCTTGATGATCAATGCATTTCGTTTAGAAGAGTCTACACCTTGCAAGACACGTCCAAACATGACAGATTCTAAGTTTGAAGGAAAGTTGCGACCTTTCATGTAATCAGCAAGAGTACGATCTCCCTGTGACATGGGCAACCTTCCATTTAATGTAAAAGTAAATGAAGGATTAAACCAGACTAAGATGATAAATTTAATTTTCTATAATTTTCAAGATAACATTTAACACTACCCAAACAAGATAGTTATAAAACTCCAGACAGTTAGTGCATGCTTAGGTAATCTAAGGCTATTGTTTATGCAACAGAAATATCAGCTAGAGCACCTCAAACTTCCAAACAAGCCATTTTCCACCTTTTGTGAACTGTGAATTTGTTTTATCAGCTACAAAACTTCCAAGGAACTCAGCACATGTTTCGGGTGCTGCTCGAGAGAGCCTGTAATTGAACCACTCCTCAAAATCACCAAATTCTTCAGCCCCTTTGATTTCAACCTTCACCTGCACGTGCCATCAGTCAACTGCTGAACATGTTTTATAGCATTTCTAATCAAAAACAGAAAATGGAAAGGTAGTAAATCAAGTGTTAGTTTAGACAGGATAACTGCAAAGTTAGTGCACAAGTATGTAATCCTAAATTACCATCCAAAAATTAAAAAGACGGTTTGCAATTCAAAATATTTGCAACTTCATATATCTTTTTTCTCTTAATCATGAAATAAGAATTTATAAAGCAAGAAGAAGAACACAGAACAGAACGATAAGGGATCCTCCTAAACCCAAGGGAAACAAGGGGTGAAAGAAATAAGAAGAAAGATTCATAAGCTCAAGAGTGCTGTATGTTGAGGTAGAACTTGACTGAAAATTCTGGAATTGGGCTCTAATTATATACCTTGAGAAGATCTTGCCCTCCTTTCTTCTACAACATCCTTGAAAGTGAGTTAAAAAAAAGTGCTCAAGGGTTGGTAGAGTAGAACATTCATAATTTCATATATCATCCATCTATCTAATCAAAAGACCAAATCAAGGAAACTAAATAAAGGCTAGTTTTTCCCATGATCTCAAAATCAATTCAGTGTAAGGAAAACTTGATTGGTTATGTTTTACAGAACAGATTGCATAGGCCAACTAAGTGCTGACAGATTGATCAGAATATGCACTCACTTAGCAGTGAACACATTCACACCTGTTATCATACCCAAAAGCTGCATGACAAAATACAAGGGGGACATACAATTGCAGCACAATGAGGTACAGGTAGGTGAGATCAAACAGTTTGAATAAACAAAGTGAAAAAACCATAAGATCATTGATAATTTATATATAAACAGTTCCAACAACAACCCTCATTGGCCAAGGAAATATTGGATAAGTACAACTTACGATAAATTAATTATGAATATCTTGAGGATACCTTTTTAAGAATAACTTTATCCTTAGATTTGGCAACCAAACCTGCCCCCTTGCCTCTTCCCCTCTGCTGAGCCCTCTCATCCACATCCACATTCTTTGGGACCAAAACACCTGAGTAAACAACACCAAATGACCCTTCACCAAGCTTGTCCCCAACCAGAAAATCACTCCTCTTGAGATTCCTCCTCCCAGATAAACTGTCCAAACCAAGTTGAAGAGGAGCCAGAACGTATGCATCAATGGCACCAACAAGAACACCCGGCCTTGCAGTCAAGTAAATCCAAGTCAGCCCACCAAAGACCACTAACCCCCACTTCTGCATGTCTGATAAGTCTTGAGCTACTCTCTGAAACTGCACGAGTCCTGATTGGAGAACAGGAAACTGATCCAAGCCAACGGTGTTCTCCAACAAACCTCTTGCCATGTTATCCAAGAATGCATTGCACTTTGAAGAGTTGCTCCTGAAACGGTTTGTTAACAAAGAAACATTGTTTGAAGTGGTGAGTCTATGAGGAGAGAAGCAGATAGCCATCTGGTTATGTTGGATTGTGGTAGTTGCGGTTGGAGGGAGCAGAGAAGCCATGACATTCATTCCAAACAAAGCAGATGCTAATGAATGGATGCTCCCAACGTTGGGGTTGTTCCTCAGAAACTAGCAAGTAACATCAGCAGACGTGGCTGTTTTGCCACCTGTTCCTCCTCACTTTATCCAAAATTAAGGCCTCAAATGAAACCTCATCCAGGAAACTTGAAGGCCCAAAAGTATCAAAGGTCCGTGAATTTTTTTTTTAACTATTGCAAATTTGACCCAAAAAAAAATGAAAACAAATTTGAAAAAGATATTTTGCAACATGAATAAAACAAATTTGGTTCTCAAAATATAAATAGCTTCAGTTAATATTTACACGTCCTTGTTCAATAGCCAATATTCGTCCACATGTATGTAATAGGAAAAAAAAATTGTATATGTCTAATGAGAAGACCTTTCATTTTTGTACTTTAAATTTAAGGCCAAATACTAAAAGAATTTTTTTTTTTGAAAAAAAATGAGTTTATCAAGTATGTAAAAATATATTTAGTTCTTACTTAAATTGACAAAATATCCATTTTGGCCTCTAATAAAAATTTTAGGGGACAAATTAATCCCTCAAAATTTGAAAATTCACAAATAATCTTTCATTATTAAAAAATGAGATATATTAATTCCTTCGTACATATATTTTAAGGATTTTTTTATGAAATAGATCTATTTAGAGGGATTAATATGTCATCTTTTTTAAAAAATAAGGGATTACTTATGGACTTTCAAATTTTAAAGGGTTAATTTATTCCCGTAAATTTTTATTTGGGACCAAAATAGGTATTTTGCCTAATTTAAAGTATATAAAAAAAAAATTCTTATGTAGAAAGACATTTATGAAATGGAATAAATCTGTGAGGCAGTGTGTCGTCATCAGTACCAAATATTCCTTTGGAGAAATGTTTATACAAAGACAAGAAAAAGAATATATATATATATTAATGAAGTAGTGTACCGTAAAAGAAATTAAAAGAGATAAAAATGCTAAACTTTTTACTACAACTGAATAATTATACAAAAATATTAAATTTAAGCTTAAATTAGTACTTCCCTAAATATTAAAATACTGTCAAATTCTCTAAATATTAAGATGCTGTTAATCATAGAAATATGGTTTTTTACCCACAAAAAAGAAAGAAATGATGGTTGGGAGCGGCTGAAGACAATTATTTAGCAGTGGCTATGGTTGATGAGATTGTATTGATAAAAAGAATGAAATTTGAATATTTCACGTAACAAAAACAAAATATTTGCATGCCAATGCGAGGGGAGCATTCTAGAGCCATCTCTCATATCTCTCTGAATGAAATGAAACTGAAAACGTAGGTTCTGACTCTGACGTGGAATATTGCACGTGCATGTGTTGAAAAGAACATGGTTATCCATCGTATGTTAGTTAGTTAGTCAGACAGTCAGTTATTAGGCCATCTGAACGCATATGACATGGCATGGAAGTGTCTGTCTGTGTGTGTTTAAGAAACAACAATTTGTTTCTAGAAATGGAAGAGAGGAAGTTGAGCTGAGCTTAGCTGAGTGAGATTGGTGGCTCCGCGCTTCCGTCTCATTCTGAAATTATCTGTCTTTTGTAGTTACCAATTACATCAAATCACACCCCTTTCTCTTTCTCTTTCTCTTTCTCTTTGGAGTTGGAGTTGGAGTTTGACCCAACACAAACACAAACACAAACACAAACACATCAACAAAACTCTCATTTTTCATTTCCATCTCAAAGCCAAAGGCAAAGGCAAAGGCAATGGCAATGGCAAAGGCAGACCTGACCTGATCCCAATTCTGCATGCATTCATTCCAACCTCTTCACAATCACATAACTTCCCATACCCACTTCCCCTTTCCTTCTCATTCCCCTTCCAACTGCCCTTCTCATTCCAGGTACACTTTCATCATTCTCTCCCATCTGCCTCTTTCTTCATTGCATATTTATAATATTCAATGTCTTGCCATTTCACATTTTTGTCTCCTCAAATTTTTATTTTTTTTACTTTTTTTTTTTTTTTTTGTCAGGAAGGTTCCTTTTTGAGTTCCTGCAGATACAAATTTTGGTGAAGGCTTGGGAGGGGGAGGGGGAGGGAACAAACACTCACCATCACCATCATCATCATCATCATGAATGCAATGACACCAATTTGGGAGGAAAAGGTTTGAACTTTCAAGCTCCATTTTGGCATCTATTCCTTTCCCCCTTGTTACAAATAAAAAATGATGGACATGGTTTCATATATCTGACACTGAGTGATTCTCCAATGTCCCTGGAATTGGATCCTTCTTTGGTGATTTCTCTCCATCCCATGCACTGAAAAAGTCTCCTTTTTTGAATGCCCCACGCCTGGGGGGGTCGTGGAGTGCAATGGAGCTGCGTGTTCCCAATACCCCTTCTCTGGTACCCTTTGAAATATCTCAAGGGCAGGAGCATAAACCTCAGAGGATTCGTTACAAAAGTATGCAACTTGATGATAGCTTCCTCTTGCATGATGGTGATGCTAGGTTGATCTATATCAATGATCCTAAGAAGACCAATCAGAATTATGAGTTCGCAGGGAATGAGATCAGAACCACCAAATACACTCTTGTCACCTTCTTGCCCAAGAATCTTTTCATTCAGTTTCACCGGGTTGCTTACCTGTATTTCCTTGCCATTGCTGCTCTCAATCAGCTTCCTCCTCTGGCTGTATTTGGGAGAACCGCGTCTCTTTTCCCCCTCTTGTTGGTGCTCTGTGTCACGGCTATTAAGGATGGCTATGAGGATTGGCGCAGGCACATGTCTGATCGCAATGAAAACAATCGAGAGTGTCTAGTGCTTCAGTATGGTCAGTTCCGGCCAATGAAATGGAAGAGGCTACAAGCCGGCAACGTTGTTAAAATCTTTGCTGATGAGATGATTCCGGCTGACATAGTCTTATGGGGGACAAGTGATCAAAGTGGGCTTGCCTATATTCAGACAATGAATTTGGATGGAGAATCAAATTTGAAGACAAGGTTTGCTAAGCAAGAAACAGTTTCAGCAGTAATGCCAGAATCTTGTGCTCTATCTGGAGTTATCATATGCGAGAAACCAAACCGGAATATCTATGAGTTTACGGCCAACATGGAGTTCAATGGGCTTAAGATTCCCCTTAACCAGTCAAACATTGTACTGCGGGGTTGTGTACTGAAGAACACTGATTGGATAATTGGTCTTGTGGTTTATGCAGGACAGGAAACAAAAGCAATGTTGAATAGTGCAGCTTCCCCTCCCAAGAGAAGCAAACTGGAAATATACATGAATAGGGAAACCATTTGGTTGTCAGTTTTTCTTTTAATCATGTGTTCAGTTGTGGCCTTTGGGATGGGCCTCTGGCTGATACACCACAAGAACCAGCTTGAGACCTTGCCTTACTACAGAAAGACATACCTCAACAATGGCCCGGATAAAGGAAAGACATATAAATATTATGGGATAGCAATGGAAACATTCTTCTCCTTTTTGAGTTCTATTATAGTGTTTCAGATAATGATACCAATATCTCTTTACATCACAATGGAGCTGGTTCGTTTGGGTCAGTCATACTTCATGATTGAAGACATGGATATGTATGAAGCTAGCTCTGGAGCAAAGTTCCAGTGTAGGTCGTTAAATATAAATGAAGATTTGGGTCAAATACGCTATATATTTTCAGACAAGACAGGAACATTGACAGAAAACAAAATGGAATTCCGGAGAGCTAGTGTACATGGAAAGAATTATGGGAGCTCCTTGCTTATGTCTAATAATAATACAGGTATTTGGTCTTCTCTTTAGATGTTTACATGATTCCAGACTACTTAAAGATGCGTTACAGTGTCATTATCTTTATCATGCTGATACAGACTGAATCCACTTAAAGGCTAATATATGGCTATTGCACTGAGATAATGGGAAATTTTGGGTTTCTTGTGGAGGTTTGAGAAATGCATTAGTTTTGATTGCCTTGGTTTATGATTATGAGTGATGATAATTGGTGCCAATATAACACATCTATGCATCCCAGCAGCATGATGTTCTCTTAGGCGATCATTTTCTGTTTAATTACTTAAATCCATTCTGGGATTGACCTATGTATTAAGTTTTGTTCATACATAAAGCACTTTAGTTGTTTTACTCTATGTGGGAAGTGCTTCCTTTGATTCTCAAAGTTTCTGTTTTCTCTTATCCTCGGCTTATCTGATGAAATATCCATGCTCTTCAATAATTTTTCTTGTTATGAAGTATGAACTTTATGATTCAATTTTATATCTTCATCCGAATCATTGGTCAAATGAGTTCTCAAAGGATATCATGTATAAGCTTACAATGCATAGACAAAGTTGCTGGTGCATATATATCACAAATCATTATTTTTGTTATGTTTTGCAGCGGTAACAGCTGTTAGTGGTAAACGAAAATGGAAGCTCAAATCTGAAATTGCTGTTGACTCTGAACTGATGACATTGTTGCAGAAAGACTCAAGTAGAGACGAAAGAATTGCTGCTCACGAGTTTTTCCTTACATTGGTTGCATGTAATACTGTGATCCCTGTTCTTAGTGATAGTGGCAGCAGGCTTTCCAGTTTCAGAACAAGTAAATCAAATGAAGATATGGTAAGTATTGATTACCAGGGCGAATCTCCTGATGAACAAGCACTAGTTTCCGCAGCCTCTGCGTATGGATATACTCTTTTTGAGCGAACATCCGGACATATTGTTATTGACATCAATGGGGAGACAATCAGGTAAATAAATGACTTTCTTTTGGCGGGAGACTACATGTTTTACTTTCTTAAGAATGTTAGGCTTGATTTACATTTGAGATTTTAGCGCAATCTTTTACTTTGTATGTGGCTTATATCTAGACTATTCAGTAACTTGGTTATATCTGTCCGCATGATAGATTGGAAGTATTGGGCCTGCACGAGTTTGACAGTGTGCGAAAGAGGATGTCCGTTGTTATTCGGTTTCCTGACAATGTTGTAAAGGTGTTAGTTAAAGGCGCTGATACTTCACTGTTTAGCATCTTAGCAAATGACAATTCAAGCAACAACAACAACAACAACAACATATGGCATGCAACTGAGAGTCATTTGCGTGAATATTCTTTGCAAGGTTTACGCACACTTGTAGTTGCCTCCAGGGACCTTTCAGATGCAGAAGTTGAGCAGTGGCAAAGCATGTATGCAGGTGCAAGCACTTCATTGACCGACCGAACTGCAAAACTACGTCAAGCAGCAGCTATTATTGAATGCAACCTAAAGCTACTTGGGGTAACTGGAATTGAGGACAAGCTGCAAGAGGGTGTACCAGAAGCCATTGAGTCCCTGCGGCAAGCTGGAATCAAGGTCTGGGTTCTTACTGGTGATAAGCAAGAAACTGCAATTTCAATCGGTCTTTCCTGCAAACTTCTGAGTGCAGATATGCAGCAGATTATTATAAATGGCACTTCAGAGGTCGAATGCAGAAATCTCTTGGCTAATGCTAAAGCCAAATATGGTGTGAGATCTTCAAGTAAAGGACATCAGAATCTGAACCACCAAACACATGGTGGTCCTGATATTCCTAGTGATACAAAGTCATTGAGCACGCCAATGTGTAATCCAGGAAAGAACGAAGGGACTACATCTCCGTTGGCCCTCATAATTGACGGGACCAGTTTGGTTTATATTTTGGAGAAGGAAATAGAATCAGAGGCAAGATTATCCTTCCTAATTTAAAGTTTTTGTTTGTACTATTTATGTGCATTGGAACCATAGAGCTTGCTTTTCTTTCTATGACAGACCAACTGATATAGATTGTAGTATCACGTTCATTGTAGATATTTACTGTGTTACCCTTGCTTTTCAACAGCTTTTCGACCTTGCAACTTCCTGTAGGGTTGTGATATGCTGCCGCGTTGCACCCTTGCAGAAAGCAGGAATTGTTAATCTGATAAAGAGCCGCACAAATGATATGACATTAGCTATAGGTGATGGTAAGTTCTTTACAATGATTTGAAATGGCCCATAATTTACATTTGCTTTGCACCTCCTTTTTTGACATCGTTGTTGGGGAGAGGGCGGGGGGGCGGGAGGGATGTTGATATTGGAATAGGAATTGTCAATAAGTTGAGGTCATCAAGCCTCTGTCTGTTGCACTTTTAAATTTAGATTTGATTCGGTATGAACTTATGATCTCTTCTGTTTATTTTCGCTAATTTGGACAGGGGCCAATGATGTGTCAATGATCCAAATGGCGGATGTTGGCGTTGGAATATGTGGGCAGGAAGGGCGCCAAGCAGTGATGGCATCCGATTTTTCAATGGGACAATTTCAATTCTTGAAAAAATTACTTCTAGTTCATGGGCACTGGAATTATCAGCGTCTTGGTTATTTAGTTCTGTACAACTTCTACCGCAATGCTGTGTTTGTGCTGATGCTATTCTGGTGTGTATAATTTCCTTTGGGTATTACATGCTGACTTCCATTTTTTGTTTGACACAAATTGGTCTTGCTTCCTTTCTTTCTTTTAACTATTTTATCTGGTGCAATCCAGTGCTGTACATATTTTTTATTCTGATGTCCGATCTTACAGACATTTGAGAGCAGACACTCGAACTAGGAAACTGTGATTTGTATTATTTATGCCTATGCATAGGCATTGGACTGAGAGAACTATATAAAGGATTTTATGAATTTTAGGATGTTAACTTTTGTCTATAAAATTGTCCTTTTAGAATAGAATTCTTGTGCCACCATGTCCGGAAATCATAAGTAATTTTTCCAGCTGTATGCTATCCCTTTTTAAATTCATATATGTTGGAGGGTGTATCACCAATTTTTTTGGCTCGATGGTAGAAGTTATTGGATCTTTATAATAAATAGTTCTAGGCTTTTTAAGTTTTTTTATTGATTCTAATGCATTGTCTTCCTTGTCTATAGGTATATATTATGCACTGCTTTTTCTACAACTTCTGCATTGACAGAATGGAGTAGTGTCTTGTATTCTGTAATGTACACATCAATACCTACTATCATTGTTGGTGTTATGGACAAAGACTTGAGTCAAAGGACACTCTTGCAGTATCCAAAACTGTATGGTGCTGGTCACCGGAAAGAGGCTTACAATATGCAGTTGTTTTGGTTAACAATGATTGACACGCTATGGCAGAGCATTGCTCTCTTCTTCATTCCCCTATTCACCTATGAGGACAGCACAATTGATATTTGGAGCATGGGCAGTTTGTGGACAATTTCAGTTGTTATCCTTGTGAATGTACACCTGGCTATGGATATTAACCAATGGGTATTAACTATTCATGTTGCTGTATGGGGATCAATAATCATTACATATGTCTGCCTCGTGGTATTGGATTCTATACCTGTCCTTCCCAATTACTGGTTAGTCACATTTGTGTCTTCCTGTACGTGTTTTATATTATACATGATGCGGTACTGTAGGATATATAGCTAATGTGCCTCCAATCATTTCAGGACTATTTATCATCTAGCAGGGTCCCCTACATATTGGATAACAATTTTGCTTATAACAGTTGTGGCATTGCTCCCTCGGTTTACTTGCAAAGTTGTAAATCAAACCCTTTGGCCTTCAGATATTCAGATAGCTAGAGAAGCTGAGACAAGAAGAAAACAACATGAAGATCGGTAGTGAAGGCAAAAAGTGTACAGTTGACTCGTGTTATTTTCTTCTAGAAATTAGACAAATCTCATTTGGAATGGCAATTGGTTGGATAGGTTTTCTGGTATGGGTTTTCTCTACTCTCTGTTTTATATTAACTTTTCAAAATGGTTTTTTGTATTAGTGGGTTGATATTTCATGCACACTATTTTCCAGGAACATAGTGATAGTCTAAAGCCGAGAACAACTTCAATCATTTTAGATTCGTGTTATTAATAGTCTATAAACTATCATGAATGAGTAGTCAGGGATATTTCAAAGGTTTATGACACCCCTTTCTTCTTGAAGCAGTAATTTTTATGCAGTTAATCATATAGGTTTTATAGAATTTAGAGGTCATATGATCTTGAATGTAATTCTACTAATAGAGATACTGGTGGATCTTTTTGGATGTATCCAGAGAAGCCGTTCATTTGTAGTTACTAGTTATATTATACAAATGTAGTTGAATCAAGTATCGCATGTGATCTTTTACCCTCATTTTGTTTGTACTAAGGAGAGTGGGAAGTGGACAAACACGTGCTTAAGTACTGAAAACTTAGGACAAACATGTGTGCATAGAATAAAAGGGTAAAATAGGTGGGATGATGGCAGTGGCTAAAAAATAAGAAATTTGAGGTCAAATATGAGTTTAACTACTGAAAACTTAGGAAGAGATATTTGTACCTAAAAAAGGGGCTCCCTACGGACACACTATGAAATAATACGAGGAATTATGATGCACTGGACAGAGAGAAGTTGTAAAAAACATATGGCAAGTGGGTGTTTGTGAGTGTGTGTCGTTAATGAGTCTAAATTTTTCAGGTACAAATATCCCAACACACCTGGAAAACTTAATGTGCTTTATTTAAAATATGTTTTATTAACCTCCTCTGCTTCTCATAGGCGTAAGGTTTGTGTACATCCACCCACAATAGTGGGAGCCTTGTGCATAATGCTGCCGGCCGTCCATATTTTTTTTTTTTTTTTAATTTGTATTGTTTAAAATCTAAGTTTGAATGAGACTGTAGTGCCAATGGTTTCTAACCAACATAATTAAGATTAGCTTGCTCTTTTTACATGTTCAAATCTGTTTATGTTTGGCACTGATCTTTTGTGTTATCAATTCTTCAGATGAGTAGCAGAAAAGGTTGCACTGATGCGATACTGATGCTTGAATCCTACATAGTAACCATACAAGTCGTGGGGAATCGAATCACATGGAAAGTTGCAAAGCCAAGCCTAGAAGGTAAATGCCTCGGGCAATGAAGGTGAAAGGAGAGGGAGTTTGGAAGAGTCTCAGAGAGGAATTTCATGCAATTACAAGTTTGACTACTGGGGCATTGGCTACATGAACATTACTATGACATACTGATCTTAAAAGGTGCTGAGTAACCAAATGTAGAAGGTTCTGTAAGAATGGGTTTGATAAAAAGAGAATTGTCTCAAGAAAGGATGAGTGCAATTTCAACAATCCTTCCGCTTCTGTATACTTTGCAGTCAAACCAATAGCCGACCCTGCCAAAACGCAATTCTCATGCAAAGGGCGTCAACTAAATGAATACACATACATGTTTTTTGACTTTTCATGCAAACGCCAGGATAATTCATTGACTTTTTATTCATTCTGAAACAACACTTCTAAGAAAGCTAATATAAACGTTGACTGTGAAGGTTTATATACATACATATATATATATATATATATATATATATAGAACTTGAAGCAGCATGTACAGCCGGTTCCAAACGCTGAACTCATACCCTTTAATTTTAATCTTGTTTTTCTTCAATTCTTTTTTATTTCTAAAGTACATTGTTATTGCATTTTCAATTGTTGGTGGTTGTTTCTTTAAATGCCAACAATATTGGAATTGTGTGTCTGATCACCACTGGTCCCCTTGGATGTACATTTATATTCTTTCGGCGTAACTAGTGACGAAAGCCAAACATGACGCTGGCTAAACTAATAATGTGAAGAGATATCATCTTACTAAACTCATTTCCCTTTTCACCTTTTTTATTCCTCGCTTTGAATTATTAAACGTCTTCGTTCCCATTCATTTAATCTTGAGTTGACAATTAATGGACAACAACCATAATTCATTTTAACGTTGAAATCAATTGAGATAGTTGTGAGTTTTAATCACATCTACACAATTAAATAGCTTTCGGTAAGATAACTTTTTCACGAAAGTTATTGTGATAGCTAGTGAAATTTTATAATATTAAATCATATGTAGAAATTTTGCATTAATCAAAAAATATTTTATACTTCATTTATATTCTTCAAAAGATAACATAATATATTTTTTAAAATATATGAAAATATGATCTATTTAATTATATTATAATATATCTTTCTTTCCCCTCAAAGGTTCGCTTACATAATCACCATGATGGATAGTTTCGAACATAGATAAACTCAACCACTATAACAAGAGAATATGAGAAGTCAACATTTCCATGTATGGACAGACATAAAAAATAATATTAATCTGCTATAACTAACTACATCTTGTCTTATAAGTTTCATTCTTATCATTAGTTTTACTACAGACATAACAACATTTTGGTTTTATTTTATTTTATTATTATTTTTTTTAATATGAGGTTTCCCCTATCTTTTGGGTGAGAGTTTGTCGATCTCAATCAACATTTTGATATTGTGTCTTTAAAATAACTTTTTAATATAGATAATTTCCCAATAATTGCTCTTTATTCCACATCATAATTAACATATTAGTTCTAATCATAAATTATAATATCAGTTATTACTTTTTTTGATATAAATATCAGTTATTACTTTATAGTGGTTTTTATTTCAGATAATTAAAAAAATCATAATATAAATAAGATGATGATCGTTTATGCTTTAGCTTGCATAATTAATTAAATTATATTCTTGTAACTTAATCGTCGTTGAAACAGCTTATTTTACGTTTTCTGATAATATTCCAATTGAATCTTAACATGGCGTGAATTAGAGGGAGAAATTGGAGGTGCTGCATGGAGGATGACAGCCCTGCGACGCAGCCCAGAGTTGCAACCGGCCGGAAGCGGCACGCACCACATGACGTCATCGTATGTCGCACTAACTATGACCTCAGCTGCTGATCCAACACTACAAACTGATAGCCATCTTCCGTACACGTGGCACGTTGCTAGCCGTCCGATTCGACGCGTTCCAATTTCTATTTGGCGTTCGGAATTTTCCTGTCAAGGTTCTTTAGATCTTCGTAACCTGTGCTGACAAGCATTATACAAATGGCAAGTGGCTCATTCATTGTGCTTATTTATTTTATTTTTGTCTCACATTAATATAAATAAGAGGAAGGAGAAGGAAGGTGAGGTAGCTCTATAGCATTAGCATTAGCAAGCTCTCTCCAAGCTCCAAAAGGCAAAGGATCGAAATAATAACCAACTAAGGGAATTGAATTGAATAATGGAGGATGTTGTTGTTGTTGCTGGGGATCGTAGAAAGGCAATCGAGGAGCTTGTGAGAGGGCATGAATTTGCCAAGCAGCTTAGACAAGTCATGAAATTAGGAGATGATGAATCAGCGGCTGCAATCTTGAGGAACGTCCTCACCTCCTTTGCCAACACCCTCTTCCACTTGAACAAATATCCCACTTACCAATCCCATGATGAGATGCAAGTGCAACCCCAGGAGGATTCTTGCTTGGTTACTCCCGCTAAATCTGAGGACTCTCAGGACAGTCCCACCCCTAAAGACAGAAGAGGCTGTTACAAGAGAAAGTAATATAGTTAATTCAATAATTTCTTAATTTCTCCACTCTCTCTTAATTTTAATTCCCATACATTCTTTTGTGCGTGCGCGTGTGTGTGTGTCTATATATATATATTTCTACTTGTGTGAGCCTTCCTGATCAGAACTCAAACTATTTCTTTTAGTTGATAGGTATTTTTCAAAAGAATTTTTTACATTCAACACTACACACGTAAAACCGAGTAAGGTTTAGATTTCACTTCACCAGCTGTTTACTTGGTCTGGGAGTTACGAAAATTCTTTTTCAAGATCTCCTAGATAAAATACTTTGTAATCATCATAAGTGGCTCTTCGATATCCTAATGGTCGCTGTTAGTAGTATTATTATTATTTTTTTTTTATATTGTGTGTAATCTATTGGATGCGTTTGTCCAGTGGACCATTTCAATTATTATTGTTCACATAGATTGATTATTGGACTTAAAAGAGTCTTTGTGAATCTTCAATCGTGTATGCAGAAGATCTATAGAAACATGGAAGAAGGTGTCGGAATCTCCAACAGATCATGATGGCCATCAATGGAGAAAGTATGGCCAAAAGCCGATCCAAAATGCCAAATACTCGAGGTAGCTATCAAATATATATATATATATATATATATATATATATATATATATATATATCCTTTTCAATTAATTTTTTAGCATCTTAATTTCTCCCTTATCCCTTCCAATCCTAACTTGATATATGTATGTCTCCACTATCCACATATCCAATATGCAGGAACTACTACAGGTGCACTCACAAGTATGATCAGGGTTGCCAAGCAACCAAACAGGTGCAGAGGGTTCAAGAGGAGCCTCCCTTGTACAGGACCACCTATTATGGCCACCATACTTGCCGAAACTTGCTGAACCCTGAGATCATACTGGACTCTACTTCTGCTTCTGACTCTGCCATATTGCTTAGCTTTGACAACTCCCTACCAAATCCAATCCACCCCTTTCTATCATCGTCACTATTTCACTCAACCTCAGCATCAGTGAAAGAGGAGTTCTGTAGTACTAATAACAAGGATGAGGAGGTTCCCTCGTCTACCACCGGCCCCACTTTGGATAATTCGTCAAGGCTTAATGACACTCTAATACCAACCCTCGAATCAGACGATTACTGGGATGTGATGATGTCTGGGGACTTGTATGGTTCTGTTGGTGATGACTTTCAGCCTTTTGTTGGATTTTGACAACGATTAATTAGCTAGGTCTGTTTTGGTCTTTATTAGCATCTTTCTTCCTTTTTGTTTTTTCTGATCTTTTACTTAAGTGAAATGATTGGTGGCTTTATAGTACGAAAAGTTAGATAAATGCAGTTTGTCTTTTTCTTGAAAGTTAAAAGCGCTTCAGCCTCATCATCGTAATGCCTTTGCTTTCCCATCCATTTTTAGCGTACGAGAGAGAAATAAACGAGTTTGAAATTGTTTCCTTAATGTGTACTCCCTTCAGATTCTAATTAATGATAGTGAAATGTCGAGGGACTCATTTTTTGTAAGATACTGTATCGACTTATTATTTATTTATTATTGAATAAAATGTGGATTTCATTTAGATTAGGTTAATATTCTATCTAATAATAGATGAATAATGAGTAAATATGATATCCCATAAGAAATGAGTCTCGCTATCACTTCTCTTAATGATAATATATGTCTTCATTAACAAAAAATTAAAGCATCACGTGCACAAAATATTAGAGCGCCTCAGTGCGCTTCAGTGCACTGAGCACGTAGACACATCAAGGATATCAAACAATAACTTTACCTAAACTCGTGAAGTTTAGAAAAATCCGAATCATAAATTCATAAGAGTTTATTTATTGTAAAAATAATATTAAAAAATATTTATAATATCTAATTATAATTAAATAAATTCATAAAAAATAAAATATATCAAAATTTCATTTGTAATATCGTATAATAAAGCAAATTCAGGTCACAAAATATGAAATACAAATTAAAATCACAAAAATGTAACATATCAAGACGTCAAAATATTAAAAATAAAAATAACTTAAGTCAAAACATCATACATTCAATTTTAGAAGGTCGAATTAAAAGTGCTTCTTATGAAAATTCGTATTTTGGTATTTGAAAAATTAAAATTTGATTAAAATAATAAACTCACAAGTTTAACCCGAGTTTATACAAGTTTATGTGAGTTTATTTAAGTTTACTCAGGTTCAAGTTTTTGAGTAAATTAACTTGATTTGAGGACCTAAACTCATAAAGTCGAAAGAGTTTACAAATTAACTTGAGAGTTTGATAACCTTGGTTACATCCTTATAAATAGATAATATTAACTAGGGAAAAGGTGCTTCCTTGCACTATATTTAAATTGCTATATATATATATATATATACGTCCCTTTCAGACAAGATCTTATCTTAAGTTGTAGTCTGTATTCGTGAATTATTCTACAGTTCTTGGCGGATCTTAACCGACAAAGAACTTGACTGCCTTTGCAATTTCTCGAACTATCTGGAGATAACACAGAAATAAAAGTGAGAATTTTGAATTCTCAGTAGGATCCCTTAACAATCATACATACTGTCATCGTTGTCATCTCCAGTTTGTTTCAGTTTATTATGAAAAAGGTGAACATGTTATGTAAACTGTTAAATTTTATAATTCGAAAATATACTATCCGAAACAAAGTTCATTTTACTCATACACTTGGCATTTGGGAGAGCTTATATAAATTCAATTCATGAAAATATACTATAAATAACAACTGCAATATATTAAAATACGATAGCATCAATAATCTGGAGATATAACATCTGCACATGCCTTTGAATTTATGCAAATATATAAGATTTACTTTTCTTTCCTTGTTTCTTTATCTTCCCACAATATTTATTTTTATTTCCTTCCTTCGACACACCTAGGCGTTACGTATAGCCGTTCCTAGAGTGTCTGCATCTGCTTACACTTGAGTGTTACGTATCGCCGTCCTCAAGTGCAGCATTACTCATCTTGAATTCATATGGCACACCTAAGCGTTACGTATCGCCGTCCCTAGGGTGCTTACATATGTTAAATCTTTAATATTTACTGCCCTTGGATAGTCTGGTTTGGGAGTGAGTTCATCAGCTCAACTCGTGACCGTCGTCACACCGACTAACCCACAAGGGGATTCACGTGTCACTAGTTTTGGAGGGATCTCATTTTGGTCATGTGCCTCTAAATTGAAGGGATCTCTTATGGTCACGTGCCTTAAATATTGAGGGATCTCATCTGATCATGTGCCTTCAATATAAAGGGATCTCATTTGACCACGTGCCTCCAAGGTAGAGGAATCTCATAGTTTTAACTGCCTTCACAAGGAGAGATTTCATAACTGCCTCTAAGTGAAGGGATTCACATTTAATATGTTCATATTATTTCATTCTCATATATAATCATGCATGGATATGCTGAACGTACTCATACATATACTTCATATCATATTTAAATCAGACAGCAAACCCAGGATAGGACATTGTAATTATGCCAAGAAAATAACAATATCAATAGGTGCAAGTTCTATAATCTTAAACCTTAAGCTGTCTCCCAAGCTTTTTAACTTTTACTGATGTTCCCGAGTTTGAGCCCATAACTTACTTTCGAGTTCCGATGTCATATCTGCTTCAACTTCCGGAGTTCCATGTCTTGGTTCCCGACTTCTGTGATCATGTATTCAATGTCTTAACTCCCGACTTCCGACTTTGATTCCATAATTGGTCCTCCAAGACTTTCGGATGTTTTCCTAATTCCCGAATTCTGACATTAACCACACCCCGTCTTCCCTAATTTCCGATTTACGACTTTAACTATGTCTGACTAGTTTCCTATTTGCTCATTCCTGAGTTCCGGCATTGACTGTACCTGATCGGGTTTGCTATTTACTAAGCCCCGAGTTCAATGTTAAGTCACTCTTCCGAGTTCATCCGTAAGAGTTTAACCTTAAATATTCCCGACTTAGTCCTCTGTCTGCTAAGTTTCGAGGTCAACCTAAAGTATACCAGATCTAGCTCTCTATCTGCTAGATTTCCGAGTTCAACATCTCCGAGTTCAACTTAAGTTCACTATTTCTCAAGTTCTGACACGGGTTAAACTTGATCTAGTTTTCACATATGCCTTTAGCCCGAATTATACTCTTATAAGAGAAAATTCACCAAAAATTGAAATCTAGGTGGAATCATACAAAATTTATATCTCTATAAACGTAATAGGACAAGCTTTCAATTGAAAGAAGTTGCATATTATTTGGATGAGTATATTTTGAGATATAAGCCCTGAAACTTGACCTTCTTAAACTACCCTGTTTTGGCCTGGTTTGGATATAGGGGCAAATTCCTCGAACCACTAGGAACAAATGGGATCGTAACAAACTCAGAATTTCTTTATAGGATGTTCTCTTATATGTAAGCTTTCTAACAAAGTTGATTTCACTCAATTTAGAATTGTATAGGGTGAGTTACACCCTTCTCAATTCACACTGCCTGAATGAAAGTCCAGATTCCTAGGTCAAATTTCAAAAATTCATATCTCTCTCAATACTAATCCAATAATCTTATATGATATATGTACGGAAAGCCCTGGATGTCTAGTTTCACATAAAATTAGATTCATGGAGTTTGAACGGCTGTAGGTGGAGCCGTACACTTCGCCGTACGGACTACCGAGAAAAAACCCTACCAGCTACTTGAGTTTTCTCCTTTCTTCAAGTTATTTCATACCAATTCTATTTCCAATCATAATACACATGCAAAATCAGTCATAAAACATCATCATCACTCCACATATTATCAGCAACACAAAGTATACAATATCCACACACAAATCCAAACCAAGGAAAATAAGAAGAGAGGTAGGATTCCTACCTTATCTAGTTGAATTTGAATTGATACAGTGGCTTTGGTGAAAGCAACTTGTGATGAGACTTGAAGAAGGGATAAAGATGGAGTGAAATGAGAGTGAGGAGAAGAGAAAAGAGATGAGCTTCAACAGCTTTGGATGATCGAGAATGACAAGAAGGGAAAGAGAAAATGTGAAGATTTTTAGAAATAAGGCTGATGTGATTGGTTGACTTCACTTCATCATCCAATTTTGCTTAACTTCCCTTCCTCAATGGCTGATCAAGGCGCCACATGAGGGGGTCGTTTGGCTAAATCATAGCCATTGATCCTAGGGCACTTATAGAAAAAATTTTATTGATCCGGTTCCGACAATTTAAAATACCGAGATCTTACCGATTTCTCTTAAATCGGTAAACCGGTTTAAAAATTTTCTGTGAGGTTCCATGCTCCTGTCTAATTCCATCATAACTAATCATCTTAAATCACACTTAATTAGATTAAAATTTTTCGGACATTACAATATGCATATAGTTTGGAATAAGTATGTATTTTGTGATAATTAAGAATAATTAATAACTAGTAATTATTTTTCCTAGGGGGAAATAACTAGTAATTATTACTATGTAGAAATCGGTGTGTTGTATAATCATCACTATATGAAAAATTATCACTATATTATGTGGTGGTCAAAGCAAAAATTATTAAATGCACAGTCAAATATCAAGAATGTTTAAAAGAGCCAAATCTATAGGCGTTTATCCTTCCTCACTTTTTGGCTTTGATTCGTTTGTATTGTACTACACTTCCACTTCAATTTCAACGGGTTGAGAGTAAGGTGCAATCTATGGTGCACGGGAAGGAAATAAGGTTTTGGTGCCAGTATATTATGGACCATCCAAATAGTTATATTTGGCTAATAAAAAGGGAAAGGCAATGTTGTTGTGTGTATATAAGCATAACCTTCTTCGCTTCCAATGGCTCCATGCATCAATCACGGATTCATCTTCTACCACCCTCAACTATTGCAAGCGATGGAGGCATATCCATTTCTATTTTGGCAACAATGGTGGTCTCTGCCTTCGTTTGATCTGCCTCAACCTCTAGTTACTCCATTTCATGAGCAAAAACCATTTTGAAGGTAAAGCAACATAGTTCTTGGTTACTCCTGATATTGTCCCTCTGGTCTGTCAACCATATTGATAATAGAGCAACATAATTCATGATTACTCCTCTCATCTCAATTTTATGAGAAAATTTAGATTTTGACCAAAGAAACCATTGAAATAGTTATAATAATAATTTAACATTTGTTAACTTAAGGGTTCTTGTATGTATGGTTCTTTCTTGAGGAGGATGTTGATGGATAAAACAGCAACTAGCGGGGTTAGTCAGCTAATGGAACAGAGATGGAGCACTGATGGAAATGGCTGTGAGAGAGAGAGAGAGAGAGAGAAAGAGAGAGAGGGGGGGGGGGAGAGAGCAAAGTGTGACGGTATTTGGGTGGTCCACAATATAAGGGCACCAAAATCCCCTTCTTTTTTTTCACTGGCACCTCCTCCCCGGGTGTCGTAGAATGCACCCTGCAAGAGGAATATAAAGCTAAAGAGCGAAATTTCCAGCGGGACGTAGGTGGACCTGTTGAGCTAGCTGTCTGCATGTTATGTTGTCTTGTCCATCAGTTCCCGGTTGTCTTTCTTTCCATTTGTATTTTGCGCCCTCATTTTCGTTTTGAAACTTCTACGGCTGTACAAATCCAAATACAGCTCCCCGCCAATCATTGGTTATTCTTTGACGATCCTGTTAAGTTGAACAGAAATTTCAGGTTAGTACTAACGTACACCTAAAAGGTTATATATACTTAATTAGAAGAATATCTTGAAGTCAGTAGTCACCGTACATGGCTAATTTTTCTATTGCTTCGTCTTAAACAGAGGCGGAAACGAAAAACAGGACGTAAACAAGTGATCATTAATAATGCCAAGAATTCGAAACTTCTATGTTTCAAGCCATGAATATCACGTCACATACAATCTAACACCTCCCAATTAATTTGTAAAATACAGTATCAAGTCACGGAGAATCCTATTAGTTGTTCAAACTTATTTCTATATTATCCTTGATTGACTGTGTTCAGCAAATGCATATACAGCTAATTAATGCAATTAATCAGAACGAAATTCTTCCTCCAATCAATTTTTGCGTGGTCTCTATCTTGTGTCTGAACAGAATGGCACGAGTTTAGAACTTATTACACAATCCAGGAGGAAGCTTACAGGGGCCTTTATATCTACCACACTACATATATATATATATATATATATATATATATATATATATATATATATATATATATATATATATGGCAATACATAAAAGAAAGAATAGTCGACGAAGGGCGGTGCCTTTTAGATTAAAAAACAGAGAAGAATGCGATTACTATTAAAGCGATGTACCACCAACCTATACGTCACTCGTCAAACCATTGAAATTACGATGTAATAGGCTGCTAGGAAATTGTGGTTATTTGGTGTATTGGTGGACCTCTAAAGACGTGTGGATGGGTTCAGACATCCAAAATTCCAAGTCTTATCTTTTCTCCATCAACCCTCCTGCTATCTTTACTGCAAATGAACGTGGGGTCTCACGTAACTGTGCCCATGCATAATAAAAAGTGAAAGGATTTTGTTACTAATAAGTGTTTAGAATACTTAATAAAAAATTAAAAATGAAAGATGTTAGAGTTTTTCTTAAAAAAATATGAAATAGTTTTATAAGTTCAATTCATTTAAATTACTTATAAAACTGATTTTTGTTCGACTTTGAAATATTTAATATATTCAAAAATTAAAAATTATACTTTTTATATAGTACTTGTTTTTTATTATAACAAATCCAGAAATTAAAAAAAAAAAAGAAAATGAAAATGAAAATCTTGAGTCCCATTATTAGCAATCTTTATAATGTTACAGATGTACAGACCAGAGAAAAATAGAGTACAGACCCGCGAAGTCTCGTATAGCCAGGGTTACCTGGGGTAGTGCCACAAATCAATGGTCAAGCCATTCATTATGTATCTCGTACCTGTATGTGCAGCGTCAAAACTGGTACACTGATTTTCCAAAAGATTGAGACTTCTGTAATAAATAGAAAAATGTTTTTTGAACATATTATGTATAGACATAATATGGGATATAGTATATTTATGTGAGTGTGGATGAATATTAAGGTATACATATATCGAGATAAAATAATAAATTATATATTTATATGAGAGGATATTATATTTAGATGTCCAAAATAATGGGCCAAATAACATCCCTCTAATAAATATATGAGGGTTCACACTGACAAGAAGAAAAGGTCGTTTGAATGACTTTGAATCTCTGTCTCAGTAAATTGTTTCAACTGCCTTCTCATGATTTCCATCTATCTATAATAATATTTCTTTATTCACCCTCAACAACCAACGCAGATGCATAGCTTTTGCTTTTATCTTGAGCCTGCTGCTCCTTGTTATTAAAGGGGCATGACCTCCCCTTAAAATTTTAATTTTTTCTAAATATGTATATAAATTTTTATTCGGCTCTCTTTAAAATTTTTTATTTAATTAGTTATTATAAATCATTTATTTAATTAAATATTTAAATATTACAAATAAATAATAGATTGTGCATATATGTATCTCTTAAGTTTTAATTGTAAAATATCTATTTTCTTTTATATATTATGACTTTTGTTTAAATTTTTATGCAAGTAAAAATTAAAAAAATATATATTATTTTTTTAAAGTTAATTATTAAGTATAATATATATCATGGGCTCATAATAGGTTCACACATATCAAAGCGATATATTGAAGGGCTAGCCAAAATTATTTAAGAACTGTCTTAAATTGGCTGAAATTGATAGACCGATATCTTTAAATGGTTCCACTGTTTGTTCTTGGTTGTATTCTTATGTTCAAAAAAGCCTTAAATTACATTGCATTATTATTTTTTTTTCCTTTAGCTTGCTTTTGTTTTCCAATACATTTTCGATCTTTTTTCTTCCCTTTCAAATAACAAAGGGGTAAAAGTCGTTAAGAATTATGGTGTGCAAAACATCTCTATTTCATAATAATTACTATTCAAGGTAAGAACACTAGAATTTAAAAAACAATTTAACAGGTTTAATTTTGTCAAAAAAAAAATATTCATGGGCAATTAAATTACTCTTTTACCTTTCAAATAGTCACCTTTATTAAGTTATAATAATTAAAAATTTGTGATATACTAATAAAAAAGTTGATAAGAGAATGAAAAATTATAGTTAATGAATATAAAGATAAAGATATAATTAGTATAAAGTAATTAATTATATGTTAAAATTTAAAAATGACAAATGATATTGTACAATTTTTTTTTTTCAAAACCATTATTATTATAAAATAGAGAAAGTATTTTGGATGGATATACATGGCATGCGATGTCATAAGTATAACTATTCAATAACTGGTGGTGTACATGATTCTAGAAGACTAAAACGGATGTGCAACAGAAATTAAATTTGAAAAAAAAAAAAATCTAGGATTAGTTTAATGGGTTTAATTGGGATATACTAGTTGCCGGTTAATAAAAACACTAGCAAGTAAGAAATTATGATAAATTTTTTATTATAATAGATAATTATTTATATGAGTTAATATTTTTAATATTTTTAATGATTAATAATATAAAATTATTTTATACTATCAATATATTTAAATTAAATTCTAGTTTAATTAAGAGCTGGAAAGCTGGATTACGTGGGTGGTTGACTAGATAACGCGCAGATAATCCTTTTCATTCAAAATATTGCTGTGTAAATGGTGGAAATGTATCTTGTATGTGGATTTGATTTGATACTGGCTTTGAATTTAGGGACATTTGGTGGAAAAAATATAAAAATAATTGGAATGGATAAAGATGGGAGGCAAGGAAATCAGAAATTTTCTTGCTCCACACCTTTGAATCCAACCATCCTGTAGCTGTTCACATCAATCGATTTCTGGCGAAGTTGGTATTGCTCATAGTAACTATGACTGAATTAATCTCATTCCTGGTATGAGCTCGGGACAATTGTAAGATTAAGAGCGCATTTATTATTATTTTTTTGGGATAAAAATTAATTTTTTAGATATTAAAAGAATCATTTTTAATATAAATTATTTATTTTAATTTTATTTGAAAGTTAAAAATAGATTATTTTTAAACTTTTGAATATAAGTTGATATTAATAACTTGTATAAAAAGTGATTTTTTCAGTTAAGAATTAATTTTTTTGTTAAAAAATTTTGAAACAAATACACTGTATAATTATTTTAATAATTACTTATTTGTATAATTATTTTTTATATAATTAATTATGTGAGAATCAATTTATGTTTGAATATTTTAGCTGAAAAATAATTTTTAAAATAATATATTTTATTTAGATTGGATAAAAAAATTACTTTTATATAGTAATATTACTAAGAAAGGTATAACATGATTGTTTATATTATATAATATTTAATATTAGAATCAATTTAGTAATGACAAAACAATTACGAAGTAATTAACTTTTGCTTATAATTAATAGCTTCAAAAAAAATTGCTTATAATTATAAGTTATTTTTCAACTTAAAATTATAATTTGTTTACTTATAATCGATTTCAAGTTTTTTACCCGAATATATTAGATTGTTTTAAAATAGCTTTTATTCAAGAAAATAGGTTTTTTGTGAAGTTCCCAAACATGTTAAGGTGGGGGTTGGAAGAGTGTTGAGGAGAAGAATACCCTATTAAATCTCTTTATATTATCCTATTAATTTTTTTTAGGTTTGCATATCTTCTTTTTTTTTTGGTGTTTTGGGGGGAGGGGGATAGGCTTGTAACCTGCTGCTGGCCTCTAGCGAGCTCAAACCCAGGTGCGGCATATCATTCCATTAGTTCTCCATGCTAGGTTGCATGTATAGGGTTCAAGTCCATTAGTTAATAGGGGTCGGATTCGTTTCTCCACACTAGCTATTGGAGTAACGTTACTCCGTTATGTTTGAATGATCATATGCATTGTACTTAAAATCTAACGGTCCTTGTTTCCCCTATGTTTTTTTGCCACAAAATTACTTGCAGGTGTTTGAAAAGTTTTTGTTTTGCAGAATAATCCGTTAGGGTTCTCAACCATTGTTGGGGTGATTACACTGATAGCAATTTGGCTGGGGCCTTACTAAATGTAAGAATCATTGTCTGAGGTTGTCAACATTGGATTATTGATCGTGTGAAGATCCAACGAGTCGAATTGAAAAAGGACTGACATCACAGGTCTTGAGAAGTGGTTATATCGGAAACCTAACTATGATCTTCTTATTTTTCCCCAAACTCAGTTTCCCCCTTAGCACTATATTTTTTTAACAACGAGGGTGGTAAAAGTAATGCAGATAAAAGGCATATAATATTGGTTCTGATAACCTATATATTGTTTGAAGCACATTCGTATATATCATTTTTTTGTTTGTTTCGTGTTACCCCCTGCTATCGTTAAATCGATGTTTAGTGTGTATTATTTTTTCAAAGAAGAAATGATAGAAATCCGACAGAGAAGTGTCATAATTTGTTGTATATCAGTTGTCAAATTTGCTTGATATCAAATGACATGTGTGGTGGGGGTTTGATTATTATGAATTTGCTGAAGGGTGGAACTACATGTAAATGTTGAAGGTTGGCTAATAAGATTTTGCATTGGCAATTGTTTGGTCTCAATTGATTGGTTTTGCAAATTCATGTACTCCAATTACTTTATTTGCATTGGCAACCGTTTGGTGTGAGGTCCCAATTTTAGAGGTTAGGAAGGATAATTTATGTAAATAAAAGTTATATCCATTGAACAATATGTTAGGCATTGTTGCCTTTATCTTCTAACTTCAATGTTCCTGACTAATGTGAGTAGTGCTAATTCCCCTATTTCTCGTGTTATTCAATTGACCAACATTCGACTGTTTCATTTTTCTGTGACTTGGTAGCATTCCATAAAACCTTAGCTTCAAACATTGGTGATTGTGCTTATCTGAAAAAAACACTACAACCTATCTATTGGTTGAGCCATTAAAATGAACCTCCAACTGACCATTGCACTCGCACCTTGTCTGTGCTCTTGGCTCCTTTTTCCAGTTTTGTAGGTTGTAATATTTTGTAGGTCTATATCCCTTCCAAAAACAAACAAATATTTTTCACATGAGTTCACTTTTCTCATTAAACCTAGTCTTACTGTTTCTTGCACTAAAACCCCTATTCTTTGCTTTCATATGCTACGTCAACATCACCAAAATGAAATCTACCAACTTCATCCGCCCCTAAATTGATGAATTCTATTAAACTAATATCTTCCATCGAATTAATGCCATAATCGTCGTCATATACAAATACAGCGCAATCATTGTTTGCCACTTCATTCATCATTCATCACCTCTTCATCATTGGACTCATCTCCTGACGGCTCCTCTTCAATGGCATCATCCTCTTCCACCGCATTTGCTTCACTCATATGCTTTTCCATTGCCTCCTTTTCCTGTTCCTTCTTCTTCAATCACCACATAACCACTAATCTCATCCTGAAACAAAAAGTACAGATCCTTTTCAAACACAAAAACAGTGAAACATACACACAATCGTATGTCAAGCAACAAAATCATGTTAGTTCCATATCAAATCCAATTTAAACAACTTTTACTGCCTCCTATACTACTCGAACAAGCTTTCAAAATGTTTAGTGATTAAACCCATTCACGAGGTAGAAATAAATATATTATAAATAAGTGAGTGTAAATTCACCTTTGCTATTTTTGAATATTCTGCCACCTCCTACTACAGTATTGAGTTCAAACAGCTTTCCCCAAATGCCTTTCTAATCAACAAGATTGTCACTTTGAAAATCAGACACTTCCAATAATGACTTTTCCTATGCCGCAATGCACTTCTTCGAGGTTACTTCTACAAACCAAAATGTTATGTGCCATGACAAAACAATATCACACAACCTTCACGGACAACAAATTTGATTGCAACTAAAAACAAAATCAAGTTATACATTAAATTAACTTACCTCGAATTTCTTGTGCGTGCGACCTTCTATCTGTCGCACAAATCTTCGACACTATGATATCGAAGAACCTATTATGCAATCCCTCCACAAAAGACGATTAACTAAATCCCTCTTCTTTGCAGATCTAAAAACCTTTACAATGCACAACCGACATAACCCCTCAACAAATGCGGCCAACGCACCCTCACAATCACTCCATCTCGCAGGGGAGAGCAACCCTAATTCCCTTCAATGCAATACTCCGCTCCAGATAGGAAAAACAAAAACTAACTCACTTTGCAAATCAAAGACCTGAGCACCTTTTTTGCAATTTTAAAAGTTAAAACTTGGGGTACATTTTCTGATTTTTTAAGGGGAGTAATGTTACTCCAATAGTTAGTGTGGAGCAATGAATCCGACACCTAGTAAATAATGCATTCTGTGGCATTAGCCAGTTGTCGAAGAAGACATGAAGTAGATCATAGATGTGTCCCATGCAGAGCCCAAGTGTTCTTGTAGTTCCTACGATGGACGTTCATGTTCACTTCCACGAGTAATTATTGCCATAAGCAGACTTAACGTACAAACATTTCATCACGAATTCATGAATCAATACATGACATGCATTACTCTAAACAGCATCCTCCTTTGCAGTTTGCACCAATCCGTTCCTGAGGCTCCAGGAAGGCCATCTTATGCCCCATATCTTAGGAAGCAATTATTAATTAATTTAATGAACAATTTAAAATGGAAATTTTCGAAAAGCAATTGCATTGTAATAAGTTTTAAAAGTGTTCACAAATAATTACTCTACAAAATAAAGAGTACTTCAGTATTATATATATGCCTAAATATAGTAATGACATTTTTTTTGGGGCATTAAAACAACGATTTATTAAAGCCCAAACTGGTTGTCGAGGGACATGAGTATTGCGGGCTGTCCACATAAAACAGAATTTGGGCTTGGCCCAAAACAGGAGCATAGGTGTACTCGAGTTTATTGTTTATTTGTTTCTGTTCATAGTTGAGCTAAAAATAAAAAGAAAAAAGAGAAGTTGAGAAAGGTGAGTAACAATAAATATTACTCATAAACATGTTTAGTTTTTGGGTTGAAATTTTAGCATTCGGGTTGGGGGAGAGATGAATTCAACTTGCTTATGTCAATTTTATTCCATTCTTAAATCCATTCTTAAATTAAATAATAATATATGATTTTATTTTAAGACGAGTATATTATTTTAATTTTTAAGTTACCCATTTAGGGTAAAAAAAAAACAAAAACTTATATAAGTGCTTGCTGTGATGTTCCTTACAAAAATAAGGTGCTTATGCCCAGTTTAATACGGTGCTCCTAATGTGATCCGCAGCCGGTAAGTAGAGTTAAGTTGATTGTAGAGCCGGTTGTAAAGTTTTTTTGTTTATTTTTTTCCTTTTTTTTGGAGTAATGATGCTACATGTCCGAGAGGTGATATGATAAAAATCAAAGAGAAGTGACAGAGGGACGTATAAATAGTGCAATGTATATGGGATGCATATAGAAAAAGTGAATAAAATAATAAAAATATTTGGATGATAAGTCTTATATAATTATTATTATTTTTATTTAATTTTTTATTATCCAAAAACTTATTAGTATAAACAATGCAATGCTGATGAGTTTTGTGTATATATATGCAAAACTTACCAACATTACACTGTTTATGTTGATAAGTTTTGTAAAAAAAAAAAAATTTACCAGTGCAAATGGTGCAACTTACTAATGTTGTATTGTTTGTGGTGGTAAATATCTGTATTTGGATACTTGTTTCTTTTCTTTAATTTTATAATTTTTTCTGTAACAATTATTGGCTAAGGATACATTAATAAGCCAATTTAACATGACATTGGATTTAATTCTCCAAATAATTAGATTTTAAAATATTTTTAAGACACTGATAAATTCTTTAAAAATGCTGGTAAATTTGCATCAAAATATTGATAGAAATATATAATACGTTGATAAATATCTCTATTTGGATATTTTTTTTTTCCTTTATGGTCATTTTTATAACAATTATTGACTAACGGTATATTAAGGAAGTAAGTGGAGATATTTAAAATAAAATAAGGGCCATTTAAAATCAATTTCAAATTTTAAATTTGCAATGATTTATGATTATTAATTATCAAATAAAATATAAGCCTTTTTTTCCAAAACGATTTCTTTTATTTAATTTAAATTATCAAAGCACTAATTAATTTAGGACTAATTGAATTCCTGGTAATGTATGTATTTTCGATACACTACTAACCTAAGGTTTTATCAGTATATTAATTTGAAAGACGATTTCAACTCCATTAAGAATATATTCTTGCATTAGAGCTTCTGTAAATGATAACTTTTAACCAAAATCCAATTAGAAATTAAATATTATGATTTCTAATTATTAAATTCAGGTATTACATTTGTTTACATTATTTTTCAGAGCAAGAAAATACAACTAGTTTGGAAAAATTTTTGAGTACTTAATTAATTCATTAGCTATTTGAATCTCTATCTATTAATAGAATGTTGATTAATAAAATTTATGATATATGAAAGTAGAGGATAATACATATATTTATATAAATTCACATATCACTGAATCTTATTCTCCAAATAATCAGAAATTAAAAAGTTCCAAAGACACAAGTAAATTCTTCAAAAATGCAGGTAAATCTGCATCAAAATATTGGTAAGTATGTGCAATACGCTGATAAATGTCTCTATTTGGATACTTGTTTCATTTATTTCATTTTACAATTTTTTCTGTAACAATTATTGGTTAAAAGCACATTAATGAGCCAATTTGATATGGCACTGGATGTAATTCTCCTAATAATTAAATTTTAAAGAGTTCCTAAGATGCTGATAAATTATTAAAAAATGCTAATAAATTTGTATCAAAATGCTGGTAAGTATATGCAATATATTGGTAAATGTCTCTATTTGGATGCTTATTTTTTTTATTTTACAATTTTTTATTTAACAATTATTGGCTAAGGGCACATTAATGAGCCAATTTAACATGACTCAGGATTTAATTCTCCAAATAATTAGATTTTAAATAGTTCCTAAGATGCTGGTAAATTCTTTAAAAACGTTAGTAAATTTACATCAAAACGCTAGTAAATATATATAATATGTCAATAAACGTCTCTATTTGGATACTTTTTTATTCTTTTCTTTTACAATTGCTTCTATAACAATTATTGACTAACGGTACATTAATAAATCAAATGGAGAAATTTAAAATAAAATAAGGGCCATTTAAAATCAATTTCAAATTTCAAATTTGTAATGATTCATGATTATTAATTACCTAATAAAATAAAAGCCATTTTTTTCCAAAACAATTTCTTTTATTTAATTTAAATTATTGAAGCACTAATTAATTTAGGATTAATTGAATTCCTAGTAATATATGTATTTTTGATACACTACTAAACTAAAGTTTCATTAGTATATTAATTTGAATGAAGATTTCCACTTCGTTACGAATATATTCTTACATTAGAGCTTCTGCAAATGATAACTCTCAACCAAAATCTAATTAGAAATTAAATATTATGAATTTCTAATTATTAAATTTAGGCATTCTATTTGTTTAAATTGTTTTCCAAAAAAAGAAAATATAACTAGTTTAAAAAATTTTTGAGTACTTAATTAATTCATTACTTAATTGAATCTCCATCTATTAATAGAATATTCATTTATAAAATTTATGGTACATAAAATAGAGGATAATACATATATTTACATAAATTTATATGTTACTGAATCTTATTCTCCAAATAATCAGAATTTAAAGAGTTCTTATGACGCTAATAAATTCTTCAAAAATACTAGTAAATTTGCATCAAAACGTTGGTAAGTATATACAATATGCTGATAAATATCTTTATTTGAATACTTGTTTCTTTTTTTTTTATATTACAATTTTTTTCTATAACAGTTATTGGCTAAGGACACCTCAATGAGCCAATTTATCATGAAACTGGATTTAATTCTCCAAATAATTAGATTTTAAAGAATTCCTAAAAAGTTAGTAAATTCTATAAAAATGCTTGTAAATATATTTAATACTCTAGTAAATATCTCTTTTTGGATATTAATTTTTTTCTTTTTTTTAACTGGTACTGCAACTACTAGAGCTTAACAAATCAAATATCCAAGAAGAAAGAGATGAGTTTTATATTTCACCAAAATTTTTTTACATTGTAATCTTTTATATTTGTTAGTGTTTGTCTACAATTTTGAATATCCTACACAAAATCTAAAGCTTTCTTTCTATCCACAATTTTATTTCTTTATTTTTTTTATTTATAAATATAATTAATCTCTATGACTTGTTTATGGATTTATGAACTAAACCCATTTTTTCATATTCCTACTCTGAAAACAAAGTTGTAAACTTCTGAAAAAAAAAATTGAGTGTTTTGGATGGTTGATTTTATGGGTATTGGATGCTCTTATTATTTTTGTTCATCTTGATTTTATGTTGGAAAATTATTGAAGAATTGATAGAGTGAAGAGAGTGATACTACTGTGATAGGATCACGATTATTTGTTGAAAAGAGAGAAAGAGAAGATAGAAAGACTGCAATAACTGATTGATATTACTTATTTTAAATAGATGAATCATATTTATTGAACGTCCACGTATACCTTCAGGCATCATTAAATGCGGTGCAGTTAAGAAAGAGCATTATTTTTAAGACTTATATAAAACAGATATAAAGAACTTATGACAATCTTTGTTGTAAATAAAATGGGGGGACATGGGCAGGTGTGGAGTAGATTGTAGAGGAGGCAGGGCAGATTGCTAGATCAGCGGCTTTACAAATAATATAATATATCTGTGACTAAAGTGTCTACAACTACGTCGACATCTACTGAAGAACTATAACTTGAAAGAAAATTAAATAAATGCCTCGCTTCCCTTGATTGATCAACGATCAAGCTAGTACCGCTCCTACCCCAACAATTACCCTTACCCTTACCCTTACCCTTACCCTTACCCGCGCATAATAAGTAAGGTTGCGTCGTGTTGTGGTGCTACTGCTCTGCTGCTGTGTCATTTTCATTCTTCATTATTCTATTCACCCCTTTTCTTCTTCATCGTCTGCCAACTTCAACTTCAACTTCTACTTCAACTTCTACCTTCGCTTCAACTTGAACCTTGCACTTGCATAGATTATTATTATTATTATTATTGTTATAATCATCGTGTATTGATGATGGGATTTCAGATTTACACCCTCCGTCATCACCACACATACTCATACACACTCATTCTGATTGTGAATATTCTGATCGCCCAACAAGTCCATGGTTCGATCCACGACTACTCCAACGAAGCCTTCACTCACCGCTCCAATGCCTTCTTCTTCCACGGCGGCAGCGAAGCCCTCTTCGCCTCCTCCATCCACCAATCCCCCAATTCCTCCCAATCCCTCACCGCCAAAGGCAACTCCTTCATCAGGTAGCTACCACTCTCACTCTCCCCAATTTCACTCACACTCAATTAGGGTTCCCCTTCCTTCCCCCCTCATTCAAAAATTCACACGATTGATTATTGCAGGTTCGAGGGCGTGACCTTCACGCGCCCGAAGCACTCCGCCAGCAAGCACAGCGATATGCAGCAGAACACCGGCCTCGTCGAAGCCATCATCCTGGAGGTCAAGGACCGCCACCGCATCGGCGGCTCCTACTTCAAATCGGACCTCATCTGCTGCACCAAGGAACTCTCGAGGGAGCACAACTGCAACCTCGGCGAGGTCATCATCCAGAAGAACCCCGACAACCCCCATTTCCCCAACCGCATCAAGACCTTCTTCCAGGGCACCAGCGAGGCCGCCACCATGGACACCCAAACCCTAACCATCAACGCCACCGGAATGTACTACCTCTACTTCATGTTCTGTGATCCGGAACTTGAAGGCACCATCATCAATGGCAGGACCGTGTGGAGAAACCCTAACGGTTATTTACCCGGAAAAATGGCACCTTTGATGACTTTCCATGGTTTCATGTCTTTGGCGTATTTGTTGTTAGGGCTTGTTTGGTTTATGCGATTTGTGCAGTTCTGGAAGGATATTATACATTTGCATTACCATATTACTGCTGTGATTGCACTTGGCATGTGTGAGATGGCTGTGTGGTACTTTGAGTATGCAAATTTCAATGCAACTGGGACCAGGCCCATGGGGATCACCCTGTGGGCTGTGACATTCAGCACGGTCAAGAAGACGCTCTCACGCCTTCTCCTGCTGGTTGTGTCAATGGGGTTCGGCGTGGTGAGGCCAACACTTGGAGGGATTACCTCCAGGGTGATGCTTCTTGGGGTGGTGTACTTTGTTGCGTCCGAGGCGCTTGAGCTTGTTGAGCATTTGGGGAACATCAATGACTTCTCCGGGAAGACCAAGTTGGTCCTGGTGCTTCCTGTTGTTTGCCTGGACTCCTGCTTCATTCTCTGGATTTTCTCATCCTTGTCCAATACCTTGGAGAAACTACAAGTAATTTCAGTTTTTTGTACTAGAACTTCTGTTTCCTTATTGATAATGCTGCCTTAGTAATTGGATATGCTGGAGCTGGATCATTTTAAAGATGTGCGGGTATAACATCTGTTCCCATTTTTTGATGGATGCAGATGAGGAGAAACTTGGCTAAACTGGAGCTCTACCGAAAATTTACAAATACGCTTGCAGTGTCTGTGCTGCTGTCCATTGCATGGATTGGCTTTGAGGTAGTTTTTGGAAAACATGCTTGATTTGATGCATACAAATAAACAGTTTTAGACATGCAATGAGGAGTACTCTGTAGGAGTATCCAATTCCATACATTTTCAATTATGCAATTTTAAGTGGGTCAATCAATATTGACAACTAGTGTTTCTATGCTGTGTTGAACCAGCTATACTTCAATGCAACTGACCCATTGAGCGAGCTGTGGCAAATTGCCTGGATTATTCCAGCTTTCTGGTCTCTGCTTGCTTATGGTCTATTGGTGGTGATATGCATCCTTTGGGCTCCTTCTCGTAACCCAACTAGGTATGTCCTTGTCATGGCCTTGGTGGTTCTGTGCTAATATATTTAACCTTTTTTATTTGGAATGCCAATCCAATTCTTTTGCTGAAGTTTTTTTCATTTCGTCACAATTTATACTGAAAATTTTGTGGGTGTTTGATCTTGTTTGTATCATAAACTTTTAAATGTACTAGTGCAACTTTCTTTAACTTGTAGATGTACAAATATAAGATTTCATTTACCCTTTGTTATATCTTCATTCCTTTCCCTACCTGTCTTCCCCCTGGTATGTGGGCAATAATGTAGAAAATGAGAGTAAGACCATTAATCCAAATTATTGTTGAGAAATTAGTTGTGCCACATTACGGTCCTTTTTTAAACAAAGCTTCAAAGAAAAAGAAAGCAAAAGATCGCAATTCCATTATCTACAGCCAGAAGAAAGATCACACTCGCAATGATGACATAATAGAACAGTAATCACTCATACAAGTGTTCAAATAGCCATTTGTAACTTCATGGCAACCTTATCAATTATTATTGTATTGGAAGGATGCTTTAATGTGTGAGAATTTAGATGTTGCTTGAGTTGCCTTGCTCTCATTGTGATAAGATTTAGTTCACTCGATCATTACTATTATCATGAATTTGACTGATACATTTGCAACATTATTAGGAATAAATTATATTATACTAATAGATTAGTACATTGTTGATGTCGCTGCCATTGCGTTCTACATTATATACTTTCAGAAAGTATGAATATCAGTTATTCTTTCTCCTTTTCAAACTTATAGGGCACAATATAATGGGATTGCATGCTTGTTATAATAATATTACAATATTTCTGTTCTGGTTTGTACCTGGAAAGACTGATTGTATTCATGTCTTTATTTCTAGATATGCATACTCAGAAGAAACAGGAGATGACTTTGATGAGGAGGGCATCTCTCTGACAAGCAGCGTAGCAAAGATGAGTGGGGATGTGAAAGGTTCTAGTGCGACAGATCATGCCTTTCGAGAAGATATTGAGGAAGATAAGCGAGAATAGTGTCAAATGTGTATAGTTTGTTTCATATGACTTCATTTCTTACAAGAGGTCTGTATCATATACGTATGGTTTTGTATGTAGGTGTCACTTGGTAATGGGGAAAACCAGGAGGCAGTATCATAAGATCAAAATCGTTTAATTGCAAATGGTACTTTCCATTTTCGAACTGTTCTTCTTAACAGACAATGTGATAAAATCATTCCCTATTTTAGTTTCAGATGACAACCATCCTTATATCTGTATCTCTAATTCTGTATGCCTTCAATTTTTCGTTCCCCTTTCTTTTTTGGGCTTTCCTTAGTATGATTTTTCCTGGAGCTTATCTGCAATCGCGCTGTTGTCTAAGATGATTACTGACAATTTCGACAATGCTACTTACAAGAATACGTACTGTACAATGCGGTTGTATTTCTTTCTCTGTCATTAGAACCGACGGCTTTCTGCATATTATGAAACCAACATCCTGAAGAGTAGTGTTCATCTGTTCTGTTTTCCCTTATCTAAAAGTAGTTGAAAGACACTGCAAGGGTAAAATGGAAAATTTTTCCCTTTTTTTATCACTTAACCTAACACACCCTAAAAATGCAAAAAGCTAATTTATAAATAAAAATGTGAACCAACATTTATTCATTGTGGAATCAAGCTAAAATGCTGTTACTCTCTATTACTTGCAATTAGCATCGAGTTTTAAAATCGTTGGTTGAGTATTTGAAGGAAAATGTTAACTGATGGGACTGTGAAAGCAAAGACTTTATAAATGTCTCCTTGTCGCTTCTCTTTTGTCTCTTTTTATCTGCTATTCCTCTTATCTTCTATTGATACATCAGGAAAGGAAAGACAAAAACCAACAAACAAAATGAACATGAGCAATACATTTCTTTCTTTTTGGTTCAAAGGAAAATGACAAGAGACCCCTATTTTTTTCCCCCATTTCAAGGCCATGGCTCATAAGGCTATTCTAACTCTGTAATAGCAACTGCTGATGTTGTTCACAGTTTGCTTAATTAGGAGAATATAAATTTACTTTTATACTAATTGTTTTATTCACATGTTGCGTTGTTGTATATCTTTAATATGTTGTTTTTAAGTTAAATTTTTCAATTTGTATTTTAGAGTGACAAGCTTAATAATAAAGTGAAAGATTCAAAGAGATAGTTAACCATAAAGTTGAGAAATTTATCAAAATGACTAGTTAAAAAGCCTCTATGACAGGAGCAACTTTAATATAAGAGTATAAATAGAAGAGTCACCTCTTGACAGACCTTCAAGTCATTATTGTCAAGTGCCAACTGCCCCAGTCGAATGCACAGATTCGTCATTGGGTGGACTCTATCCGCATATGAATGTCATCTTCTTCCATATTAATTTGTGTCTATCCATTCATTCAATGTCATTCTGATTTCTCAAAATACTAACAATTTTAATGTGTTGCATATAACATACTCTGACCTCTGCCAAATCAAAGATCACCTCCTCTTATTTTCTCACTGGTCTCTGGTCTTCAATTTTCCTGGGGAAGGGAGGGTAAGAGAAAATGCTCTCATTTCTCTCACTTCTGAGTGTTTCTTTCTGAGTAGCCAATTTATTTATTTATTTTGAATTTTGTCTACTGATTGCTGCACTTGCTCTTGATTTTCGTCCAACAGCTGAAGGAAAATAGGCATAAGAATGGGCCATCAGTATCACCATCATCACTATAATCATGGTGGAGGAGACAGTCCATATGATGATCCCTTCTTGAATTACTGTTGCCGCTGCCATTCTCTTGTGGCTTTCACTTACGTATTCACTGGTTTCCAGAGATGCATCCTTTTCGGTTGTTATCCTCTCTTCAAGTGCTTTGGGTGGAATGAACCTTCATCTGGATATCATCACATTGACATCCAACACATTGAATGATCCGTACTCCTATTCTTCTTCCATATACATCAGTTTCTTGAATCCTCCCTCCCCCTTCCTCAAAATAGAAGGTCATGACTTGTCATATATCATGATGGTTGTGGCAGAAAAGTTTTCTGTGGACTTGTCTATCTCATCGGTTATGTAGTTTCATTTCATGCAACGGAATATGCTTGCCAAGACAAATATTCTGCAACAACTGAGACTTGTCCATTCGCATATAACTATACATAGAAGTATAGAAAATGGTCAAATCTGCTATCATACTTACAACTTGTAGGGGACGTGGTTTTGTACGGCGTCTTTGCTTCCAAGTAGTTATAGATATCGGCTTTCTAGTCCACGTGACACCACCTCAATTTCCTTCAGAATTAAATCCTAATATAAAACATTGTATAAAGGCATTAGAGAACTATTTGTGTAGAGCATATGATTTTGTAGGCCAGAAAGAAGAAGTCATTTTGAGGCAAGGTTCTGCTCTATACAAGATTTGTACGTTAGTGAACTAATTTCAAGCAAAAGGACGTCCACTGATTCATTCCATCCCCATCATCTCATGTTTTTATTGGAAAAAGTGCAACAAATGAAGATAATCACACAAATCTTGTAAAAAAAAAAAGCGTTTTAAAGGCATCTAAAATTTTTCTAATTAGATAATGGAATGTGTAAACATAAAGTGATTTATATGTAAATGTACGTGAACAAAATTCTTCATTTAATTAAACGCATATATAGTTCGTACAACAACATATATATGCATCATTTATATATAACAATAATAAATAGCTATAATTCTTTTTAAAAAGCTGCTAACATCTAAACCTCAAAAGATATCTATATACATTTCCTGCAGTTTGCGAATATTTCTATTTTTCCTTGAAAAAAGGATTTTGACCACTTTATTTAAAAGAGATATAACTTTGTGTAAAATTTGAGAGACAGCTCAAGTTAGCTGGTTATTATATTACTACTACATACGAATAACAACTGGATTGGAATGCAGTTAGCAATCCCATGCAGTTACATCTGTACGGCGATGGATGCAATTACCGTTGAACGTAACTAACATAACATGCACACATGACACACACGTCCACCCCCATTGTCCATTTCTTTCGATGCCTTTCTCTTCTCCTACGCATCACAAACCTTCACCAACCACAAAAACCACCCTTTTCTTCCTTTTTCCATTTTTGCATTCATTTTCATTTTCATTTTCCTCATTTTTTTTTTCCCCTTCCTCAGCAGCACACATTACACAAAGCTAATAAGCTCCTATTTGTTGTTAAAAGAACCAATGAAAAAAATAAACGTTTTCCTTTGTTGTTGTTGATTGAGATCCTTGTCTTTTAAGTGGGAAGAGTATTAGCCTAGCATGAGAATGAGGATAAAGCTGAGTTTTTTGTGGTGTGTTTGGATTTTGCTATGTGGGTCTTGTGTGGGGAGGTTTGTGGTGGAGAAGAACAATTTGAAAATCACTTCTCCAAGATCACTGAGAGGCATATATGAATGTGCAATTGGGAACTTTGGGGTCCCAAAGTATGGAGGAGCCATGATTGGCGCTGTAGTGTACCCCAAGGGGAATCAGAATGGATGCAACAAATTTGAGGGTGCAGATAGTTTGTTTAGTTCCAAGCCTGGAGGATTCCCCACCTTTGTTCTTGTTGATCGGGGAGGTCAGCTACCCTTTCATACTCTTCGATTTTTGAATATGACAACAAAGAAAAAATGTAAATGTTCTGTAAGATATTTAGGACTTATTTTAGTGGTTGTTTTGTTTTACAGAAGTGCTAAATGGTACGAAGCCTTTAGCACGAACTGAGTACGAATTTTGTTGCTGTGCGGAATAAAAGGGGTAAAAATGGAAAGCACGGTTGAGAAAAAAGTGAAAGTAGTTAATAAAAAAAAAAAAAATCAATCAATAGGATTCGTGCTTTTCGTATTCGTACTATTCATCAATTCTCTTTGTTTTAATACATTTTTTTTTTCTCATTGGAAGGGTAAACTGTACTGAAGTTACTGTTTCAGTCAGGTTCCCTGGTGTGATGTGTTTTAGTTATGGAGAATTTGAATCTAATGTGCATTGGAATTGCTTTGTTTTCTTGTATCCTCTTTATGGCATGATATGCATAGTTAACTTTCTCAATCAATCAAATTGATGCCTTATGCTAATTTTAGAAAGATTTTGGTTTTCTACTTAGTTTGTGTAGTAGATCCTCCCAATATGATGTAACAAGTTCATTGAAACTCACTGCATAAGATTTCGTTCACTAGATTATATTGAGATTGACTTACTTATATAATATCATTGGTTACTATAGCGCTATCCCAATAAAAAGGCTCACAAAACTTCTTTTTTCCATTTTGGTAGATTGCTACTTCACTCTAAAAGCGTGGAATGCACAGAATGGTGGAGCAGCAGCTATTCTTGTTGCAGATGACAGGATAGAGCCATTGATTACCATGGACACTCCTGAAGAAGGGAATGCTGCTAATGATGATGACTATGTTGAAAAGATTAGCATTCCTTCTGCCCTTATCAGCAAGGCACTCGGGGATAGCATCAAGATGGCTCTCTCCAATGGGCAAATGGTTAACGTGAACCTTGATTGGAGAGAGGCTCTTCCACACCCTGATGATAGAGTCGAGTATGAGTTTTGGACAAACAGCAATGATGAATGTGGCCCAAAGTGTGAGAGCCAAATTAGCTTTGTAACAAGTTTTAAAGGGGCGGCACAGCTACTTGAGCAGAAAGGGTTCACTCACTTTACCCCTCACTATATAACTTGGTATTGCCCAGAAGCATTTATCTTGAGCAAGCAGTGCAAGGCTCAGTGCATAAATAATGGGAGGTACTGTGCACCAGATCCTGAGCAGGATTTCGCTAGAGGCTATGATGGCAGAGATGTTGTTATTCAAAACTTGCGCCAAGCTTGCTTCTTTAAAGTGGCAAATGAAAGTGGAAAGCCTTGGCAATGGTGGGACTATGTCACTGACTTTTCAATCCGCTGCCCAATGAGAGAGAATAGGTACACTGAAGAATGCTCAGATCAGGTTATTAAATCTCTTGGTAGGTTGGACATTTCATGTTTCCTTGCATACACTTTTCCATTTGCTTGTTTTGTTTTGTCTTCCCTTTGGTGCTTGATCTTGAGTGTCTGGCAAAACAGGTGTTGATGTGAAGAAGATTAAAGATTGTGTTGGGGATACTCGTGCAGATGTTGAAAATCCTGTTCTTAAGGCCGAGCAGGATGCACAGGTTGGTCTTCCAAAAGGAAAACATTTTTATGGTGCTGTTCTTTTTTGGCATGTTCTTTGATTAGGCCGTTCTGCTATTTTATGATTACATTGCATTTTGTTCCAACTTGGGTTTCAGATTGGCAAAGGCTCTCGTGGTGATGTTACTATACTACCCACTCTTATCATAAACAACAGACAGTATAGAGGTATGAAGAAGCCTTAATAGGTATCTTGATTGCTATGGAACTTTGTTGTACTGTATAATTTTTGTGTTTAAATTCTTTCAGGCAAGTTGTCAAGAGCAGCAGTAATCAAGGCAATCTGTTCAGCTTTCAAGGAGACCACTGAGCCATCAATTTGTTTAACTCCAGGTCCTTATTTCGTTTCTTTTTTAATTTCTTCTTTCATTCTTGAACCTGGGAATCAAACAAAACCCTTTTAAAAGCAGCCCATGGCTCACCTGGGAATGTGTGATGTGCACTGTCTTTCCTTCTCTTGGATAAAGGAATTGATATGGGCAACTTTGGTTGCTCTTTGCAGACATGGAAACAAACGAGTGTCTGGTAAACAATGGTGGTTGTTGGGAGGACAAATCTGCTAACATTACTGCATGCAGGGTATTTGATTAACTGAATCACTATATTTTATTTCATACGGGGTTTGGCTTTTCTGGATTTAATAATTTGCATGTTTTTTCTAAGTATAGGACACGTTCCGAGGAAGGGTATGTGAATGCCCTATTGTACAGAATGTGAAATTTGTTGGTGATGGATATACCCATTGTGAAGGTAAAGTAGTTCTTACAATTCTGATAAGTTGCTTCATGTCCATGCCATAGATTTCAAAAATGAAGTCAAACATAAATTAACCTGTGTGTGTGAATTTCTTAACAGCCACAGGAGCCTTGAGGTGTGCAGTCAACAATGGAGGTTGCTGGAAGGGAGCCCAAGAAGGGAGGGTTTACTCTGCTTGTATCGTAAGTAGTCCTCTTGCACATGCTTTTGCTTATTATGCTCTTTTTCTTTTTGTAGGTTAGATATTAATCGTTCACTGTTTCCTTGCTTCTTAATTGATTATGCAGGATGACCACACCAAAGGTTGCAAGTGTCCACCTGGGCTCAGGGGTGATGGAGTCAACTCCTGTGAAGGTGTGCTAGCTATCCTAAATTTTGTTGAACAATTCTAGTATCCAGAGAATGACAAATAAATCAAATTGTTGACTCTTAGTGGGCTTATGCAGAATTCTTGAATGTGACAGTAACAATTAATAATGCTGATAGCTATTCTGCAAATCTGATATAGGGTTTTCTGTTTTTCTTCTTGTAATTATGTTGCAGACATCGATGAATGTAAAGAGAAATTGGCTTGCCAGTGCCCAGAGTGCAATTGCAAAAATACCTGGGGGAGTTATGAGTGCAGATGCAATAGTGGTTTGTACTACATGCGAGAAAATGACATGTGTATAGGTGAGGCATTTTTAGTTTTTCTAACTCTTTTCATGCAATTTTCTCAGACTACCTCTCTGAATTGGTAGATTTTGGATAAGCTATTTATAGAAACGTGACTTTTCACTGGTCACTGAATCATGCTCACTTAGCGGTTCAACATCTCATAGTGCTGTATTGTACATGCTCTTTACATAGCTACCTGGATTTGAGATAGTTTTTATCCCATATATAGTTTCCTAAGGTTTCTAAATTCTGTTCCGGCTTTCCTAATTATCAATGTTGATATTCCTTGCATTTGAGATTTGAGACTCGAAAAAAATAACTTTATTTAATTTTTGTTGTCTCTTACAAAATGCAGGTAAATATACCGCTTCAGTGGCCAGCGGGGGCTTTGTTTGGATGGTTATTCTGATCATGGCTATTGCTGGTGCTGGGGGATATGCATTTTACAAGTACAGAATCCAGGTATGGTTCTTTCTAACTTGATGTTTTGTCTTTTAATAGTATGGCTTTGATGAAAAATATCAATATGTTAGATGTAGATAAGAAGCATCTATGTTAAGTTCAATGGTCACAAGCTCTAAAAGGGAGTTTAAATGAAGCATCTATGAAGTTCATGTGTTTTGGTCTCCTGATTTTCAATTTGGTTTGAAATTTCAAATGCCAATCAACTTGACTTTTGTATCATTTTTTTGTTTTTTAAGATTCCTAGTTATTATGAACAGATACAGTTTGGCCATTGACATACTAAAATTGTTTGATTTTATTTTGAAATAATTTTCTGCAGAGATATATGGATTCTGAGATAAGAGCAATTATGGCACAATACATGCCCTTGGATAATCAACCGGAGACCTCAAATCAACTTCAACAAGATGTGTAGAAAGATCTTGGAAAGCTATTTCTATGCAAAGATTAATCTGAAATATGGAACATCCTCAACAGCTGTTTAGTTATTAATACGGAAACAAGCTATTTAACCTGAGGCTCCAAGCAGCACCCTTAGTTGTTTAGTTAGTAGTTCTTTTCCCTCAAAATGGATGTTTATTTCTCAAAGTGGTTATGGCATCATGCTATGCCGTCCTTCTGAAGAAGCCATGTCCTTTTTCTCCTCTATAATTTAGGTCCTTTGAAGTTGCACCATATTTCTATTCAACTGCGGACATTAGATTTGGTATGCAATGAGGCGTTTTAAAAGCAGAAATTATCACGTTTACAAGTCTTTTTTTCCGAGAAAAAAGAAAAGAAAAAGAATCTCGGTTTGTAGATTTTCTGAATAATATACTTTGTCAATGTCGGTTTGTAGGTTTTCTGAATAATATACTTTGTCTGTCACTACTGATTGATGGTACTAAAGTAGCAACGGAGAAACTGCAGATTTTGCAGACATGAGTCAACTTGACAATGTAAGCAAAGAGGCTTTTTAATGAAATGGGACATGAGACCACGTCTATAGGGTTATACATATTGATGTTGATTTTTTGAGGTCGATGCCTCAATCTTGCTTTAATAGACAAAATCTAATTTAGTTTTCATCGTAAACTTAAATATTTTCCAAATCACCTCAAAAGTTTTTTTATTTTTGGTTCAATTAGATTTTGCATACTTATTCAGTAATATCAGTTGGAATTCATAGTGAACTCAATGGGATTTTGATGGTCATTTACTTGCCTTTGAATCCAAGATGTGATCTCTACACAATTTGATTTCTACGAAAATACACAACCATTAAACGAATAAAGATGATGCGCATGAGTGAACAACTACTCAATAGTCACTTTCGATGGTTAATCATATTCAGCTAATGTGTCCAATGTATTATGAATAATGTATTCTAGGCTTTAACGTGTAACTTGGCGATGTTAAAATTAATAAAAGTACGACATGCTATTGAAAATTTATACAAGTCAATAGCACTATGCACTATCTATAGAAAACCTATTGTTATAAACTGCTTTATGCATATATATATTGAAAATAATCTTAAAAAATATCTTGATCTAATTAATATTTGAAGTTACGTAAACTCGTGAATGAGAGAGACTAGTTTTAGTTTCCATTGGCAAAGAAATTAACAAATCAGACAGTGTATGCATGCAAGAAGATCAACGCAAGGAAGCCAACATGTCCAATCTTCGCTCCAACCAATCTGCATCTTCTTCTTCATGTTATTCATCTTCTTCTTTAGCTTTAGCAAGAACCTTCAGAAACTGTGAGAGGATGATGGGTGGACGCGTTATGCAGCCAGCGTGGAGCATGAGCTCTCTGTTGACCGGCCTCCCAGAATCTCCCTCTCCCTCTCCCTCTCCCTCTCCCTCTCCCATTTGCAGCTATGCCTCCGCCACCCACACATGTCACTCTCACTCTCACTACTCAGACTATGCCACTAAATTCTCCTCTCCAAGAAACCAGGTTGGTTGGTTTTCATTTCTTCAAGAAACTTCTCCTTTGCTTTTCATGAACTCCAATATCTTGTTTCACTTTCCAGTGAATCTTTCTACTGGAATCGCTTGTCCTTTTGAGTTGCGTCTATGCTCTCTTTTCACTATGACATGTTGCACGAGAAATTTTCAAGTGTTATTATAGCAAGGAAAAAAGTCTTGCTGCTCTATTCTATTATATTTTATATAATTAATTTGACGCCTCATTCATTTCATGTTGCACATGCATCTCTTTTGTTGCGTGGTTCTTGGAGAGTAGTTCGGTAATTAGTTGCTTCAATGGTTACATACCCATATGAAGAATAGGAAATTCAGCTTTGGGTTCTTTCTAGTTGTTTACTTTCTGGTTTCTTGAAAGATATATTCCACTGGTTCCAGTCATTGGATACGCAGTTTCTTGATTTTACCACATTGAGTGGTTTGCTTTATGTCATTAACTCATTATTATTTAACATGAGGAATTCACACCAATCTAGTTGGCTCTGGAATCTCAGAGCTTAGGCATCGCATACAACGACAACAATAACTGCTCCAACTGCTTCTCTGATATTGATGAATGGTTGGAACACGCCAATAAGTTCTGCAAATCCTCCGACTTTCACACCAACCATCTCACAGGTTTGTCATGCCATGTCATGTCTACTTGGTAGCCCATTTCTGTATATAATAAATAATAAATGCATATTCTAACGTTTTCATCAGACACTGTTGATTTGAGGCGAAACGCAAGCCCAGAAGAAGATTTGAGAATCTCAGCAGTATGCAATGACTTCCTCTCGGCTCCTGAACATGAACTTTACAACATTACATTACCATCAATTAGAGAGGAGAGTCCTGTTTTCCAAGGCCAGAACCACCTTTCCTGCACAGATGGAGCCTCAAAATCTGGAAGTAAAGAACGCAGAAGATTGTTAAGCAGGCCAAAACCTTGGGATGAATTATGGAGTGAAGCCAGAAGGGAGCAACATGAAGTCGAAAGAGATGCACAAAACAAGGCCAAGCATGTTGAACTTATGAACAGGTGAGAATATAGCAGTAAATTCTCAAACCTATCACTTAAATTGTGGATCTTTTTGTGTGTGATTGAGGCACTGACGAGGCAAATTTTGGTGAAAATTGTTTTGATAGGATGAGAAGGAAGGAAGATGCCATTAATAACTGGGAATTGCAGCAAACTAGAAAAGCCATGGACGAGATGGATAAGATTCAGGTATGTAAAGCTCATTTCATGCATGTCATTTATTTGTTTAGTCCAAAAATGAGTACTGCCCATAGCCATAGTTTTGCAAGATCAAACCATTTGCTTTACATGATACTACAAATGATTGTTAACTAGTAAAGGAGCCGGAGTACATTAGAATAATGGTTTCGCTCGTGCTTTAGGCTTTTTAACAAATTTTCACTCAGTAGAACTGACAGTGCCTTTTTCCCATTAATCATGTTGTGGCTGCAGAACAAGCTGGAGAGAAAACAACTAATGGCTTCAGCCAGAACTCAAAAGAAAATCTGCTCCGTGAGGGAAAAGGCAGAGAAGCAAAAGTTGAACTTGAGGCGATCAACAATGAAAAAATTTCAACAGCTTCAAGTATGTGAGACTAGCACCCCTACAGAAAGATCTTGGGGCTCACGCTTACCGTTATGTTAAATCCATGCATCATTAACATGCAGAATGTTTCAGAAGACTACGTTCCGACCTTCCAACTAGAACTTTGTTGCTCATTATACTGTAAATTGTTCGATATAGTTAATATATGCTATAATGAGCTACTGTTATATATGCCCATCCAGATGTAAGTTCATTCCCCACTCCCCCAACCAACAATTAGCCGTCTGTTTCATTTTATCAGTGTAAGCAAATGAGGACGAGCTGAGTGAGCTCTAGAAACGAGTACAAACATCTAATTCTTCTCGTGGACCAAAAATAGAGAATACGCTCTCTTACACGGTTAAAATAATCTAATCTGACATTACAAGCATCTTTGGTTTACATAAATATTACGAAAACACTGTCCCCCAACAGAACAAAAAACAACAAAAGTTGTGTTAAAAAGATTTTAATTATAAACTGCTTTGAATACAAAATAGGTATATGTAAATGCATCTATGATTTATGACGCAAGCAATACAAGTAGTAACAAGTAAAAACTCCAGAAAGTTGACATTTTTTTTTTAGAAACAACATTTACAATGAGGAATCTACAAACAGTACAAGACGTTGGATCAACAACAACGTGCAAACTAAATAGCCCCACTTAAAATGGTTAGTCATGAGATAGTTAGCCTACACAGAACTAACATCTAACAAGCAGCAAAGCCTATGGACGGTCAAACCCAACCCGAGACCATGCTCTCATCCACTGGTTTTGGACCTCCGCAGGATCTCGAGACTGACTCAAAAAGTTTTTCAATCTCTGGTGCGCATCTTATGAAAGAACGGTTCCAGAAATTATACCTAGGATTCTGCCAAATGACCAAAAAAAGAGAAGAAAAGGGGGGGGGGGGGGGGGTTGTTCAGTGTTAATTGAAAGCCACTAATGACATGCTTATAAAAAAAAAACAAGTATAGAGAAAATGATAGAATACCTTGATCAGCTCAATAAAAGTAATAAGCAGGCCCCAAGGGTGAGGACGATTAACAATTAGCCGTTCTAACAAGACTCTTGTAATTTGTTCTTGGATAATTTCCTGCCATATCAAAACATAAAGATCCAGTTAAATAAGATGCGAATATATGCTGTGCATTTTTTTAAATAATGTATTGAATCAGCAGACGCCAGAGTATACAAGACAGATTGGAAATAATAGAAGTTCATTATATTTGAAAAACAGGATTGAGCTTAACATCATAAAACATGTCAGAAGTTTGTATGAACCTGGTTTGATTCCGCAAACAAGTACAGAAGGATGAAGGAGAAGTAGTGAGTATGCGTATTTGGGTAACGTAGTTGGTTGGCAACAGCATTCAGGAAAAGGTAACGCCCTTCAGTGTCCAAATCGACAATTAGTGTCTGGAAAATATCCAAGGCAGCACCAACAGAAAATACAGCCAACGGGAAAGCATTTGATGCTGATTGTGCATGGGGAGTTCGTCCCTGAAGCTGCTGGATTGCCTGTAAGTTCACGGCCCAAACATAGAAGTCTTGAATACTTAAACAACACTAAATATGCATTATCTAGATCACCGTGACAGAGAATGTCTATAAACAAAAATTATACACGAGACAAGATGATAGCATTATGTTCTTCATGGTACACAATTAACATCATTTGAACAAAAATTTAGGTACTTTTGAAAATCCAATCTAAAAGATTCAACCTGAGTTGATAACACGTGATTACTGGCTCATCAATGCATAGGTAAATATAAACGTGTAAGTGTCAAATTTAAAGTACCTGCATTCCAACGTACAACACAAGTGAGTTGATCAATGGCACATTGTATCGAGTCCCGGCAGAGGCAGCTTCATTGGGTGAGAGGAACAGCTTATCCTTCAGCTCAGACAAAAATGGAGAACTTTGCTGCCTTGTCTGCAGAAAATTTGATTGAAAAATTATAAATAAAATATAAGAAAGTAAAAAACATAAATATAGAAATTTTTTTTAACTAAACAAGACAATATGTGGCAGCAGCAGAGAACAAAATAGACTTCAGTGAACTAACAAAGAAATAAAAGTAAGAAAATCTTATCCAAAAAGAATTTACAGATTACAGTTAGTACTATTTGTAAACAAGGGCTCAAATGCAGTAAGCATGATCATTCATCTAAATTATAAGATTACAAACCTTAAGGTATTCATCCACATCAGCCTTCATCTGCTTTGCTTTAAGTGCTGCATCAACCTCAGAAAGAATGCGAGGTGATTGAGTTATTTCTTGAAGCAAATCAATCTGCAAAGAAGCACAAGGCAGGAAAGTTAACATAATGTTCCTAAAAATATAAAAAATAAAGAACAAAAGAAAGAGAAGACATGAGATTCTAAGACCTTCAAATTGGGAGTGGAAGGATCGGGCAGCCTCATACTCCGCGGAAAGGCACTTAGAACAATATTCCGCATCTGTATGCAACTTGGAGGAATAACATCACAGAAGGTAAAGTGATAGTCACATAGGAACTCTGGGAAGTCATGAAGTAGCACCAAGAGCACCCTAAGAGTGCCTTTGTAGAGAAAACGGACCTGATCATGACAGAGGGGGGGGGGGGGAATGTGCATATGTAAGAAGCACCATTAAGGTTAAACCATATTTGAAACAAATAACTGATGAAGAGATAAAGAAACAAACCGGATCTCCAAGTTCAGCATGCCTCAGAAAAGGCTCCATAAATTGGAACAGATCTACAAGCAACCTTTGGATATAAGGCCAACCTTTTTGACCATTACCAGTCAGCATTTTTGGCATGAAGCTCCTGTGACTTATCAACTCAAGCCAAGCAAAACTGAAGAAACATTTCCACAGAGCAACCAATTAAATGATAAACAACACAGGGTAAATAATTATAATATAAAATTGAACAAAAGGAAGATAATATATATATATATATATATATATATATATATATATATATATATATATATATATGATAAAAGTGATTTCTGGACTTTACAAAAACAACCATTAAAAGACATGTAACAGTTAAGTTCTTAGGTTGGAATCATTCTTGACAACAATCAAAGGAAATTGAACAAGGAAATTCTTAGTCTAACCTGAAAGCAGGAACTTTGAGGGGCTGCAAAGCATGAAAAGCATTGGCAAAAGCAGTCAAAATCTGCAATATATGGACAAAGTATTAGTCAAACACACATGACTGTCTTAATCAATTTCTTGGGTTCTAACATGGGGAGTGAGTGAAATGCAAAACAGACAAAATCTGCACTTATAATCAAAACAACTTGAGTTTAACAATCAAGCTTACAAGCCTTCCCTGATAAAATTTTGCTGAACCTCAATACTATTGATATAATTATAACAACGTACAAATGAACCAAATCTTGTTTCTTTGATGTGGTTTGTATATCTTGTTGATGTCCTCCCTGTCAACCATCACCCAAAACCTTTTGCTGCTAATAAATTTTGTTTCCAATATTTATTGACGATGACATTTTTTGCCCAATAATTCCTAGCCGAACTGTTTTCTCAACATCACTTTTTTTTTTTAAAAAACATATCGATGAGTTGGGAAATTACAACAGATTTATAAGTTTAATTTTATTCAGTTTACCAACCTAAATATCATTTCCTTTGAATTTCTCTGATAAAATCTTTTAAACAGTTTTGAATTGTGATTCTGAACTCTCAATTTCATCCAAATCACTATTATTTGGTATATTATCTAAATGAAATATATGTAAAGAATCAAATTGATGAAATGAACCATTTTATGAGACCTTGCTTCTTTACACACAGCTTTTCAATAACTTCTGTAACGGTTTTGGACAACGCAAAAGACCAAAGCCACCAATAAAAACAACTTTAATAAATAAACTAATGGACAAAGTGAGTGAAAGTGACCAACACCTGGAGATTTGCACCATCAGTAACAGGTTCAAGTGAACCAAGATCTAGAAGCCAGTTAATGAACAATCTGAAAAATGGTCTTGGATTAAAAGAAGCCTTCTTTTCCTCTGCATCTTTTAGAATGAATCTAACAGTCACTGCAAGAATCTGCCAGAAAGCAATGTGAAGTTATTAGACTACCATTATAGAATGATAAAGTCAAAATGGAAGAGACAACATTTTAGTTTGTTACGCACCTTAGACAGAAGAAAGAGCTTGCTTGATCCCTGTTCCAACAAACAAACAAATTACTAAAAAGCTAAAGCTACCCAAACCAAAAGAGCGGGAAAAAAGAAAGGGGCACAGTTGGCAACCTTCAAGATTGAGAAGACAAGCTTAGCATAAATATCAATTGCAAGAAATGACATTGCCTGCAGTTGTTGAGGAGATTGCAATGCCCCAGAATTAATCACCTCAGTGGATAAGCAATGTGAAACAGCGAGTTCCTGGAAAAAAAAAAAATGTTATATTGACAACCCTGACCAGCAGTAGGAATGTGTAACCTGCATCTGAATGAAGAAAGAAACACCACCATCAACAGCCGGAAAAAGCGATCTGTCACATCATCCCCCTTAAGCAGACCATTTTGATGTAATTGTAAGATGAAGTGGGTAGAAGCAGTATCACTGGCACCAGGAAGTTCACATATCCTATACCATTCTGCAAACAACATGGAAACCTACAACACATGGATAATAAATAAAGATTATAAGTTCCAATCCTGTTTCTGGTCCCACCTAAAGATAAGGTGAGATAGAATTTACACCAATATAACGACCCAAAAAAAAAGAAGAAGAAACATTCAGTATCCTACATAATCTGTGTCAAAGAGCCACACAACAAAATACAAACTTATCTAGAAATTTGGTGGTCAAGATACCTGCTCACGGAATCCAGCGGGATCTGGTTCAACAGCCTCTACACTGTTTGACTCTTCCCTGCTTGCTGCAAGCAGACCAGAACCCTGTTTTTGACAATGAGACAAATAAAAATCTGAGTTTCAGAAATCCAAAAACAGAAGTGCATGAAAAATAGCAGCTGAACTGCATATCCTATGACCTTATTGTCTCTTGATTGTCTTGCCTTATCCTCCTTTCCAGCAGCACTAGCAGATAGAGCAGCAGCATTAGCAGCAGGGTTCTTGACCATCTCAATCAGCTGTTGTAACGATTCAGGGGATCCAGGCTTTGAAGCAAGCTGAAAAAAATATATATATATGGTAAAGAACAGAGGGCACAGTAAGGAATACAGACACTCATATGGACAAATGCGAACCTTTGCCAAAGCATCAACAAGATTGTGGAGTTCTGAAATAACTTTAGGTTCCTCAATAACCAGCGTTTGAAGAAGAGAGACAGAAAACTCCGTTGCAGCCTCTGCACATTCATCCAGTGGAGTTGTATGACTACAATAACAATAGAATAAAGAGGGCAAAACAACAAAAGGTATACTCTTTTGACATACTGTTCCTTCCCCCATCAATAAGTTTGGCCACGTGAACATTGTACTCAGTAAGATTTAGCAGTTCACTACGGATGAGGCCCACAGTAATATCTTTGTTAAATTTCCTTTCTTCTTCCGAGTAAATTACCTGTAAGAAGCATAGAGTAAGACCCTATAAGTGTATACAGAATATATTAAAGTAGGCAAATTGGAAGTAATGCCAAAATTAAATTCTAGTAGATTATAGTATTTCATCATTCAACTAAGGGCAACTTTTATCAGTTTATAAAAAAAAAAAAAAAAAAAGAATTACCCAGCTGGTAAGCTCCTTGACAGCAAGCTTGCAAACATCACGAATGGCAGTCAGGATTGCAAGATGAGCACCAACATGAATGTTGTTCGATGCATTATCATATAAACCCTTGAAAACCTATTTAAAAAAATTAACGACTATTAATTTTTACAATAGAAAAATATCTTGGCAACAAATCTTGGTCCTTCAACTGAAACTAGAGTATCAGATAGAAGGCAGACATTTTAAGAAAAGAACTACTAAAACAACCAAATTATAATAAATATTCAGTAAAATTCATTGACCATAAAATTCCCTACAGAAGACAGTGTACCTTTTGAGCCACAGCTAAAGCTGCCTCATCTCGACTAATGCATCTGAGTATGATCTCAGGAACCTCGGAAATGGCCCCCTAAACATAAGTGAACACCCAAAACAGATATTTAAACATGTGGGAAAAAATTATCAAATTCGGAAAAGGAAAATAATAGCAAGAATAACTATTCAAATTCGGATAACCACAAAAAAAAAAAAAAAAATCAAAAACCTGTCAAGTTTAGAAAAGCAAAAAAAGTGAACCAAAACAATATACCTGTATTTCTGTTTCCTTGGAATCATTGTTAACCAGAGCTTCTAACTGAAATCAACAGCATACAGGCTGTCAATAATTGTCCTAAACAAACTTCATATGATAATACTAAAACAGATGAAATATACCAACAATTCATGGCACAAATGGCCCTGTTTTGAATACCATTTTACCACATGAAAAACTATAGGTTTGTGTTTGTAGGCCCCACAGGAAGATGTGAGAAAGTGCATTTCATATTTACAAATCATATTAAGTGCATTACCCTCCCAAAATTGGATATGCACAGTGAATATCACAAAAAGCTATAAAGATCAGCAACAACCTTTTGTGCAACAATTTGGTATTTGTCCAGGGCATCCCTTGTAGTAAGAGAAGGCTCCAAGAAACCACTTCCAAGGCGCTCCACAGCAGTTGATGAAACTAGAGGCTGTGAAGAAGCTCCAGATTCCTTGCAACAGTACACAAGCACATTTAGACACCAATTGTGACACATCAGAATCATATGCCATTACAATGCTTAAATTAAATTCTCACTTTCACAGCATCAGAAGGATCAACTGTATGCAACTCGGGGGTGGAAGCAGTTGATGGAAATGAGGCAACGGAGTCTTTCTCCAAACTGTGCTGGGAAACACTGTCAGCTGGTCTAATGTGAATTGAGGAAGCACTGAAACATTAAACAGAGACTTTAAATAAAATCAGAATTATAGAACGTCAAAGACATCAAAATAGTGAATCAAAAAGTAGCACCTAAAATGTGGAGCCAAATTAGATTCTGCCATATCATCTAATGGTCGAGATACCCCTTCATAGCCAGAGGTTACAGAGTAAGCAGGATTAATCTGTCCTGATACAGCACCATTAGTGCCAGTGAGACTGCCAGATTGAACAGCAAGACCAGCAGACATAGAATGTGAGCTCTGGCTAGACTGATTTTGCCAAGGAAGCCGAACGAAGTCCTAATATAAATGAGCAACAATTAAACTGAGTAGTGGTCCAAAATGATGAAACCAACAAATACTTGAAGTAAACCAATTAAATACCTCATATACTCGCTGCTGTGAGAGGGACAACTGACCAGGTTTCGGTCGAAGGGGCTCTGGCACAACACCCATAGAACCTTGTGTATACAAATTTGCATCAAAAAATGTAGAACCCATACCTTCTCGATGCTTCCTTCTCAAAGAAAGTTGTTGACCAATCTCTGTATCAATGGTGTTTATTGCCTATAAAATAGTAAATAACACCAAAGCCAACAAGCTGGTAAGTATCTAGTTAAACAGATTAATACTTATGAAGAAAAACAACGATACTATTATTTATGTGCATCTCTGTAAACTCAAAATGAAAAGAAAGACCATACTCGTAGCCACTACCATACTACAAAAGTCAGTAATCAAAACTTCAAAGTTACACCAAAAACAATATACAAATTAAAAGTCACATAAAAACAACAAAATATCATCAGTCCTATAGAAGAAATAAACCTAGAAAGTGTCTTATTTCTATCAGCGATAGATAGTCCCCAAAGCAAATGGTGTATATCAAAAGAGTAACAATATCTAAACAATGCACAGGGATGTGCACCTCTCTTATTCTTCATATTTTATTACCCCTTACAATTTTTGTCAGTTTAGTAAATTGTTATACATTCAAACAAGAAAACCTACAATGAATTGCACCTCAGTCCCCTTTGTTTCACCACAGGAAATTATAATGTCAATTTCTCATAGTAATCAAAAAATCACATAGAGGAAAGAATACAATATGACAATTCAAATACACATTACAAAAACCAAAAACTTCACACAGGTGACCAGAATTGATGGTTCACACACACCATTACTATATACTTCAATAATTTAAACAGCCACATAAACATTAACTAAATTGTGGATCAAATAAGAGCCCGTTTGGATTGACTTTTTTCAAGAAAAAAGTACTTATTTTTTTTTAAAAAGTACTTATATAAGTTTTTATAGATGTTTGAATGCAACTTTTAAAAAAAGTGCTTCAATTAAAAAAAATTAATTTACCACTTTTTTTACAAGCTAGAAATATCTAACTTCTAAAAAAAGCAGAAGTAGAAGTGGTTGTTAATAAAATTATTTTCTAAAAGTATCTTTTATCTTTAATTAAAATTACAATACATATCCTTCCTTTCTTATCTCTTATCAAACCTTACTTCTCTTCCCTCTTTTTGAATGTTTTTTTATGATTTGCCCATAAAAAAAGTACTTTTATTCTTTTGTATCCAAATAGATTTAAAAGTACTTTTAATATTTAAAAGTACTTCTCATATGTTTATCCAAATGCAAAATAACTTTTTCTAAAAATTAAAGCTCTACTAAAAAAAGTTTGGAAAGAAAAAAAAGCCCTTTTTTTAAAAGTTTATCCAAACGGGCTCTAACTCCCAAATCAAATGTTAGATTTACAAAGAAGAAAAAATAAATAAATAAATAACTTTTTCCTCGCTACTAGCCCTACCACAAATAACTATAGCCGCAATAAAACACTTTCAGCAGAGCTAACCTTATCAGTAGCAGCCTGTTCAATGACTGCACAACCAAGATCAAGATTATCATTGGTGACAAGTTGCACAGCTTGTTCCAAAATTTCATTTGCAATATTTAAATTCTGGAGTGAAATCCTCAGTTGACTTGATATTGATGCCCGTAAAGGTTCCTGGAATAAGAAGATACAATAAGTAGAAGAAATAAAACAACATGGAGCCTAATAAGCACGAGTAAAAATAATACTTAGATTTGATATAAACAAAACAGCATAGATTAATGGTTATATTTCAGAGCTTTACTTTGCATGTAACATGAGCTAAGCTCCCAGCCAGACTAGCAACCATCAGGTGCGCAGCATTTAATATACGTGTCTCATCTGATTCCATGGCATAATCCTGCAAGGGAATTAAATAAACAAAAATCAAGCAAAATAAATTGAGCACAAGCTTTTTCTGTTTCAGGCGTCCACTTATAACAAGAAAATGACAGCAGTATCTATATACACTGTGTAAGGACAATACTGCATAGGAAATTTCTTAGCTTTCAGCTAACACATTTCCACATCACTCACCAAATGCCCCATAAATAGAAAGATGTTAGCAAAATTAAAAAGGAAAAAAAAAAAAGATACTATGACTTTAAATGATCAAATTAGGAATCCTCAGGTAAGAGAGAAATGTCAACCTTTAAAACAAGCTCCTTTGTTGTTTGTGTTGCTATGGAAACACTACGCTGCACAATACTCGACACTATCTCTTTGATAGCTCTGTCCATTGCAATGGGTACTGCTCTGTAATAGAAGAACAAAGTTAGCATGTCACATAGATTCAAACAAGAAGCAGAAGAATATATTGAGAGCACCATACCTCTGAAAATGCATTTGCAACCCGAAACCACTGAGTTTTTGATTGATAATAACATGAGTCCCAATATTAGGTATCTGTGTTGGGAGCTACAAACACACAAATTTAGCTTAAAATTACTATGCATTAAGCTAGACATGGACCAAGAAAGAAGGGAAACAAGCTTTGGGTTCCACACCTGGCTAAGGGAAAAGGGTGCTGGGGTAGGAGTTGCTTGTAACAGTCCTTGAGCGGAGGGAAGTTGATCAGTCAAGCCCAAAGGTGTTACCTTCTCATCTTCCATCAACGCTCCAGTAGAAATATGAAGAGGACCGGCATACTAATTCACCGAGAACATACTCAGGGAAACAACTTATAGATTGACAAAAATAGGTAACCAAACCCCAAAAGAATGTAAGAACAAACCTGAGACAGTATATGTGGATGAGCCCCAGTGTTAGATGGATTGGTGACTTCAAGTGGTAATTCCACTTGATTTACTGGAGGTACAAGGCCAGATTTAATATCAGAAATTATTTGTGCTTGAGATGCCCCCACATCTTTATTAGAGAAATCAGGATTTCCTTCAATTTCTCTTTTCCGATCCTTCAGGAGAGAAGTTGGTGTGACATCCTTCATATCTACGGCAAGATTTTTGAATAAAACCTGTATAGCACAAGGATTTGAGTAAATAGGTACAAAAGAGCCATGACTATGCCAATAAAACTCGGACAAGGAAATGAAAAGAACTGTGACCTCTATGTCAAATTTGAGGTTCATTTTCAAGTTTGGCATTGAATAAATCTCAGCGAGCAATCCCAAAATGCCCATGGTCCAAGGATTAGGGGGTTGATATGCAAGACTGCTTTGGCATGGTTCAAGGACCTACAGCACAATATTGAATGATAATATAGCACAACACTGAATATAACAGTCACAACAGATTATCATAATCATAAATTATACCTTCGAAGTAAATGGAATAACAGCTATCATCAGCCCTTTCTCATATGCCTACAACATGGAAAACAATTTGATAAGCAAATGATCAATTGAAACACCATCAGCTCCTAAAATATACTCAATTTAAAAGTTACCTCTATAATTAAAGATTTCGGGTCTATTTCACGAGCCCTCAAAACCTGATTCCGCCCAATTGTTAACTTTCCGAGCCAGCTCCCCAGATTTTTAAGCAAAGAGCGTTCTTCTGAACTTGACTTTATGAGCTCAGATCCCAAAAGAACCTGAAGAGTACACAAACACCACATTTTATTTCAAATCAAAGCACAACTTTACTTCAATAAAATAAGGAAAATTAACAATTCTCACACCTTGCAATTTTCATATGTTGCCTGGACAATCTCTTTGTTCAAAGCTTTAGAATTAACTTTATCCAGGAATTTCAGGTACAAGTCATGGAAATTTGGCTCAATGCTTGCTCTACCAAGAAGTTAAGTATCAATTGGTATAAGTATCAATTCATAATTTGGTACAAGAGCAAGTAAATAAAGGTACAAATACAATAAGAAAAATAGTCTCCACCGTCCACACCGTAAGAGGTGCGGCCACATACAGGAACTACGAAAAAGATGCATATAAGCACAAAAACCCAGAAAAGATTGTTTAATGATCTCATCTTCTGTCCTAATGTTCATTCTTCTGTTCTTTCATAAAATTGAAACCAGCGAGAGCGATAATAGAAAACAGGAAATATTAAAATTGACTTGTCTTATTTAGGACCGTAATTTCAAGTATAAGCCAAGTCAATAGATCAATTATTTACTATTAGTTTGGTTTATCGCATGGTGAAAACTGAGCACACCCAAAATATCTAGGAGATGAACATAACTTATAATACAAGCATACAATTTCTGATACAAGCATACAAAAAGTGATTGTATTCCCTAATTACATTCTGGATAACTCTGCAGTAAAGAAGAACTTAAAACTGATCTAAAACCAGATTTCTAGGTTTCTAAAATATGTTTAATTGACCTATTTTTTAATTCTGTTACCCAAGAGTCCACTTCAAACTTCCCCTCTGCAATTAATCGCCATGAGAAAACCAAGTATAATCATTTCGGCACAGTATATCCATGCACACTTATCTGCATAGATACAACTCTTTTAGGCAATTAGATGATGTGGTTTATGAAGCAAGCTAACCTTTTCATAACCATATACTGTGCAAACCATGGATAGTACTGCTCTTTCAAAATTTCAGTGAACTCTTTTGCTTTGGCTTCAACATTAGCAGTAGAAATATTATTAATTATAAATGATATCTTGTCCTGAACCTCTGATCCTGGAGCCTGTTAACAGGAAAGGGGGAAAAAAGAGGAGGATTTTATTGAAGCAAACAAAAGAAAATCCAGACTTAAATTTGCATAAGAAATTAAAGTGACATAGGGAAGGATCAAACATGCTACAGTATAACATGCTTTATAAGCAGATAAGTAAAATGACTGAGAATATAAACAACTAAACACATATAAAACCAAAACTCATGAAAGCAGCCGATGTGATCAACTTCTAGTAAACGGCTAGAGCACCTCAATGGGAGTTTCTCTTTTCTCAGCAGCAGCAACCAATGTTTCAATGTTCAAGGCAGATCCAAACCCTACATCAGATGGACAGATCAAAGAAACACAGCAAAAATTCAGAAAATGTAAGCAGAAAGAAAGCATAATATTTATGCTAATCAACAGGAATCATTCACAAATGACAGAAATATACTGGTAGAAGGAGCTCCACGCGAAGGACGAACAAAACCAGGAGAAGATAGCATTGATGAGGCGCTGCCTGTGCTATGTAACTGCAAGGGTAGCAACAAAATGAAGTAACAATTAAAAACAAAAAAAAAAACTACAAAAAAGAAACAGACAACATTAACATCATGCTCGAAAAATAAGATAAAAGGCTATTACCTTATTAGTACTAGAAGAATCAGCAGGTGTAACTACTGAAGATTGCCCTACAGATGATAAGAGTGGTTTTACATCAGTAGATGAACCAACAGAGGCTTTGTGACGATCATCCAAGGGAATTTCACGTCTCTGTTGAACCTGCAGCGACATATGTTGCTGGCCGGGCTGCATGACACTAGAGCCATTGAGCTGCTACAAGGACACAACAGGTAGTAATAATATAATTAACAGATTCACACATTCGAAGACATCAATGCTCATCATGTCACATTCATGTCCATAATAGCTTCATTTTCCTACAGTTACTACATAAAATAAATACCACTGCAATGTGTTTATCCAGAATAACAATTACCAACAACCTATAATAGTAATGCTCATCACATGTAAACGGGAAACAAAAGCACTTCACCACTATGGGGCTAAGCATCATCACAAATTTAAGTACGTAAAATAGAAATCAAATCTGAAATCTAAGTCATAAGATAGGAACAGGATGAAAGAAAAAACAAACAAAAAGGGGAAGAAAGGAATTTACTTTTACCTTTACATGCCCTAACAAAGTCTGTGAAGAATTATAATTAGTAATAAGAGAAGCATGGCTCACCCCATCTACATCTGCATGACCAGAGGAAATCCTTGCCAGAGCCTGTTCAATAAAAGCAACGATTTCTGAATGCGTACTACGCAAATGGGAAATTTGCAGAATGTGATTGCAATACTGAGGCCACTCGATAAGGCGATCCACAAACTGCTCCAATGCTAGACTTCCAAACAAAAACATCTGTGATATACGAAGAGAATGTCAAATCAAACATCAAGCGAAAACTTAAAGAGATCCACTAGCAAACAAAATACAAACCTTTGAATCTGCAGGCTTGCGTAATGCATCAAGAACATACCGAAGAGCAATCCCCAGAGACAGATGAGTAACAAGCTGATGCTTGATCACAGAACCTGATACATGTTAAGAAACGATGTAATAAAAAGATGTAAAACCAGATATCAAAGAACAAGCATGTAGTTCCACAATTGTGCACAGTGAAAATTTAGCTAAAGCAAGCATTGCATGCTTAAAAAACCTAATTTAACAGCATACACGAGCATGATGAATAAAGTCTTTTGATCTATTCTTTGCATTAAATAGAACACAAACACACCAAGATAGTGGTGATCATCAAAGCACTAGCCAATAGAGTTAGAGTTAAATTTCATCATCTACAATGCTGAAAGCAAAACTTACCAAAGAGAACTGCAGCAATTTTGAGTTGCCTTTCAGGATACTTCGGAAAAAACCTATACTCCTCAAACAAATTTCCGATCATGCAATCAAAAATTGATTTCTCCCTGATAATTCACACCAATATTGCCAGCATATTAGTTGTTAACCATAGAGCATATAATAATTACATGAACAGATGAACTGAAAATAAACAACATCCAAAAGATCATATAGTCATTCCTCACACATGATTCTCAACAAGCATAACAAATCTAGATATTATCAATACAGAAAGAAGCAACGTAGTAAGAGTTAGCTTTCATGTTATAAAGAATATGGAATATAGGCAATTAGCAAGGTGATAACAATTTGTAAACAGGAGATGCAGATAATGCATAAAGGATAGCATTTTCAGTTGAGGCCCAATTATAAGATAGTAACTGTCGTTAGGGAATCAAAAAGGGATAGTAATCCTGATTTGATACCCTAAATATTTTGTAAACTTGTTTGATTATGTAATTATGTTGTTTCCATTTTTAGTTTAGCTTATTTTAGGAAGATTCCCATTCCTAGATATTTGTTTTCTAATTTCCAGATTCTAGGCTGATTCCTCTTGATTGTAGTCAGATTATTAGCTGAATACTTCTGTAAGAAGTATTTTATACAATTTTATAATTAGAAATAATATTACACAAAATTCTACTTGGTATCAGAGCACTTTCCTTGTGCCTGTGCACCTCTGCTTGCTGCTATGGCTGACAGTTCCTCAGCCACCAATACCTCTGAAAACCCCTCCACACAGCCCCAATATGAAGAGAGTACTCATAATACCTCTTCAACACCTCTCAAATTTGAACAGAAGGTGCTATTCGGTGACTCCCATTCTGTCCAAATCACCACTATTCGCTTCAATGGGGCAAACTACCTCAGGTGGTCTCAATCTGTCCAAATGTACATCTGTGGCAGGGGAAAGCTAGGATACCTCACTGGTGAGCGACTCCAGCCTGCCATCACTGGCCCACAATATGCTGTGTGGGATGCTAAAAACTCCACGGTGATGACATGGCTGGTGAACTCAATGGAAGAGGATATCAACTGCAATTATATGTGCTATCCCACAGCCAAAGAACTATTGGCTGGTGAACTCAATGGAAGAGGATATCAGCTGCAATTATATGTGCTATCCCATAGCCAAAGAACTATGGGATAGTGTCACGAAAATGTACTCAGATTTGGGAAATAAGTCCCAAGTTTATGAACTGATCTTGCCAGCAAGGGAGATTCGACAAGGAGACAGTGTGACCAAATACTTCCACTCACTAAAACGGGTATGGCAGGATCTTGATCTTTCCAACACCTACCAATGGAAGTCAATCGAGGATGCCAAACACCATCAACAAGTAGTAGAGGAAGGGAGGATGTTTCAGTTTCTTGCTAGTCTCAATGAAGAATTAGACGAGGTTCGCGCAAGAGTCATTGGGAGATCAACCTTGCCCTCACTTGGAGAGGTCTTTGCTGAAGTTACGAGAGAAGAAACACGGAGGAATGTGATGATGGGAAAAACCAAGGTAGAAACGACACCTCCCAAGACCAATGCTCTGGTAGTGGAAGCTGCTGCCCATAGGAGTTCCACAAACTAGAAGAACTCTTCAAATCTTTGGTGTGATCATTGTAATAAGCCCCATCATACTTGAGAAACATGCTAGAAGATTCATGGAAAACCAGCACACTTAAAAGGAAACAAATATGGTCCTAAGGCTCCTCGGCTAACTCCCACGGCTCATGAAGTTGAAAAGGCCTCTTTGAGCAAGGACCACATTGAGCAACTCATAAGATTGCTGAAATCTAGTTCATTATCTGGTACTCCTAGTGGCTCGTTGACACAAACGGATAATTTTAGTTCCCTTAATTGCACCTCAAATATATTTGTACCATGGATCATTGATTCAGGTACATCTGACCATATGACCAGTCTATCTTCCTTATTTAAAACTTATTGTCCATGTCTTGGAAATGAAAATATTAGAATTGCAGATGGTAGTTTCTCACCAATTGCAGGAAAAGGTAGGATTACTTTATCCAAGCTCATTGACCTACAAAATGTCCTTCATGTACCTAAACTTTCCTGCAACCTTCTATCTGTGAGCAAAATTTGTAAAGATTCTAATTGTCATATGAAGTTCTTAGACACACATTGTGTATTTCAGGACCGGACTTCAGGGAAGACGATTGGCAGTGCTAGGATGATAGATGGACTCTACTACTTTGAAGATGAATTCGAGAGTAAAGTAGCTCAGGGTTTTAGTGATATAAGTTCTACCCCTGTGCGGGACCAAATAATGCTTTGGCATAATAGACTAGGACACCCAAGTTTTCAACACCTTAAACATTTGTTTCCAAATTTATTTAAAAAGATTGATTGTTCTTCTTTTAAATGTGAAAGTTGTGTTCTTGCAAAAAGTCATCGTGCTCCTTATTCCTAACAACCTTATCATGCTTCCAAACCTTTTCATCTAATTCACAGTGATGTGTGGGGTCCCTCAAGAATTACAACTCAAGTTGGGAAAAGGTGGTTTGTAACTTTTATTGATGACCAAACCAGGCTGTGTTAGATTTATCTTATGCATGAAAAATCTGAGGTACTTAATACCTTTAAACTGTTTCCACAAATGGTTGAGACCCAATTTGAAACAAGAATCAATGTTTTGAGAACTGATAATGGGACTGAATATTTTAATAAAATTTTCAATGAATTTCTTCAAAACAAAGGCATTCAGCATCAATCTACATGTCCAAATACCCCTCAATAGAATGGCATTGCTGAAAAGAAAAACAAGCATCTCCTTGAAGTAGCTCGTGCCATTATGTTTGAAGGAAATGTTCCAAAATATTTATGGGGAGATGCTGTCCTAACAGCAGCCTACCTCATAAACAGCCTACCTCATAAACAGAATGCCCACTCATGTGCTAAATTATCACACACCTTTGGACAACTTCAAAAAAATTTTTCCAACATGTAGATTGTTTTCTAATCTGCTCTTGAAAGTTTTTGGCTGTACTGTATTTGTACATATCCACTCTGGTTCTCGGTCTAAACTTGACCCAAGAGCTGAAAAGTGCATTTTCATTGGGTATGCCACAAATCAAAGAGGGTATAGATGTTTTAATCCTAAAACAAAAAAGCTGCATGTCAGCATGGATATTACTTTTTTAGAACATCAACCCTTCTTTCAGAAAAATTCTCTTCAGGGGGAGAATGAAAGTGAAGACAATTTTTTGAATAATCAAGTTTTGCTGAATGAACCTTTACCCACTCCCATTTTGAACACTGAAATCAATTCTGATAGTACTGAAATCAGAAAAACAGTCCTACAATTAGTTCTGCACCTCAGACTAATAAGGAAATATTAATGCCAAACATAGATGGTGTCCAACAGGGAAAGAAATACTGTCATCAAAAGGAGAGCTTCGTGTTTATACTCGAAAAAAGCATTCAAAACAGAGTAGAAACCAAACTATCATCCCTGCACAAGGCCCATCAGATTCCCTGGAAGAAAGTCCAACAGATGAAGTACAAGAACTTCAAGGTAATACTGAATCTACTATTACAGATTTTGATCTACCCATAGCCCTTAGGAAAGAAACTAGAACCTGCACAAAGAAAATACAAAAAACCAGCACAAAACAACCCATCTCCAACTATGTTTCCTACGAAAAACTATCCCAAAACCGTCAGGCTTTTACCTCTAAAATTACAAATCTGGTTGTGCCTAGAAATATTGAGGAAGCACTAGATGATCCGAATTGGAAATCAGCAGTCTTAGAGGAATTTAACGCTCTTAAGAAGAATGGGACTTGGGAAATTGTTGATCTCCCATATGACAAAAAGGAAGTAGGGTGCAAGTGGGTCTTCACTATCAAATGCAAGGCAGATGGAACACTGGAAAGGTATAAAGCTAGGTTGATAGCAAAAGGATTCACTCAAACCTATGGGGTAGACTATCAGGAGACATTTGCTCCGGTTGCTAAGTTCAACTCCATACGAATTTTGCTATCCCTTGCAGTCAATTTTAATTGACCTCTACATCAATTAGATGTAAAGAATGCCTTTCTAAATGGAGAACTAGAGGAGGAAGTTTTTATGAGTCTTCCTCCACGATTTGAGGAAAGCCTTGGAAAAAATAAAGTGTGCAAATTAAAAAAGACTTTATATGGGCTAAAACAATCTCCAAGGGCTTGGTTTGAGCGTTTCAGTACAGTTGTGAAAGGATTAGGCTATAGACAAAGTCAATCTGATCACACACTATTTTATAAACACTCAGTCGAAAACAAAATTGCAATCTTAATTATATATGTAGATGATATAATCTTGACAAGTGATGATAGCTTGGAGCTCAGAATTTTGAAAGAAAAACTTGCCAAAGTTTTCGAAATCAAGGAGCTTGGTCCGTAAAAATATTTCCTTGGAATTGAGTTTGCTAGGTCCAAGGAAGGTAATTTTATGAACCAAAGGAAATATATTCTTGATCTATTGAAGGAAACAGGTTTGCTTGGATGCAAAGTAGCTGAGACACCCATGGAACCCAACCTTAAATTGCAACCAGCCAAACCTGAAGACTTGGTGGACAAAGGGAGATATCAACGACTAGTGGAAAGATTAATCTACCTATCCCATACCCGTCCAGACATAGCCTTTGCTGTAAGTATGGTGAGTCAATTCATGCACTCACCAGGCCCAGAACATTTTGAAGCAGTCAACAGAATCCTAAAATACTTGAAGGGACCTCCCAGAAGAGGACTACTCTATAAAGACCGTGGACACCTACAAGTAGAAGCATACATTGATGCAGATTGGGCTGGAAGTGTGATGGACAGAAGGTCAACATCAGGCTATTGTACATTGTTGGAGGGAACCTGGTCAGTTGGAGAAGCAAAAAACAGAATGTTGTAGCAAGGAGTAGTGCAAAAGCTGAATTTAGAGCAGTAGCTCATGGGATATGTGAAGCATTGTGGGTGGAGAAACTTCTGAAGGAATTGAAAATCTATAATTCTCCTCCTATAAAGCTGTATTGTGACAATAAATCAGCAATATCCATTGCTCACAATCCAATTCTACATGACAGAACAAAACATGTAGAAGTGGACAAGCACTTCATCAAGGAAAAAATTAAAAGAGGACAAATCTGCATCTCCTACGTTCCTACTACAGAACATTCTAACAAAAGGACTACCCAAGAAGTCTTTTGATGACATAACCAGCAAACTGTCCATGGAAGATATCTTCAAGCCAGCTTGAGGGGGAGTGTCGTCAAGGAATCAAAAAGGGATAGTAATCCTGATTTGATACCCTAAATATTTGGTAAATATGTTTGATTATGTAATTATGTTGTTTCCGTTTTTAGCTTAGCCTATTTTAGGAAGATTCCCATTCCTAGATATTTGTTTCCTAATTTCCAGATTCTAGGCTGATTCCTCTTGATTGAAGTCAGATTATTAGCTGAATACTTCTATAAGAAGTAGTATTCTGTACATTTTTATGATTAGAAATAATATTACACAAAATTCTACCGTAACCCTAAACTTAAATACAATATGGACCACATCTATTTTATGAAAGATTTACAAAAATTTTCAAAAGTAGACAGCCCTAAAATTGTAGAGATTAGAGCATACATGAAATGCCTCTCATTGACAGAAATTTCAAACAAGGACAAGATAATACACATCTGAAGTTGAAATTTATTTCCCAATGTTAACTTAAAGGTTTGAGAGGGATAGACTAAGTTAGCAACCAAAACCTTGATACATAAATTTCTTCCTATCACCACTATGCAAAATATCTATTCCCTCTAGTTTTTATTTTGAATTGGTCAGAGTTTACAAAAAATGTATCACATATGTTACTTATAATATCGTATTGACCAGATGCAAAACTTCAAAAATTATCACCTCTTCACAGAAGATTCCTTAAATCGGGCAAGCATTTGCACCATTGCATTGATGGATAACTGATCAGAGAACATTTGATGGAAGTAGGAGTTTGCTTCTGCTTCGATGTCATCCGAATATCCATCAGAAGTAGATGCATCAGTAGTCCCACCACTTTGCAGCCTTGGGTTGGAATCTATAATAGATATATGCAACCTTTCCAGCTCCTCAGAAAGTTGTCTAGAGGTCACCAAGTCAGTATGAGATTTAAGAACCTGTAATTGAACATTGTCAGACTCAGATCCCATAATAATAGTTAAAAGCAGATGAGGCACAGATAAGCAGAAAAACCAAATGTTCAAGTAGAACCTTCAAGAAGGTAGCAGCAGTCTCAACATAAAGATTCAGAACAGAACCAGACTGATGAAAAGAATTGCCAGATAAGTTTTGTGATCCACCAAAATGGATATCCTTTAAGAACTTGAGGCACTCCTGCAAAGTAAGACTAAATGTGTCAGTCACTTTTCTTTCTGCTACATTAAATTCGGCGAAGTGCAACTTAAAATGCAAAAGACCAAAAGACTGCACAACTCTGAAGAACTGATACTAGTGTCTTGAAGTCAAGGAATGAGGGAAGCCAATATTACCTCAAAGAAGACATCCTTGTACATAGATAAATTGTTACTCAACCACTTCTCAAGGTCAATAAATTCTTTTCTTGAAGCAACAGCTGCTAACCTTATACTATAATAGGAGGGAATAATTTCCACCACTGATGATAGAATCTGTAAATGCAAATAAACAAATAAAACAAAATTAGAATCTACAGTTAAAAATGGCAAACAACAATAACAAAGTCAACAGATTGGTTTTCTCAAGGGGCGAGTTTGAGGGCAGATTGCAAGGGTAACTAGCAGGTCTCAGTGAAAGCAAGAGTTGGCTATTCTAAGCAATTTCAGATACAAAATCAAGAAAAATCATCATGAGAGAAAGCCAACTCTATCCACCTGGAAAAAGACCAAAATTAAAGACCCATACTTCACACGAGAACTACCTTTAGCTCCTGGCAGATGTCCACAATTCTTATAACGCTGTCTAGGTCATTGTTTTGAGAATCCATAACCCCTCGTAAGACCAGATTGGGATTAACATGCCACAGAAGTTGAATCATTCCACTACCACCAGCACCTTTTACTATCATGGGAAAAACAAGCAGAGATACTTCGTGCTGGAAGAGGTTGTAAGCAGTCTGCAAGGGCAATACATGCAAACATCATAACAAGGAAAAGAAAATAATACAAGGATATTATACAGCACCAATGAATATGAATTCATTAAATTGTACATTAATGTGTGCCATCCCAAGAAGCAAGACTTCAGGACAGTGTTTAAGGGGATGATCCAGTATTGATCGAACAAAACTGGCATGACCCTTCTCAGCTAGCTGGCAGAGAACATCCAAAAGGTCAAGACACAGCCATGCATGATTTGCATATCCATTTTGAAGCTTGTTGCCATTAATCGCATCAGTATACACCTGCATAGTGATTTCTCAGTTTAAAAATTTGGAGATAATTTGAACAAGAAGCAGTAACTGTGTAGACAGAGCATTATACCAGCTGCCTTCCAGAGTGCGCAAAGGTGAACACTTCCGGTGGTGCTGATACAGCGTATTTAAGGAAAGATAGCTGACCCTCAGTATTCTTCCATACAGACCCACAGATGGCATGGAGAGGAAATGGATCCTGCAAGGGTCAATTTCAAAAAGTCAGAATTTTAAGCCAAAGAGTTTGCATGTTAATCAATTAAGCAGCAGGGAAAGCACATGTATGGCTCTGACATCATACCTTACAGGCATGTTTATACACAGACATGAGAAAAGAGAATGCTTCTTCACTAGGAAGAAAAAATCCTTCATGATCAAGATTTTCAATAACCCGTACCCAATTGGTTTGAGGTGCCTGTATCAGAAACCATAGCAAAAGGAGAGCATTTAATTCATCTATTCAAATTCCAATAACTGAATTAAAGGTTCGTAGAAACATGGAATTTTAAGTTTTACTGAAAAGAACTCACAAGCTGCTCGATTGTATCTATCAAGACATCAATATTCCAAGAGTTCAGCAATGGCAGCTCAGACAAGTTGTTGTATCCAAGGGCCGCGCCAAAACTTAAGAATATTCCCTGGTTGTCTTCCAGCCCAGCATGGGTATGAGCAATAGCACCAAGTAATTTAGAGAGGGTACCATCAGTTAAAGGTAAGAAAAGCGAAAGGATTTCCTTGCACTGGGAGACATCAACTGTGCACCCATAGCCTAGTTCCTTCACAACATCTCCCATGTTCATTTCCTTCTGTATGTCTGCCAAAATAGCATCAAAATCATTTTCCCCAGACTCATGGAACAACTCCATATTCCTGTAGAAGAAAAAGAAAGTAGACAAGTCATTAATACAACAATACAGATATAGCAACACCATAATCTAATGCTTGAATAATAAAAAAACAAACATAAAACCATATTCAAAAGGGGTTTTCACTTTTCATACCAGTTTTATTAATGATATTCATTAGTGATCAATATAGTCAAATTAATAAATGGAAAACAGTCAGTTTATTGTAATTAGCATGACTATTGGCCTCAATTGTCTTCTAGAATCACCCATACCATAGGGATAACTAAATAAGTTACCACCTTAAAAAATCAGCCTCATGCATCTCATCAGGTAGCAACGGATTCAAAACAAAAGGTGGTGTGTCCTTGAACTGCACCAATGATAATATCTGCATAAAGGAATCCACATGCTTGGAAAGACCCTCAGATTGCTTGATGAACATGATAATATTGTGAATTTGCCCATGGGAACTCAAAGAACCAGGATTGGCACACAATTCCTCGATCTGAGCCATGCAAAATTTCTTGCCTAGAAAGCAGCAAGGTTTTAGGTCAAATATGTGATGATAGCAATAGTAATAAAAATAATAATAACAACAATGTCAACAAGGGGGAAAATTACCAGACTAGATAATATGGAAATGGTCATGAATCTAACATTGTGGAAAGATATCAACACTATTTGACAAGTAAAATGTATGTAGGAAAAACATAAGCAAGAACTGACATTAGAAATTAACTTCATACTTACCACATAGCCTGGCATCAGGATTTTCAGAATCAGATAATGCAAGACTGATGACAATTTTTTCCAGCAAAGACAACTGTAATCCATTACAAAAGCCTTCTAAAAAGCTTTCATAGATGTCTATATTCTTCAATGACTCAGAGAAAACCGTGCTGAAGTTTGGTTTTTCCAGGAGGTGCTTAACGACTGCCCCAAGAATTGGGTCGTGCTGGATATCTTTCATATCTCTTCCGGCATAATTAAAGTGATCCAAGCAAGTTTGAAGCAGCAAAATGCATCCAACGGTTCCAAATTCAGTGAACTGTGAGTGGAGGAAAGTGATTGTCAGGAATCAATCCAGTCAGACAGACAATACAGATAAGACTCCTATATGAATTAAGCAAAAATTAAATAAAACCCTGAAACAAATCTACTCAGGCCTGCTCCTGCTGACATCATAGTTTTTCCATAATATTTCCACTAGTGAGGGTAATTTAAGTGGGGGGAGGCATAAAGGAAGAACTGAACAAAACAGGAGATAAACAGAGATGCATCCATAGAAAATGTTGAAGAAAAGAACAGCAAAAAACTTCGCATAATATGGCAAATATACATCATAGCGACATGAGTCACATTTTCAAGTTTCAACCAACGCAGAAGGAATATGGAACACTGGAACCTCAACATTGCCACACAACTCAAGGCCAATGGCATCATCTTCTCTACCAGGCTAAAGCTCATCAGCAACCATTTCACTCCCCAATTCATCAAAATTCAAAAGGCAGTAATGAAAGAAACCCTAGATTGATTCTCCATGCCACAGGGAGATAACCATATGTAAAATAGCATTTCGGACAAGCATGCTAATAACAGGTGCAATGGAGAAGGACACAGAGTGAAAATTGCCACACGAACAATCATATCATATTGCTATAATGTCAAAAAAAAGAAAAAGTTTATGCAGAAAAACCAAGACCAACATAAACCCAAAATCATCGAGCTACATAAATTTCATACAGAGAATATTTAGTTGCAACACGCCCAATATTCTGACGCAGCATCCAATTTTCAGTAACGAACAAACAACAGAACCCCAAAAACCAAATCCTAATTTTTTCGCAACCCCGCATCAAAAAGGAAGAAACTTTACCAATAACACATCATGATCACAAAATTGACGCGTAACATTACATTTACCGGGGAAAAAAATACCCACAGAAGCACGCAATCAAAAATCTGATACCAACCCAGAAAATGAAGTGACCAAAATTCATTTTAATTTTACTTTTTACCGCAAACCCGCGTCAAAAGGCAAGAAACTTTACCAATCACACAAACCTAGAAAATGAAGTACGAATAAAAAAGAAGAAGAAGGGGGTATCCAAGAAAATTGAAAGAGGTAAATGAATCAGAAATGGGAGAGTACCTGGCAGAGTTGATGGAGAACGGAGTCAAAGTTGACTTCGTTCAAGGAGCTGAGCAAGAACCGAATCTGGTTCGAAGCTGTTGAGGAGAAGTTGGTCGCGGCCATGGCGGTGAAGGTGGGTGGGGATTCGACGGTCATCACAGAAAGCGAAGAGAAATGGGTACAGAACAGAACAGAACAGAAAGAGATGAAAGACAATGTGCGAGTAAGAGAGAGAGAGAGAGTGAGATGTGAAACGAGAGTGAGGGGATTGGGGGGACAAGGTTTCTTGCGTCTGGTGAAAGTGGTGTGGCGCTGAGAGATGTCGTTTTGTGTAAGCTTCTCTCTTCTCTTCTCTTCTCTCATTGCTTCTTTTTTTTTTTTTTTCGCTCTTTTCTTGGGTTTTGTTGTTGTGGAGCTTGGGCCACTTTCCAATTGGATCAGGTTTGTTTATGGCTGAGGTTTCTTTACCATTCTATGACTGGATTTATCCGCTCTATGTCAATGGGCAATAGCTGCTTCCTGTGAGAATACGTGACGTTGCCTCCCATAACATGAAAATGCATTTTATAAAATGCTCATAGGTTCTTGTTCTTGTTTCATATCAGCTTTTCCTTTGTTTACAAATTTTAATAATAGATAATAAATTTAATAATTTTAAAAATTACAAATCAAATCACAAAATTGGAAACCTGAAATGTATCTGTGCTTGAGTATTTTATATTACAACTCTAACATGAAAGAATATCAATATAAGAGACATGATAAATAATACGAAAAAAATAAAGTAAGAACACTTTGACGAATTTCATCCACCGTCTAATTGTCATTTCCGCATAACTGTGATGTGTTATGCACAAACATAATTGGCTAATGAGTGATTTTTCAATTTTTGTACTTAACATTTTCGTACTAATTAGTATCGCTCCTTCGATAATAAGCTCATAACAACAAAATAATATTATGATGATCATGAAATTTGTGTTTTACTAAATTAGTTTATAGTTACTTAAAAATAACTTAATTTTAATATACTATGATAAAAATATTTCATACAAATATTCAATTATACATTATTATATCACGAAAAATGTTTGATTTTTATATTTATTATCTCAAAAATCTCATATATAATGACATATGATTTGATGATAATACAAAATTTATTTTATATTAATAATATATCAAAATTAATCTCATTTACAAAAAAAAAAATCACACATTAATTTTTTGGTTTTTTTTTTTAAATTATCCTCAATGGAAAATGAAGAATCTGGCTTCTAAAAATGCTTTTATTTTAAAGATATCTTGAGAAGCCAAATTCTTTATTTACTATTGCGAAGAATTTAAATTAAACAAGCACCTTATCATTATCCCAAACCTTGAAAAAATAAAATAAAGTCATGAGGTAAACACCAACAAATATATTCTAAATCAATACTTTTGATGTAAACAATAGGAGTACATTCAAAATCAATTACCTCATTTTAATTATTCATAAATTAACTTATTTAGACTTATTCAGGTGCAACACCATTATGCCAATTTAACGTCATGAAGCGAGATTCCTTCATCTCTTTAATGTCATTCTAAATAGAGGTGTTCATGAGTTTAGTTTAAATTTGAGGAGAAAAAATCCGAATTTATAAAATTTAATTGGCCTATTTTTATTTGGTTTTTGAAAAAAAATTTCAACAAAATCCAAACCAAACAAATTTGTCCAAGATCGAGTTGATTTGGTTCTAATCATTTGACTAAAGTAAAAAATAAAAAAATCAATATTTTATCACCATGAATGTAAAATCATTCAAGAATTTAATTTGCTAAAAAGTGTTCTTACAAAATTTGTTAAGAATGAACAAATATTATATGAAAAGTAGAACATTTTAAACTTTAATATATTAAACGGTATTTATAAAATATACTTTTCACGTCACCCTTTCTTGTTTTGAATTATTAATAAGCACTTTTAACAAAACAAAACCCAAATCATAAACATACATTGAGTCAAAGCAATTTCTTTTTTAACTTTTTTTCCCTCTTTTCTAAAAGTTGAAGTTATTAATGTATATTTATTATGTCACCTTTACCAAAATATTCATTACTGAGAATTGATTTTTATGTATTTAATTCAAGAAAAATAAATAATAATAAGATCACATATTTTAGATACCACATCGTAATTGCTAGACGTGCTTAAACATTACAGTTAATGCGAATCATTTATTATGTAGCTTACCACTAGCTAGTACCTCAAATCGAACTAAGTCTACAATTTTTTTTTCAAAGAAAATATACTTTTTTAATTAAAAAATGTGTGTGAAAATTTTGAAAAAATCAGATTTTTTTTTTAAAAAAAGGACTTTTAAAAAAGTTATTTCAACATTTTTCCAGGAGTGAAAAATAGTTGTTTATGAAAATAAAAAAACTATAAAAAATTGAATCATGAAAGATTTCTTTCAAAGCTTAAGCAAATTCATTTGATATATTCATTGGAGGTCGGGTAGATTTACATATGAGCTTTCCACGATGTCAGTGAGGGATCTACAAGCGGGACTTCAACATCCAAATTAATATACAATCGATCGACTTTGAGTATTTAGAAATCGGTCAATAGCATACTTGAGTTATAGATAGGAGTGCTTGGATTTAAATTTGAAAAGGGAATCTTGCAGTTTGGGGAGCTGGTGTCTTGATCCCTGGTTTCTTGGACAACTCCTAAAAGTCAGAGAGGCATTCAAATTCAAGTACAAGGCTCTCCAATTGATCCTCACTTTCAATGGTAAAGCTACTAATAGTTAATCCTCAATTTGAGATCTTCTAAATAAATCTAAGCTAAGAGTTTCATGGGACTAGCTATAGGCCCAAGAAATAATTTAGTCCACAATCTCAAAACTTGATCATCATCTAAAGATGATATGTCTAATTTATCCAATCCGAGCTTATAGCGGTTACTTGGACGCAACTCTTCAACTGCTATTTGGTAGTTATTGATAATCATGCTTTTTTGTGGGGCACGCTTACATTCATTTTTTATCGGATTTGAATCCTCTAAAATAAGGAGATTTGTAAAGTAAGAAAGTGAGGGGTTAACAACCTTTAGATTAATAACTTCTATTGTAAGTGAAATCGAATAAATGATTCAAGGATTATTAATTCCTTATTTTCTCACTTTATATACCTCCTTATTTTAGAGGATCCAAATCTCTTTTTATCATATATCATAATTTAGGTAATCATTGGGGGCATACACATGGCATATTTTAAGTCGTTTGATGAAGCAAATTAAGCCCCCAACCATTGATTAATGCAACAACCAAGATGAAAGCTTGCTAGATGGGAAGACTTATGAACCATTAGATCATTTAGATGATTCTCCAAGACATTTAAAGTACATTCTTGCTCCTCTTGTTCATTTCTTCATTATACTTCTGTGAAATATCTCCCAAGGTCTCCCAGCATAGTTTTATGCTTCCAGTGCTATAATCCTTTCACGAAGACATTTTATAATTCTTTCAAGTAAGATCCTTCATTGTTTGTTGCCTCCCCTTTTATATCGTACTGCCTCTCTTTTTCTATAATACGAACCTTAAAGAAGTTGATTCTGCCTGGAAATATTTAATGATCAACCCAACTTTATAATTAATTTGAAGTGGCAGATGGCTTAAGATCCTCATTAAACTTACTTGGATAGCATTTTTTTCAACTTAGAATGGCTAATTGTGCTTCCCAATATGCTTTTATAGGAAGTAAAACTTTTCATACTTTGGTCAAACTTACGTTTGAGGCCTTCCACCAGAGAAACAAACAGGCTGCAGTAATAGTCAAGAGTAAGAGAATGTGAAACGAATAAAGTGAGAAAAGAAAAATGCCTGGCAAAGAGTAGGAAAAAAGTATCAACTTTGTTACTTGCTTGATCACACGAGATATGAGATATTATCAAAAAAAAAAAAAAAAAAAGTTTTGGCACTCTACGTAAATTTTGTGATTTCCTCAAGGAAGTAGTTTAGTGTACAAGAAACACAAACACGAACACAAGTCTAATCAATCAATCAATCAATCAATCAAATAAAATACTGTCCCAAAAAGAAATAATAACCAATAAAATTCAAGCACCGTACCCTTTAAGAAGGATAGTGTACGACGTTAAGTACTGTTGCGAGCTAAAAAGCATTTTTGATTGAAAAACCAAAAGAAAAGAACTAATGAAAGAGAGAGAGTCCATGACCCGCGGAAGCGAGTTCTGAATGCAACACGTGCTGCGTGGCTACTGCAATTTATGAGTTGAGACCCAAAGTACCCAACCCTCTCTGCCCTCTTGCTTCCCGTTTTGTGGTTTTCGCATTCAAAGGGGTGAGTGATAGCCAGTTGGAAGCAGTTGTCTTGTCGGTGCTACCAGTACCGATAGATGATATACTAATCCTCTTCCATAGCTGACCATATATTAAAAATGTATCACGTGGATTTTAGAAAAAAAAAATCGTTACAATCACTCACCCTTTTCTCCACTTTTTTTCATAGATTAACGATTACTAACTTTTGTTTGTATGTTTATACACAAAATAATATATGCATCTAATTAACACCACTTGTTTACTAAAAAATAGACACACTCACTTTTATCACAATTAATTTACCTTATCGATTAAATCGATCAATATTATTCAATTTTTGTTTTTTTCTTGTACAGATTCAATGTTAGTATTTGATTGAACCCGATAATAAAATAAGTCTTATTACTTGCTAAGATTTCAATAACATATAGCTATTTTAACTAAATTTGAGCGTGGGTTGCGCTGCTTGCATGTGGACTATACGGTGCCGCCACTCCTAGTCAGCAGTCACACTCTCATTCAAGCTTTATCACAATAACATTTTTCTAATATATATCACATTACTGTGTGTATTACGCTATTTATTTACAATATCAAAAAGTAAACTTTCACAAATCATTCAACGTGATATGATATAAAATGTAGATATATACTCATACCACAACAATAATGAAGTCATTTTTTAATATATGAGTCAGCTACATGAATTAATTATAAAAACCGAATTTCATCTTTTATATATATATATATATATATATATATATATATATACTTGCCTAAAGAAATAATTAATATTATAAAAAAGTTTAAAAAATAATTTAAGCTAATAAAATTTAATAACTACTACAGCATAATCATAAAAACTTATTGATAGTTGAGATGATAAGGAATTGCCGACATGTATGTATAAATTATTTACTTGTGCATTACCATGTTGGGTTGTGGCTGTGCATTAAGTTGCATGTTAATATACAATAGAATACAAAAAAAGTAGCCTTTCTTTCTTTGCGGTCTCCTTATATATTATATTATGCATAATTACGCGTTTAGTAGTAGGAATGGGAGTGAGAGTGAGTGCATGGTGCCACTCCCATTCTCATTCTCATTCTCACTTAGCACGTTCCTCTCTGCCCCCTCTCTCCATCAATATATCATCAATCAATCCTTACCTTCACACACACACACACACACAGAGTTACCCGCTCGGCCCCCAAATAACACAAACCTAACTCCTTTCCTCCTTAATTTCTCTTATTGTTCTTGTATCCCACTCTCAAGTTAAGTCTCAAATCCTTCAAACAAACACAGCACAAGCACCCGCACACAAATGGACATGTACGGAGGTTCCCTTTCCACCTCTCCAGATTGCTTCCGCATCGATGACCTTGTGAACTTGTCGTCCAACCATCAACCCACCACCACCCACCACCTCACTCCTCCCTGCTCCGACCACCACCCCGATCATTTCTTCACCCATTTCCCTTCCCTCCACGTAACTCCCTAACCCTACCTTACATTTCTCATCCTCTCATATATATATATATATATTTTAAATTTTCAGAAAATGTCTTTTTACATCATTATTATACACTTTCTTACGTGAACATGAATGAGCTGAGAAACAAATAAAAGAAAAATTGTCAACATTTTTAAACGTATCAGTCTTATAATATCTCATGTTAATCTCTAATTGAAGTGTTTGTCACTTTTTTATTTATTGAACTATTTTTTTTTTTCAATTTCCCTTCCTCCACAGAGCGACGAAGCAGCGGAGCTCGAGTGGCTCTCGCAATTCGTGGACGACACGACGTCGTTTCACGACTTTCCACAGAACCACACCGTGCCATCCCACACGACGTCGTTCCCCGACGACGATCACAACAACAGCAGCAACAGCAACAACAAGAAATCATCGCATTCGCACCACGCGCCTTCTTCTTCCTCGTCGGGTTCAGGGAAATCGCGATCGAAGAGGGAGTTGAACGGAGGAGAGGATGGGGTGGTGCGGAGGTGCAGCCACTGCGCGTCGGAGAAGACGCCGCAGTGGCGGACGGGGCCGCTGGGACCGAAGACTCTGTGCAACGCGTGCGGCGTGAGGTTCAAGTCGGGTCGACTGGTGCCGGAGTACCGACCCGCCGCCAGCCCCACCTTCGTGCTGACTCAGCACTCAAACTCTCACCGCAAAGTCATGGAGCTCCGTCGCCAGAAGGAGCTGCTCCGCCAGCAGCAGCACGACTTCAAAGTCTGCTGACCTGTCCCTCCCTTGTCGGTGCTTTCATTTTCCATTTTTCATATTATTGCTATTATAATATTTATATTTATATAAATATCATATATGGCTGTATCAATAAGCACTAGCTAGCTTTACCACAAAGAATGAAACGGAGTTAGCACTTTTGATTTGCTCAATGGGTTTTGGCTTTCAGTAGTCTTATTCAAGCTTTGAAAAATTGTGTATGAATAATCAGAGATTTTAGAAAATAAGAGAAATTATGCCTTAATAACCAGAAATTTTAGTTATATTATTAGGATAATTTGTTAATTATTAGTTATTTCCTTATTTTTATTTGTTGTTGATGTTCGAGTGTTATCTAGGAGTCGGGCAATCGAGGAAGTGACCATTTGCGAGAGAAAAGGAAAAGGTCGTCCTTTATTGTTGCGGTTTTAATGCTTCATCTACCATTTCCTGTCCCTTTTAATTTTCTTCACCGAATTCACATTCAAAGAGTGAGACAGAAAAGTATGGGACATGCACGTGACGTAGCGCCAAATGAGGCCGAATTTGGATACAATAATAATAATAATGCTGCTCAGATCCTACATAAATGTTAGAGATATTCTTATATTATTATACTGCCGCTACTTATACATGTAGAGGTGAAAAACTGAAGTTAGTCAGACTTCTATATATATTTGTTAAATCTGTTGATTGCTTATAATTGTTATTGCTTTGAGTAGAGTTGGAAAATAAGTATATAACCTATGCACGATTCTTGAGAATTAAGAATTCTTTGAACAATGTGTTTTTTTAAATCGTCTAATGTTTATCATGTCCGAGACAATGAGAGAGACGAAGATTATGCTGCTATGAGTTACATAATAGGATGCAAGGCCATGCAAAAGCTTTATCGAGTGAACAAGTTGCTGGTTTCAGAACGAAAATGCTCTAATTACGCGCACTTGTCATCTTCTATGTAAAATCAGGCCCAACTCGAGTAGAACATTTTTTTTCGCAATTGCTCAACTGGATTTTCTTAACTCCTATAGAGATTGACTTAGGATCTCTTAAGAATTCCGTCAAACAGAGCCCGTTAGGGCTACGAAGCTTGAACTCTGCACTACTTTTGTCACTACTATTATAACTACACATATCCAATCTTATCCAGTATGTAATAATTCTAACATTTTAAAATTTCAAAGTAAATTTGAACAAAACATCCAAATTCCACACCCTAGACAGCACTCTATAGAAATATATGGTACAATAAGCAACCAGCAACTCTCTCGATACGATATAATACAATCAACGCCACATCTCCAACCCCTTTGGCTACTCACCACAGTCAGATGCACCTTTTCAGGTTCTATTCAAAACATAAGTTGGCATAATCTGTTTGAGAATCATAAGATCCAAAATAATGGAGGAAAAAACGTTTTTTCTTCAAGGCCATGAAGGACATTCAGGCATGTCAGATGACCTCTTCAAATGCACACCAGGACAGCCGGTGAAGAACTTCAACCGATCATTATTGAGGCTTCTGTTGCAGATTTGCAACAGTAAATTGAACGAGTATTGCTAAAATGAAGGTGCTGCTGCTGCTGCTGCTTATAAATATGAGCTTGTCGGAACAGAGTATAAGAGTGGGGTAGGTAGGAAAAATATGCTGCCAACCAATTTCCTAGAAAAATTGTTCTTAGCAGCATTGGTGTGCACTGCATGGAGTTATGCCTGTAACCTTTGCAAGCTGCAATTAACTCTTGCATACTTGGCAACATTGACAGAAAGCACCTGCACCAGATATATGTGTTGTGCTTTATGGATGTTCAAATGGTAGCAAAATAAAATATATGTGTCAAAAAATGACTTGAATGAAAAAACTTGAGCTATCAAACAAGGGTTGATGAATGGTTCTTTTGCTTCTTTGTGCCAAAAGTAAGGAGCACTTTACAGAAGGGGGACAGTAATAAAAGAACCTTATTACACACTACCTTAGTAAGGAAAAATACAAATAAAAAATGAAAACTGCAATTTGGTCAACTAATCTCTGATCTGATACAGAGCCACTTCACCTAATAAGCAGCTAAGAAAGATCTAAATAATGGGTTTGATAATCTTAGCTTCTACCGGACCTTTGCAATGAATGAATGATTAAAAAAGATTAGGCAAATTCTGCTACAGCCAACTGATCCTGCAAGCCTAAAGTTATACAAATTTATTCCAAATGAGCTGATAATGAAGCTTCAACAGCACCTCCAACAGCCCACTGGTGTTATTTTTTATGGCGAAGAAAATATATCATAAAAAAAAAAGGTTAAAATCCAATGAAGGGGGATAAGATGTCCTCCTAAACAAAGAAACTACAATAAAGGGTACCCATCTGGCTATGAAATAATTATATTTTGTACTAAAAGGTTTATGGACTACCAATGTTATACTCAACTCAAACCAAATTATATAAATTAACAAATCTAACCATAACTAAGGATACTTCGGGTCTTCATGCTTTATTACACAGTTAAACCGAGAGCAGGACTGAAGGAAAATCTCGGGACATGACACATACCCAAATGACCAGAGCAGCAGTAACTGCGAGGACACTCCCAATGCCTTTAACCCCAGATTCAATTTTTTTGTAAATTATATATTTCAAAAGAAGACCCAATCTTGAAGGCATCATCCATCATTCCATTGTATTGAGCGTTCTTGAGCTAAGTCACCAATTTGAGGATATAATATATAGAACCTCAGCATAATCAATTTTAGAAAATCCTTAAGCAAAATAGAAACCACATATACCAATTAAATTGCCTGGCCTTTTTCTTTTGCTTTCTTGAGCCATTTAAGTGTGCTCTCCAATGACGAGTAAGCGGCAACATCTGTCAAACTCTTGCTCTCAACTGCATAATCAAATACTTCATATGCCTCCGCAATTCTACCATCCCTACAAAGCGCCCTGACAAATGTGGCATAAGAAGCTGTCTCAAGCTTCAGACCACCTAATTTCATCACTTCATACAACTCAGTGGCCTTCTCCAACAACCTAGACTTACACAACCCGTGTAACAGGGTGTTATACGTGCACGAATTTGGACTGCACCCCTTCACCTCCATTTCTCCCAACAATGCCATCGCACCCAATGCGTCCCCTTTTCTGCACATCCCATTCATCAGCGAGGTATAAGTCACCTCGTCAGGGAAATAGCCCTTCTCAGCCATAACACGCAACAACTTCTTAGCTTCCACAACCCTGCCCGATTTTGATAGCCCAAAAATCAAAGTGTTATAAGTAACAAGATCAGGCTCCACCCCATCCTCCTTCATCTTATTATAAACCTCAATTGCCTCACTCCCCCTGCTCAGCATACAATAACCTTTCATGATTGTATTGTAAACGAAGCAATCCGGCTTAAAACCCTCCTCACCTAGCACACTCACCAGCCTCAAAGCCTCCCTCAAGTTCTTAGTGTTACACACATTATCAATCAAAATAGTATAAGTAACAAGATCAGGCTTTACACCAAAACTACCACGCATCTCATCAATGAATCCATAAACGGTGCTCAAATTACGGCACTTGCATAGATGCTTAACAAGGAAATTGAAAGTGTAAGTGTCAGGCACACAATGCTTCAAAGACAGCTCTTTGATCAATACTACAGCATGGTCTAACCTTCCCGCGGAACACAGCGACCTGACAGCGACATCGGCGGTGGATTTATCGGGGATCACGCCGTTGCCGACCATCAAATTTAGGGTTTTGTGAATTGGGGCAAGGGTGGAGGAATCGGGGGAATTGCAGGATTGGGAGAGGAGGATGTGGTAGGTGGATCGGTCGGGGGAGAAGGAAGGGTGGGCAGCGACCATGTGGCGGAGGAAGGCGACGGAATCGTCGAAGGTGGAGATGGAGGCGTAAGATTGAAGGAGGGAGTTGTGGAAGCGAGGGTCAATGGAGGCATTGGAGGAAGTTGAGCTGTTGAGGATGGAACTGAAGGCCTTCTTGGCGTCGTGGAGGCTCGGCGACTTGAAGAGAGCAAGGGTTTTTGCAGGTTCCTGCTGCTGGTTGGGTTTTCTGGATTTTCCGGGAAACTGGGATGGGGTTTTCTTGGGAAAGTGATGGGGTTTGGAGGAAGAAGAAGATGGGGGAAGTAGAGAAGACGGGTTTCTGAATTGGGGGTTTGTGATGGCGGAACGAAATGAAGGTGGGATTTTTCCCATCTTGTCTTCTTCTTCTTCTGAGTGCTTGCAGGGTTTAGGGTTTCTCCCTAACTCACTTCATTAGCATCACAATTTTTTTTTCTTGTTGTCCATTGTTTTTGTGTCTTTTTTATTTTATTTATTGGATGGATTGTGTCTAAATGGGACAGCCTTGTTACGGTTTTTGAGTTGGGCCAGAAAAAGGAAAACTATTATAGCTAGGAATTTCATAGCCAAACCTAATGAGACTTTCTTAAAGCCCAAAAGACTATAGACTTCACCAACCAAATGAATTAATTTACCAACCAAAAAACAAAAAAAGAATGAATTTTGATTTTGTTTAATTTTCTTTTTCCTAAATCTAATTAGTTTGTTTCATTTTTTAATTCTCATTTATAAATCGAACCGACTAAACCAAATTAAATCAAATTTATATAATTATATATTTTTTCATTAACTTGTCAACTTATATACAACTGAATTTTAATTTATTGTTGTTTTTATAGAAGGGTTGAACATACGGAGAAATAATTATTGTGAGCTTGTTTGATGAGAGAGATACTTGTAATGAATGAAAATAGTGCATGTTTGCACTACTTTTATTAAAATTTGCATACTTAACTATTATTTATGAGTGGCTGGTTCTATTTAATTAAAATAATCCAGTTCATTAGAAGCTGGAGAGAAGCAGGAAACTTTTTGGAGTTTAAATGAAGGATGCTGGTCTGTGCAAGCATTCAAGTTTCAGTTGTACAGTTTACTCAGCGGTGAAACATCTATCCCTTTTTTTTGTCCTAATTACTGTTTGTCACTTATGTTAGCTAGCTTTGCTTTGTTAAAGATGGAGAGTTATAATACTTTTCTTTATGATTTCCTCAAATATGAGGCAGAGGGGGAAGAATACAAAGTGTGCTTTTACAATAAAACGGTATCAGAACAAGAAAGAAAGAAAATGATCTTGACAAAAGGGAAAGAGTATAGGAAGGACAAATCAGGAAGAGAAATTGGTTTCACGCCTTCTTCCTAAGTTTTCATGCGGAGTTTAGTCTGTTGAGGATAAGAGAAAGATGTTTGTGTAAAAAGTTAGTGAAAAAAAAGAAAGCTAAACTTGATACTTAAGCTTTGAGGCTCTTCTACCAAATAGGCTATTGTTTTGGGTTGGAATCTCCTGGTGAGCTTAAATTGTAACACCTTCTGTCATCTCTTGCTGCCTTCTACTTGGACAGTGTAAAAAAAAAAGGTCTCATTAGGCAGTATTTATGGACCATTTCTAGATTGGTTTTGTAATTATAATGTTAGCTCAGCGGTTTCATAATATTCAGCACTTTTCGGTGTTTCATACTTTCATCAATAAAATTTTGATGAAAGATTGGAAGGGTCTAAATGATTCTGCTTGTTATAAAGGACAATGGGATGTGAACAACCTATTTAGGCACCGAAACTAGTTTGGAATAATGCTGCATAAGTCAGTTTCGCAGGACAGATATAGATTACAGCTATCATAGTGCTTTTTCTTTCTAAACCAGTTGATTTGAAAAGCTTTGACGGCCAGTAGCATGGAAACAGATTTTGAAAATCCTGCAGGACATGCTGAAAGTCAAAGGTTCTAGATATTGCTTTATATATGAGAAGATTTGGTAGCTACCACCATAGCTGGTTTTGTTGCCAACAGCAGTTTAAAGCATCAGATGACCAAGGTTTAGTAGGTATTTGGGTGAAGAAAGTTGATGAAATTTCTTAGTGGCACAGATTTTATTAAAAGGTAACAGAATGGAGAGGAGTTCATGGTTATATAACTGTCAAGAAATTTGAAGGAACACTAATTCTGTGTGAATAGTATCCCAAATGAGAACACCATGGCAGCCAAAAGAGGAGAAGGAAACTAAGAAAAGTGATATTAGGAGGAGGCACTTACATGCCCAAATTCTTGTTACCTCAATCTCAAATGTACACTTCCTTTTCTCAATTATGTTGTTCCTTGGGTAATATTGGCTGTATTTTAAATATTTGGCTCAGTTGCTTACTAACTGCACATCTGGAAGACTTGAAAACCAGCACTTGAATCTTCATTTCATATGTTGGCTTATGTATTCTCTTTATATATACATACAATAAGCCAACATATCAGGGAACGCGTAAGCCAACATTCCATCTTGTTTCAATTATTGGCTTCTTTGTTGTGTTTGCATAAAATGCATTATGTGTGGGTCCCACTAAATGATTTAAGGATAAGTACTCTCTAACTTTCTAACTTTAGAGAAACTCCCACTTTAAAAGATCCTAATCCATAATTGTATATGCATTTGATATAATTTGTAGACTGCATATATACTTGTTGGCTTGAGCAGAATTCCAACCAGAATGAATTGCACTGAATTTAGTATTTGCATTTTCTGTATATTTCTTGGATGTCACCCTGAACTCAGACAGTATTCATCTGAATTCATATCTTGAAATTATAACATATAACATGTCAATGCTTTCTGATTCAGGAGCAATAGCACTCGACCAGCTTTTGGTTGCATTGACAATTTCTACAAGGTCATGTTCTTCATTTATAAGTTCTTACCTAAGAAAATGCTCATTACACAGAAAATGGCTGCAGGTAACCTAAAGGATACAAACTGAATGGCTCGGAATTTTTTGAACGGTAGATGAAGAGATTGTTGAGAAAATTTTGTCCGTTGATTTGAAAATTGTGAAGTTTCTGTGCTCAATTTTTCTGTGAGTCTATCACTGCTCATCATTTTCTCATTCATGTAACTTCTCTGGTGGGATGCACAAGGGAGTTTCCCATGTAGACTTGAACCTGAAGTCTGGGCCTCAACTGCCTCTTCCTTGGGTTCTCTCTCCAATCCCCATATTGTTAACAAATCAAATTGAATGTGGGGAAATGTTAAAGCTGAAAATGGGGTCTTTATCCTCCCTATTAGAGAGGTTAGGTGTGATCAGGCTACAGGTACAATAGTAAACTTGAAATTTAGGTAGATGTCACATTGCAAATATTTATATAATCATTACATACCAATAAAATGGGAAAATGGTGAATTATTCAATAGGGAGAGATTGTGGTGACGATACATAGTTTTGTTAAATCCATTGTTTGCCCTTTTGCGTGAATTCCTATTTGGGCTCTCGATGATAGGTTGAGGATGTTTCTTTTCTTTCTATTTTTATTTGTTGTAACATTTGTATTTCTTGAGTGTTTTTGCATGTTGGCATTGGAAGTGCCTCAAGAACGTACGTCTTAGGTCTATCTGAACATCATGCATATCATCCTTTTTCTGGTTTTTTAATGTTTGATTTGATTTCACTTCTGGTTATAGACAAAACGATGTCAGCTAAGTCATTGGATTCGGGGTCAGGGTGATATTTGAAGTCCCATTCTGTCCCCCACACTAACACACTAACAAGAAAAAGGTGGATACCACTGCAACAGCTAAGGGAAGTGGTGCTAGGAATAGGGATTTGCAAACCGATTAAGGTGTGGACTGCGATGTGATTACACACTATATTTGCACCAATTGTTGGGACCTTCACGTGTGGTGGGCTTTGCTATGTTGTTTTGTTAGCACCAAATAGGATGATGAAACATGCATTCTAGTACATTCAATAATAGGTGGGCTTAGTGCTATAGTGCTCAGTGTTTTAATATGTAGAGTCTATATATACATGTAATGCCTTAACTAGTGATGTAAGCTTTGTGTAAAGCACTATTTGCTTTTACTATACAACTATTGTTTAGAAGCTGTGTCGTATTATTAAAGATTGCTCTTATATCTGTCCGTAGTGTGATATAAAATTATCAAAGTTTTGATGCTATTGATTTAAAGTTGTGTACTTTTTAATTAGATGTGATCGTAAGCTTTGATTATGATTATCAGATTAATATAAAAAGAAACAATTCATGGACGATTTTGACCAAGAGAAAAAAAAAAAAACACACACACACACACACTACAAGGACGATAGATCCTTAACAAAATGGATTGAATAATTTGAAACATTTTTTCCTCTTTTGCCGGGCACGGATTTATGTTTTTTACTGAAGGTAGTTAGTAGGTCCACAGAAATTTTACATTTGCTAGCTTGTAACTGGCAGATAACTTTTGCATATTATTAGAATATAAGATATTCAAATTTTGTGACGCAACATTAAGCACTTGAGTAATGTCCATCAAAAGAACACTTGAGGTAGCTTTACTTGCCCTATCAGTAGTACCCTAAAGCATTCTTTATGAACATTATTGATGTTTCTCCTTTGCTGGCTGAGACACTGCATGCATATTCAGCGTGACTTCTGAGTGGACTCTGGTAGAGAGCACTGAGGAACCTTGTTCTAACACTGCTGCATGTACTGGGAAATCTGGGTTAGACCCCATCTCCCACATCCCCAAAATCTTTGTGGGGCTCACGCTCTGCCACTGGGTTTGAGTCTCACATGTAATGGGCCCAGCCCTGATGACCAAGTTGCAATACTAACAATGGTTAGAGGCCAAACCTGAGGGTCACTTCCATTAAGAAAAATGGTGTTCATATGGGCCCACCCCACCACCCATCCTTCCCATATATATTGTACGGCATGAAATCCCCCTTTTAAGGTGCAGGATGCTGGGGTGGTGGGCACATTGTGGACAGAGCCCCAAAGGAAAAGGTTTTGGTGTATGTGTGTGGGGACTTTGATGGCCCATTCCATTCAAAGCCCCCCTTCTGAATCCGAATGATTTTCCCCTGTGTGTTGTGGTACTGCTTTGTTTTGTTTCATTGATTGATGGGCCCATCTCTCCATAGTAGAGGCTACAACTTTTGAAGCTGACACAAGAAGAAAGTGAAGCCACTCTCACTCTCCCACCACCATCAACTAAAGAGTTGGTGTTTTGTTATGATGACATATTGCCACCTTATGTCGATTAGTTCGGATCCGGACAAGGTTGTTCCTTCTACTTTTGGACAAATTTTCTGGTTATTTTCTTTTTCTTTTTTATAATGGATAGCATTAATTAATATTAATTGTTATTACTTTTTTTGATAAACTAGACATTGTTATTACTAGGAATTGAAGTTTTCTTCTTCTCTTTTTTTTCTTATAGATATCTTTTATTGGAGACAATTATACTCTAGAAACGGCCGAATACTAAATAGAGGCACATCTCTCATATAAAATTCAAAATGTGATTAGCTATTTTATAGAGGATTAGGCCTTTTTGTTAGACTCAATTCCTATTAGATTTTTATTCCTTTTTCTTGATATGTTTCTTATTTTGTCTATTTATTAATTACGACAATTTACTAAAATTCTCTCCTATTTAATTAATAATAAACTTTTTTTTGTTGTCTCTTATTAAAGTGATATAATTCAGTTAGTAAGACAAGAAAGAAAAACAGAGAATAGAATATTTTAATATTTTGAAAGATGTTTCGTTCGCATCTTTTTGTTAAATTACAACAAGAGATAAAAATTAAAACAATGATTTGTTGCAATTGTACTTGTTTTGCATGCATCTTCAATCTCCTATTGTATTTTTCTTTTAAGGGTATTCTTCCTCTCTATTACCAGTGAAGAAAATTAATATCTTCCAGATATAGTTAGATTTGCCCTCATTTGGAATTCTCTCCAAAAATATCAAGCTGGGGTCCTCACTAAAGTTTTAGTGTGTCTCTACTACTATTCAAACTCTCTTGTTAGGCTTGGTTTGGTATTGCTATAACTTTTTAAAAGTTGTTGAACTCTCTCGACTCTTTTAAAGCTGCTCTCAAAAAATTATAGTAGTATCATTTGGTAAAATAATGTAAAAATTACTCTCAATAAGCAGAAATTACAAAAATAGTATTTGATAAAATTACTCTTAATATTTAAAATGACTACAATAGTTATAAATACTAAAGAAAATAATTTCTATTTTTAATATCATTAAATAAAGGAAGATTATATTAGTTTTTTAAATTTTAGAAAGCATAAGCCAATTCCGAAAAGCATCCTATGAGAGCTCCCGAGAGCACCCCCTGGCTCTCAAAAGCCAGCAGTAAAAGCACCCCAACTTTTCGGTTTACCAAACAGAAAAAATTGACTTATGCTTTTCATAAACCAGAGCACTCTTTCGGAGAGCACTATCAAACTAGGCCTTAGGCTTGGTTTGGTATTGCTGTAGCTTTTTAAAAGCTACTAAGCTCTCTCAACTCTCTAAAAGCTTCTCTCAAAAAATCATTATAGTATCATTTGGTAAAATAATATAAAAATTACTCTCAATAAGCAGAAGCCACAAAAGTTGTATTTGGTAAAATTGCACTTAATATCTAAAATGACTACAATGGTTATAAATATTAAAGAGAATAATTTCTATTTTTAATGTTATTAAATAGAGTAAGGTTATATTAATTTTTTTAATTTTGCAGAGCATAAGTCAGCTCCAAAAAGCATACCATGAGGGCTCCCAAGAGCACCCCTTGGCTCTCAAAAGCTAGGAGTAAAAGCACTCCAACTTTTCGATTTACCAAACAGAAAAAATGGACTTATACTTTTCATAAGCCAGAGAACCCCTTCGAAAAGCAATACCAAACTAGGCCTTATTCTCTTATTGTATATTTTGAAATCTCAATTACTATTTTACCATTTAATCTAGTCAATTTCCTTCATAATTATTAATAAATAAATTAGTTTGCACTATCATTGTTACAAATAATTTTTATTTATCATATATATAGTATCAAATTATTAAAAAGCATTTAATCATGACAACTACTATTTGGGAATTTTAATTTTTTAATAACATGCGAACACAACGTTAGATACTAGTATAAAAAGTTTTATATTGAAAATGTATCAAATTTAATTTAATTTTTTTAATTATATATTAAGAATTTGATACGGATCAAACTTGTCTCCCAATTAGTGTTTTATCAATTATATCAAGAAATAAACACAAAAAATAAATAATTTTGGAAATAATGTTTGTGGTGGGATAAAATGAAAAATAAATAACTCGGTAATATTAGGGAACAAATAGCCTATCTAGCATCCATCTTCTTCTCAGTGCTGTCAAAATTGTATTAAAGGTTTTCAAAAATAACATACAAACTAGCTAGCTCTAAAAATATTTCAAATGAATTCAGTGCATATGTCAACCGATGGGAGGTTTATCCTCTATAACTTGTTATGTCTTATCATCATATATTTTAGTAAGATTTTTGTTATTTGGATGAAGGAACTTACAATCAAATACAACATTTCTTTATATATATTGTTCTTGTCTCAACCGGAGGTAGAGAAAGTAAAGGGTTGGTACATAAGTTGAGATAAAGTTGTCTTACTCCCTCCTTCTGCCATGATATTTATAGGGGGTAAGAGTGGTATCTGTTATTAATGCGAGATAGTGAAATGGACTTGGGTCAAGTAGATAGGAAAACTGGATGGATCACATGCCCCTAGGCTTGAGCTCTAAAAGAGCAAAGATGTTAAGAAATGTCTTAGGCCGGATGAGAAAGGTTGGGGAATCGGAGGACCAGGAGACCGGTAGACCAATCGGACCACAAGCCCCTCAATCTTGAGCTTGTGAGAGTGAAGAGGTGTATAAGCGGGGGTTGGTCCAGTTGAGATAGTGGGGTAGGTCATTAGGTAGACTGACTGGACCACAAGCTTCCCAACCTCGAGCTTGTGAGAGCAAAGAGGCTTATAAGCGGGAGTCGGTCAAGCCAAAACAGTGGGGTAGGTCAATTAGGTAGACCCATCAGACCATAAGCCCTCCAACCTCGAGCTTTGTGGGCGAAGAGGTTTATATGCGAAATTGTGTCAAGCCGAGGTTGGTTGTGTGAGAGGCTAGCTGGACAATCGGACTGATCCATGTGAGACCAACCAACCCATGAGTTCTCCAACCTCAAGCTTGACAGAGTGACCGGAGGGAGGTTACTTACTCGTGTATAAGGTGGTGATATGTGCATCTTTGCAATTTTTGAGGTAGTGTAAAGTACACTACGTGTCCTATTTCTATTGATCGACGTGGGTAAAGTTAAGTATTTGATCGAGGTCTATTATTGCATGTTTAGTCAAGTAATAGTAACTTTGGAGGATATTGATGTAGTGAAAATTTGGCGAATGGTAGCATGATATATAATAAGGGCTTTTAGGTAGTGCTGGAATTGGGCGAGTTTTAGTAGGATGACCTCATAATTTTGGTTGTCAATGATTGAATCCCCGTATACTCCCTTGAAATCTTGTGCTAGTACCTTTCTAGTTTTGTTATTTTTCTTCTTTTAAGACTTCTTCCTTTTTATAACTTGCAAACAAAACCCCTCATATTTTCGTTTTGTACTTTGGATTGAATAGCTATTGAGCATTCTTGTGAGAGAACTTTGATTGCACACTATATTGCAAATTTTTAGCAATTCGATTTTAAATTGTAATTTGGGCAAACTTGACACTTGCTTCCATTCTCCCTTGGGCATGAGCCTATAACAAACACCACTTTTTTTCCACCCCTACTTTGCTAGGAGGTAGAATGGTGTATGATATCTTTGACTCTTGTCTCCAATTGAGCATCATGATTCATGTCATTTTCACCTCAGTTATATTCCAAGCATTATGCATATGTCCGATGCAGGTATGCCATATTTGGTGTCCGAGGTTTATATGACCCTATAAATTATTTCTTACAAATTGCACCCCACTAACAAGTGAAAAATTGAGAAAATGAAAGAATATAGAAAATAAAGATTAAAGTTGAGAATCTGTGATGCCTTTAGAAAACGCCAAAATGGAGATAGTAATGGTGCATCCATGTTGAAAGTGGAAAGCCAACATATTTGTTTGAATTTGAATTCTATTTTGAATTGGAGTTTGAATACTTGAAAGATCTATAGGTAGACCTAGAAAGTGCTCCACATTTCCCAACCTGCCTAGGAATTAAGTTATTCAAAATTCTATTGTCTTATAGTTTTTCATTACAATTACGACCTTTTTTTTTTTGTGTTGCTATATCAACCTGAAGTAATATATAGTAATAATTGACTTTATAGTAAATTTATACTCATTTTGATACCGGCATGGTAGGGTTTTTGAAGATCATGCCGACTTGGCCAAGCTTTTTGGAGATCATGTTAGTATGATTGGGGTTTTGAAGATCGTGGTGGCATGGCCAAGTTTTTGGAGATTGTGCTAGTGTAAACAGACTTTTGGAGACTACCAGCGTTAGCTGGGTTTTGCATATCAGACCATTAGGACATGCTAGGATAGTCATCTCCTTTTTCCCTATAAATATAACAACAACAAAATTGGAAGTAGAAACTGTACAATAACCGAGTTATATTAATATTAAGCATAATAAACTTGGAAAGATAATGGTAACTAATTACATGAAGGAATAAGCGACTACAAACTATGAGCAAATAATCTAATGTTTCTAAATTTAAGATGCATCAAATATCAAAGAGTTTCATTATTACATCTGAATGATTCTCAAATTCTATTACTGGACACATTATATACTAGCTATGACAACATTAGAAATATAAATGTGCAGGGAAAAATTGATATCACTATCGTAAAATTCTTTTCCAATTAGTATATGATGTACTCATTATCTAATTTGGAATTAACAATTCATGAAGCTTCCAATCACTAAATTATAAAATTTGAACGAGAAATGAAATTAAAATTTGAGGCATTAAACTTAGGAATTACTACATTCGAACCAATAATTTCTGTATGTTTTAATCAATAAATTATAAGAAAAATATCAAAGTTAATTATTTAAGGAATCAGATTTAATTTCCGTTTCTTTGCTATAATTGTACCAATAACGATACTATGCTCAATAATAATTTTATTTTTCATCAGTTATGCCTCAAAAGAAAAATAAATGTGAAATAATACGGAGAAAAAATAAATAAATAAATAATATTTGTGACATATTAAATGAGAAGCATATTAAGAGACAATTAACATCATACAAATTAAGGGAGATGGCCTGAATATTGATTCTAATTGAAGAGGAATAATGGCTAATAATTTGTTGATTTTAATTAATGTGATTTGTGCTTTTCAAATTTTAAATGTTATTTGTACTTATCAATTAAATTGCAATAAAATGTAGAAGTGAAAGAATATGTTTTTAATTAACGTAGTATATTATTAATAAGTTACTACCAAAATAGGATGTCAATTGAAAATGATGATGTTTGCTATTATCCTAAAATTATAATTTAAACATCAATGCAATTATTATAAATAGATGCGTTTGAACAATTATGGTGCACTCAGGCTGTAAATTTGAACCAATTATTCTTTGACCAATTATATTGTAAAACACTCGCGATTTTTTCCTGGCAAAAATATAAGCTATAATCAATTAATATAATCATTAAAATTAATAAATAGTAACAATTATAATGCCAAGTCTTCCTATAGCACAAAATTCTTGACTCTTATAACGACTTTTGCATCAGTAATAAGGAAAATAATGTGTATAATATCAATTGAAAACTTAACTTTTAGTAATATCACTTTTGGTAAGTTAAAGAAACATTTTAAGGGATGATTAAAATTTTGATGTAACAGTTGCACCTATGTAATAATCACTAAGACAATATAATAAAAAAATAATGATGAAGACAATTATGAATCATTATAGTATTCAGTTATGAAAAAATTGAAAGCTAACAAAGGTGATGAATTTTTTTTACTGACAATCAACTCCTCCATTACTCCATAATTCTCAATCCTTCCCTTAATAATCCCCTCAATATTCCCTTAATAATCGAAAATCACCTTCCTAATTCCCTCAACCAAATCACACCAAATATTCCTCAAATAATCCCTCCACATTTAATTCTTCAATGTCACCATTCAACCAAAACCTCTCATGATTCCCATCAAAATTCAACAATCACCTGTGCCTTAACCCCAGCAAATATTCGCTGCCCTTTCTTACCTCCCTCAATTTAAAATTTAACCCAATCTCCCTGTTCCAGGTCAACTGACAATACTGCCCAACCACTACGCTATTCGTGTCCTCCTTTCCTAACAATTCACGGCTCCTTGGTTTTCTTAGTTGAAAATGAAGGATAGATTTGCAATTTGCATAATTGTAGTCAAATTTCTCTATCTATATTTCTTTTGTTTGTATTCTCACTCCTAGCAACTGACAAGCATAGCCATGATTGGTTAAAATTACAAATATGATTAGCATGGAATGGTTCACGTGCTAAAACATATCTACACACAAAACTATGTATCAAATATCATATGTGATAGTTATTAATTTCTTCGCCCATGTACTCGCCATGCCAAGTTGAAGGTAGTACTGTCAATCAATCAATAAATTATAAAGACTGGAAAACTTGAGAATTAAAGGCAATTATGATTAATTGAGAAAATTATTATCGTAACCATTGGCATGAATAAAATTTTCCATGTAACATCAAAAGTAGAATTAAAGACAATTATTTTAATCACCATTTGGCTTTTGAAATTTTGGATTAAAAATTAATGCCAATTTTGTAGATAACATAGCAACGCTATGTATATTCAAAGTAACTAACAGGTTTTTAACAAGTGGTGTTAAATTTAGAAGCAACTAAATTAAAACTAATAATTCTGATATTCTTGAACAAGGAATCATATACAAGGCACTTACTTGCCTTTGTACTAGCAAAATATGCATATTTAGTTAAGATATTGCTAAAATTAATTAGACACCGCTATTCCTAATTTATTCATGATATTTGATATAATCGTGTGATTCAATACTTCATATATGAATACTATATTTGACGTTGCCGCGTTACAGCTTTGGATATTCAAGCACTATATCTAATTAAGCAATTGTTATAATGGCTATGTACATAATTGAATTTTTTTTAAAATACTATTTTTCCCCCTAACTGGTCTATATGGGGGATGGATTTTAGAGACAGTCTGAGTATTCCTAAGATTTTGAGATTCTTTAATAGACTAAATATTCTTTAAAAATCTCTGAGATTAGTTTTTGTTTGAGTCATGTACGTTCAACGAGATGGACTAAAAGCTGCAATTTTCATTATCTTTATAAGAATGCTAAACATTAACCTAAAGTTCTACGATGTTTTCGATTAATCACCAATAATTAATCCGACTAGATCTGGCTTCGATTTTTTTATTTCTTGACAAGGATTAGAACTTGATAATAATATTCATCAAAATTGTGGAGTAGAAAAATGACTGACCTGGACCGAAGCTATTGTTTAATAGAACTTGATGAATCATGGCTAAAGTTTCTTGCATTAGTGTGATCATTCGCCATAAAAGGCAAGTCCTCCAGGACTGGCTCCTTAGCCTGATAGACAGTGTCCATGTTTTTGAGTTGAGGTTTGAGTTTGCCATATTTGTGATGCTACGTGTTTTGACCATGATGATGGTGATATGCGCGCTATGGTATTTTGGTTTTTTTTTTTATACCTTGTAATTTGTTACAAATTTGCACATTAATTTGCTCAGAGTGGTGTTTGTGACGTCCCGTATTTGAAGGAATAACATGATTTTTTCAAGGCATAAAGATGAGACAGAATCATTTTTGGTATATATGCTTATACGTCATGATGGAAATCAAGGTCTTAATTACACAAGACTTGACATATAAATGCAAGATTTCTACGCACATGTTTCTTTTTTCCTTTTTTTTTTTTTTGTTCGTTGTCTCTTCTTTCTTTTAAAAAGCATATTAGTTTAATTTATTTTTTAACATATTTTTAAAGAGAGAATTGTCTGAGAATATTTGAGAAGAATAGAAATGAAAATTATCATCTTTTTTCTAAATAGTTGTTAAGTATTAGAAGTAGAAACTAAATCTTATTCTCCCATTCATTTTCGCTACTAAAAATTCGTCAAAAATTGATGGTAAAATGTGCCGTTAAAATAAAATAAAATAAAATATTGACACATAAATTTACCGATGATAAAACTATCCGTTGGTAAAAACATCAATAAACCTTTCCGCTATTTTACATCAAACAATTATCGACAGAACAACTGTCGATAAAGAACAATAATTATTTCTGAACGAGTTAAAAATAATGTTATAAAAATATCGACGGATTTTTCGTCGGTTAAAATGAAATAAAATAACTCTTTTATTTTTTTATCAGAAATTTGTATTTTTATTTTATCGATGGATAATCCGTCGGTATTTGAAAATTTGGACTGACTGCATAGCAGTTTTTCATGTTCTATTTTACCGACAAATTTTTTGTCAGTAATATTCGATTAGCGAAATGATTTGTTTCAATTTATTATTACTGATGGATTTGACGTCGATAAAATAGAATAAATGAAACAAATCGTTTCATTAATTTTTTATCGATAGAATATCCATCCGTAAAATCAAAACTAATCGACAAAATGCAAGCCCTCCTCCTTCTTCCTCATTTCAGTTTTCTTCTCTCTCTCTCTTTTCTCTCTTCTCTCTCCATTCTCTATTGCTATCTCTCTCTTTTCTTGCCATTTCACCACCACCGGGACCCTATTTTGCAATCCAAGACTGCTAGTGTGTTCCTAGTATTTTTTTAACATTTTTAATTGGTTTAATTTTTTAGTTTATCCTTTGTTTTCCATCCCATTTCTTTACTCGAAATTTTATGTTAGTTAGTTAGTTAGTTAGTTAGTTAATTGAGTTATTTTCTTAGTTAGAGAATGAAATTTTCTAAGATAGAATTGTAGGATTGGATTGCATAACTGGGAGAAGGCTTAAAGTTCCTTCCTGTTATTTAAATTATGTGATGTGATATTATGCATTTTAGAACATTTATTAGGGTTAACTTTAGAATGATATGATTGTTGTGTTTTATTTTGGTATGTTGTGGTGTTGAAATACTAAATTAATTTTTTGTGGAAGCTCTAAATTTAAAGGAAGACTCTGCCCAAATTTTGTTTAATCATTAAATATATTATTAAAATTAAATAATTATTGATATGATAAATGGTCTTTATTTAGTTAATATGTCTTAAATTTTTTTTATTTTTATATGTTATACAAATTAGTTATGGCAGGACACACACCAAGTTTCGGACGAGGTAGAGTTAGACCGAAAAAGCATGGTCTATCCCCTTGCACCTGTACCCCACCTACCATTTGCACTGCACCTATGCCTACCACTCGCACAAATGGCTCCTTCATTCCTCCTGGTCCACATATTTAGGAGTTTGTTATGATACCAAATCTTGAGTATATCATAACTCAAAGCCTCAGCCGTCATTCCTGCAGTAGGCTTCTCTACCTCCACCCCTACCTCTAGGAGGTAAGGCTCGCGATTAGCCTGCTTCTATGCCTTCCCCTAGTCAGTATGGTTCGCAGGGTGCCCAAGCCTCCTCATCCAACCCTTCACAGGGTACGATGGTAAATCCTTATAAGTAATTTAAAATTTAAATTTATTATAAATTTTTAAATGTGATAGAGAATTTAATTAACAGATATCTGACATAATCTATTATTTTATGATACAGCTAGATTCCAGCTTAGCTGGGGCTGCGCAGTATTATTGAGGTATTTGAGGAGAATTTCCATGTCTCGCATCGTAGTTTTCTGTAGGCCCTTGATGATACACAGGAGTTGTGGTGGAAGGAATAGAAGGTAAAATAATTAGTATTTTTTATTTTGTTATTATTAGTTTTTAGCTTTACTTCACCTATTAATTATTGTGTTATATGTATGTAGCATGTGTTCATTATTGATCCATGTGAGAAGGCTGCCATTTACAGGGCGTGGAGGACCAAAGCTAAGAAGTGCCTTCACGATATGTTTCACAACATTCGCGTGAAGGACGCGAGTACCTATTGGCTCGCGGATGAGATCCTCCAGGTCTTAAAGGCCCATTAGGACTCATCTGCATTTAAGGAGAAGCAGGTGAAGGCCCAGACGAGCAGAGGATCAGCCCGTGGTGGCTCTCTGCACATTAGAGGCTCCACCACTATCGAGGGTATACGACTTAGAATAGTAAATATCGTCTTTTTCTTATTTAGTTTTTTATTTTTGTATTAAATGTTATATATATAATCACGTGAAAATTCTTTGAAATGTACAAGAAGACGATAAGCAAGCTACCAACCCAAGGGGAGCTGTTCTAGGAGATCTACATCCTGAAGCAGGACAAGTCCTAGTGGGTTGATATGCAGTCAGAGACCACATGCGTAAGCAATTATAATTTAGGGTTTTAATTTTTTTTAATTTATTATGGTTATTATAATTTAAATCTAATTTGTTTTATTTTTTCAAATTGTAACGTGAGTTCACCTAGTGGCTGACTGAGGCCTAATCACATAGTCGCAACAAGGGATAGGAGTACTCCCACTAGCCCACCTATTAGCGTTGATGAGGTATGGGCCCAGACGGTTGGCGGCTACTACAAGGGGCAGATTTATTGGATGGGAACCTCTTACAGCAAGTCATATTCTTCAGGCTCTGTATCTGGAGTTGGGTCTGCTGGGACTAATCCAGAGTCTATCCGTGATTAGGTCTATACACTGAATGAGTTAATGCAGAGGTAGCTTGAGGAGACCGACAAAAGGTAATTGGAGTTGTATCAGTGCCATGAGAGAGACATGTGGCAATGGAGGCAACAACTATAGACCATGGAGCAGAGGATGACGATTATATATACCTTCTACGAGCATATGCAGAGCTGTAGTTCGTCATCCGCTACACCACCTCCACCCCCGCCTCCACCACCACCTCCACCGCCTCAGCCTTCTCCACACAGCAATCCATTTGGAGTTGGACATGACGACGCTGACCATGATGAGGACGACATCTCAAATACTGACGATGATCAATATTTGTAGATTTTAGGATTTTTTTTTAGAATTGAATTGTAAATATTTTTTAAATAACATTGTATATATTTTTATTTAATTAATTATTTTTTTAATTTATTCTGCAACTAAAACTAAAAAAATAAATTATTATCAATAATCATTGACAAAATAATTATTACTAATTCTAAATAAATAATTACCAATGGATTTTATGTCGATAAATATATAATATAAAATACTAGATTTTAATATTATCGACGGATTATCTGTCGGTAATTATTATTAATTCGTTAGTAGAATACCGCAATTGATGTTTCTTTACTCTATTATTACTGATGTATTTTTTTTACCGACATTTATATTTCAACAAAAAAATAAAAAATATAACAACAGATAATTTTTTCATCAATAATATTAATATTTTTTATTATCGCGTACCATTTACTACTGAATTTTTTATGTCCATTTACTGACGGATTTTTTACGTCAGTTAATCTATCAGTAAACTTATTACCGACAAATATTTGTAAAGTTTTCGTCAGTAATGAGTACATTTCTAGTAGTGTTTATTCTTTTTTCTATTTCTTTGTTTCTCAATTTTTACCGTTCCTAACTACCGTACCTAAGGATTCGATCAGTCATTTATACTTGCCGTACGGTGTACACCTCCTATAATAATTTTTGGAAGAGAGCTGGTAGTTTCTTTCTTCGAAATTCGATAGGCATACACCATTATTTACCACCTCTCAAACAGGGACAAGCATTAGCACCAAAAAAACAGGTACAAACATGCATGCATGTAACCGATGAAGAGTGGCAAAGAAACCAACAAAGACATCAATCAAAGTGATAATGCAATTTAAGGATTATTTTTTTAAGAAATAATTAAAAACGAACTAACACTCATCAAGAATCCAGGAGGCTAGTATAATACATTTATGATTAAGGTTTAAATTTAACTTTAGTTAGCCGATCAAATTCTCTGATTGAGTGAACGGCAGCCAATGTTAATTAACTTTAATAAAGCATTGATCATGCTTTTTCCTTATATGTTTGATAGTGAAAAGGATATGTAAGAAAAATTGGAGAAAGGGAGATTCGAATCAGGGTTGATGTGGCGTTGACAAAGATTGAAGCATTTATTTTGTAAGACTTATAAGAGGTTTGTTGAGAGGGATGTGATCTTGACAATGATGGTGATGGGGCCTTGAAAGCTCGTAATTTTTGAAAAATAATTACGGCAAAGTGTACTTGAAGATTTCCATCAGATGGGATTCGTGGGAGGTAACTCATCCTTTTCTTTATTTTCAGTTCGGCCGTATAAGGAGCAATCCCTTGATGTCAACAATGTGATGTGAAAACAAAGCATTTCTTAATTGGCGGGACACTAGGAGAGGAGAACAAGCAATAATGATAATTATAAAGATCACCACGCAAGAAATTCATTTCAAATCTAGAATTATAATAGATACAATACTCTTACTTTTTTTTTTTTAAATTAGGTTGGCTTAACTCAATCTTAAAAGTTAGTTCATAAGAGAAAAGTTATTCAAATGCTTATAAAGACTATCTTGATTATATCCTTAAGTGATGTTGGACTTAACACATTCCCCTCATACCTAGGACTTGACATTTGAAGCGTGAAGTTTACAATATTGCATATTTGCGGCTGGCCCAATAACAACCATAAAATAGGTTCTGGTTCCATCTTAAAATTGACTAGGCTTAACTCAATCTAAAAACTAACTCATACAAGGAGGATTATTCAAATATTTATAAAAGCTATCTTAACTATATCCTTAAGCGATATGAGACTCAACACATTTTTTCACTAGATCTTGGCTCCAAGGCATTAATATGTTATATATGATAGATCAAATTTTTTTCTGTTTCCTCTTGGTGTAGATCTTTGATTTGTCATATGCAACGGGAAAATAGATATAACCTTATAATTGTCATATGTTGCTTATTTCTTATCCGTTTTAATTAAGTATATAGAAAGCTCTTTGAGCATGGTTTCAACTGAAATGAACAGTAAGTCAAATTCAAAATGTTTTGTGAGATATATTCAACCTTTTAGAATCCTTATTCATGCAACCGAAAGCTTTAATGCAAAATTAATTTATAATAAGTTTCGGAACTATTACACAAGTTCTTTAATGGATATATCAAGGCATTTCTAGATCAATATAATAACAAAAGAGTTGTCCGAATCTAGAAGAAAAAATTGATGATAGATATGAATAGTAGATTTTGAATTTATCTCCACATGTTTTCTCAACTTTATTATTATTATTATTTTGCAAGTATATAGTCGTAGTGTGTACAATTTAGACCCAAGATGATAAAGCAATCTTTAATCGAGAATTGTTTAATGCATCAAAATAATTCCAATTCTTAAAAATTAATTATCGCACAGTAAACACCCACGTTAGAAAATCAACCAAAAAACAAGCACTTTACATTCTGGTCGAAATGCACAAGTTAGCAAGGCTAATACCCAACAGATCTTTCTGGTGGAAAAACAAACGAAGTGGACTTTGAATACAATATGAACGTAGTTTTACTACAAAAATGACCGGAATTAGCAACCTAATTTTGACCAATGTTAAAAGCAAGGTGTTAGACAATTATTTATATATGGAACTTAGGAAGAAAATGTATTCATTTGCCTTTAGTTTATTATCAGTTTGGATTTAGATGGTAAACCGCGGCATATACACTATACAGTACAGAAACTACATATATAGCTAGCTTTTGTTGATCTTCAATGCATGCAGGATTTAGAAATCTAGAAATAAACGACAGAACTGTTGTGTGTAATCACATGAAACAGTCAGGAATGAATGTAATACAGGTTGAGAAAGTAAAGAAAGTGGGAAGAGAAAGATGAGACACAGATTTTATGTGGTTCACCCCAACATAGGCTACATCCACGAGCAGCAACAGACCTTTCTATTTTTATTATAATGAGAATCAAGAGGAGTTACATTGCATAACATAGAGGTTACTCTCCTTATATACAAATGTGAGAAAACCCTTATTGTAGAGTTCCCAAACAGTTACAACTATCATAACTAACTATCTTCTGATATGAGAAGCATTCTGATGTGGGAACAAGTAGAGAATTATTCTCTGAATCTTTAGTGCAGAGGTTCAAGACACTCTTCAACAAATCTCTACCTTGGATTGACACCTCTAAACTTTCAGAATATTGATTCATGATCTGCTGCTGCCTGCCACAATGGACTATTTCCAACAATCAACATTAAGCAAGTCCAAACAATGCATGAACTTGCTTCTAGGAACAGGCTTGGTAAACATGTCAGTTGGATTATCTTTTGTATCAATTTTCTGAACCTTGATTCGTTTCTCAGTACGAATGAAGTGGTACCTAACATCTATATGTTTGGTTCTTTCATGATGTACCTGATCCTTTGCCAAACAAATGGCACTCAAGCTGTCACAAAAGATTAAAGCATGCTCTTGAGAAAAACCAAGATCAGTAATTAAGCCTTTCAACCAAATTCCTTCCTTTGCTGCTTTAGTCAACGCCATATACTCTGCTTCTGTTGTAGATAATGCAACTGAAGGTTGAAGAGTAGCTTTCCAGCTCACCAATGAGTTACTAAGTGTGAAAGCATAACCTGTAACTAATCTTCTAGTATCCAAATCAGCTGCATAATCTGAATCTGAATACCCAGCAAGATAACAACTTGTATCAGCTCCATAGATGAGCCCAACATCTGATGTACCCCTCAAATAACAAAAGATACACTTAGTAGTTTGCCAATGTTCTTTTCCTGGTTAACTCAAAAACCTGCTCACCACACTAACAGCATATGCGAGATCCGGTCTTGTGCACACCATTGCATACATGAGACTTCCAACAGCACTGGCATATGGTACCCGAGACGTATACTCCAAATCTGATTGTGACTGAGGTGCATGAGCCATGGATAGGCGTGTATTTGCTGCCAAAGGAGTACTTAATGATTTAGCCTTATCCATGCCAAAACGGGATAAAATCTTCTGAATGTATTCCTTTTGTGACAAGAAGAGTTTTTTCTGAAAGCGATCCCTGTAGATCTCCATACCCAGAATCTTCTTGGCTGCACCCATGTCCTTCATGTCAAACTCTCCACTAAGAAGGACTTTTAGCTTTTGAATAACAGCCTTGTCTCGAGCCACAATGAGCATGTCATCCACATACAAAAGTAGATATATCAATGAACCATCCTCCACCTTATTATGATATACACAGCAATCATAAGGACTTCTACTGAATCCTTGACTGATCATAAAGTTGTCAAATCTCTTGTACCATTGCCTAGGAGACTATTTCAACCCATACAAAGGCTTTTGTGGCTGACAAACGTGCTTTTCCTTTCCCTGAACTATAAATCCCTCTGGTTGTTTCATTAAGATATCTTCCTCAAGCTCTCCATGTAGAAAAGTCGTCTTTATGTCTAATTGCTCAAGCTCCAAATTCTGATGTGCTACCAATGCTAGTAGAACCCGGATAGAGGTGTGTCTCACAACAGGTGAAAAAATCTCATTGTAATCAACACCTTCTTTCTGACTATAGCCTTTTGCAACTAGACAAGCCTTGTATCTTATTACTTCAGCACCTGGGATTCCAATCTTTCTCTTGAAGATCCACTTACAGCCTACAACATGTCTCCCCACAGGTAACTTGACTAGCTTCCATGTCTGATTCTTGTGTAGGGACTCCATCTCCTCACCCATAGCTAGAATCCATTGAGCTGACTCATTACCAGTGATAGCTTCTTGGTAGGTGGTTGGTTCCGAAGTATCCACTTTTTTTGCTACTTTCAAAGCATAGGCAACCATATCTTCAAAGCCATATCTTTGGGGAGGTTTGACTTGCCTACGTGTTCTTTGTCCAACTCTGATTTCTGATTGTGCTTGTTCAACTTCTGATTGTTGATGAGGCACTTCAACAATCTTATGTGTGCGAGACAGTTCAGAAGGTTCTTTTTCAGCTTGTTCCTTTTGAGAAACTTTTGCTGCTTCATCAACCCGATCTATCTGAGGCATTTCACCATTCTGTTTTCTACTTGGAATAATTTCAACCTCCATCTGTTTGGTGAATTCTTCCTTCTTTCCTGAAATAGCAAACTCCAATCTCGGGTGAAACAAATAGGCTTCATCAAATATAACATCTCTACTGAGAATAATATTCTTTTCAGATGATGACCAAATCCTGTACCCTTTCACCCCATTTCCATAGCCCATAAACAACCTTTTCTTAGATCTAGATTCTAACTTACCCTCACTAACATGATAATAAGCAGGACAACCAAATACTCTAAGAATTGAGTAATCAGTACGTTTGTTAGACCATATCTCAATGGGAGTTTTATAGTTTATGGCAATAGAAGGAGAACGATTTACTAGATAACATGCTGTATTAATAGCCTCAGCCCAGAAACTCCTATTCAACCCAGCATTGGAGAGCATACAGCGAGCTCTTTACCATTCCGTTGTGGAGTATTTCTAACGGTGTATTGCCTTGCAATGCCTTCTTCCTTACAAAAATCATTGAATTCAGTAGAACAGAATTCCAAGCCATTGTCAATTCTAAGACGTTTTATCTTCTTCCTTGTTTGATTCTCAACTAGAATCTTCCATTGCTTGAAAAGTTTGAAGGCTTGATTCTTGTGGTTCATCATGAATACCCATGTCAACCTTGAATTATCATCTATGATAGACGGAAAATATCTAGCACCTCCAAGGGATGGAACATGGGAAGGCCCCCAACAATCTGAATGGATATAATCCAAAGTGGCCTTGGTAGTGTGCAATGCCTTTGGAAATTTTACTCTATGCTGCTTTCCAAATACATAGTGCTCACAAAACTGAAGTTCCTCCATCTTATGATCTCCTAGGAGATCTTGCTTGCTGAGAATCATTATACCTTTCTCACTCATGTGCCCAAGGCGCATATGCCACAAAATTGTCTAGTCTGGCCCATGTTTTTCAGCATGAGAAAGTAATGAAACTGAGCCTGAACCTGAGCTTAAGATAGTAGAACCATGAAGGATGTACAGATTGCCCTTTTTGATTCCTCTCATAACCACAGAAGAACCCTTTCTGATTTCCATTGCTCCACCTTCAGCAATGCACTTGAACCCTTTGGAATCCAAGACTCCCACAGAAATCAGATTTTTCTTCAATTCTGGCACATGATGTACCTTAGTGAGTGTTCTTACAACTCCATCATGCATTCTGATATGAATAGAGCCTATACCAACTGTCTTACAAGGCACATCATTACCCATTAAGACATCTCCCCAAGACTTCTTATTATATGTGAAAAACCAGCTTCTATTAGGACACATATGATAAGAACAACCTGAATCAAGTACCCACTGATCTGATGAATGTTGATGTTGGTCAACAACTGACAGTACCAATTCAGTTTCAGACGAGGAGTCTTCCAGAACCATTGCAGCAACTGGTTTTAGCTTCTTCTTCTTTAAACAATCTTTCTTCCAATGCCCGGGCTCTTTACAATAATTACAAATGTCCTTTGGGTTGATTGGACCCTTTCTTGCCTTTGCCTTTCTTTTTCTTCTAAGTTTTGGCAGTAGTTGATATTACGAGGCCTGTACTAGAACTTTCTTCACCATTTCCAGATGCCTTATATCAAAGTTCTCTAGAATGCAAGCTTGATTTAACTTCTTCCAAAGTGATGCAATCTTTCCCAACACTAAGAGAACTCACAAAATTCTCGTATGAAGGGGGTAGAGACGCTAACAAAATCATGGCAGCATCCTCATCTTCAATTTTGACATCAATATCTCGAAGTTCCAGCAAGATTGAATTCATTTCATCCAAATGGTCTTTCAAGGGCGTACCTTCCTTCATTCGGAGATCAAACAAACGTCGTTTCAGAAGTAGCTTGTTACAGATTGACTTTGTCATATAGAGTTTCTCCAATTTCAGCCACAAGCCAATAGTTGTTTGTTCTTTAGCAACCTTATAAAGAACCTCATTTGATAGAGAGAGCAAAATCAGTGAATGCGCTTTCTCTTCTTGTTCTTCGAGATCCACCTTGTTGAGATTGGTGATTGTACCAGATAGAGGTGCCCAAACCCTCTGTTCCTTCAACAGAGCCCGCATCTTGATGCGCCAGAGATTGAAACTATTTTTCCCATTGAATTTCTCAATCTTGATGGTGTTAGACATCTTCTTGGACGTTCTACTCAGACTCGCAGCAGCTTCAATGTGATTCTTGAGGAACCTCTCGATCAAATTGCGATTAAAAACACCCACACTTGCTGATTCCATAATCTTGATTGCTCTTGATACCAATTTGTTGTGTGTAATCACATGAAATAGTCAGGAATAAATGTAATACAGGTTGAGAAAGTAAAGAAAGTGGGAAGAGAAAGATGAGACACAGATTTTACGTGGTTCACCCCAACATGGGTTACATCCACGGGCAGCAACAGACCTTTCTGTTTTTATTAATAACCGTAACTGGTCTCTTAGCGTGTTCCAGTTTCCCCTCAATGTTGCCTGATATATGGCCGAATTGACGAATCGTATATGTCAGCCCGTTACTACGTATCCAATTGACTTGTTTTTCTAATGTTGGTATCTTTTTATCCACCTTGTTTTGAGGCTTAAGCATGAGAATGTAGCACCTTTTACATGAGATATTACAGCCATTAGATATGTATCCTGATTCTGTTAGGAGCTCATGAGAGTTCTAGTTAGTTATGTTTAGTAGACCTTAGGATAAAATTTCATATCCTAACAATATCCTAAATCACAGAAGCATGGATTTAGAACAGCAATATTTAAAATAATAATGTACGCCTCTTTTAAATATTTAATATAAAGAATCTACTCCAAGGACGCGTGTTCTCCTTTTTCCCTGCTTATTAATTACTTGGTGGCTAAATGATAGTGAATATAAGATCATGTAATTATACAATCATCATATATATGTTTAATTAGAAAAAACACATTTATAAACGAAGGGAAGAGAGAACCTAACCTTTCACGAAGAATTGTCTTAGTTCAACCCATCATAGATTAAAGACAGTATGGGTCCTATTCATCATCTTGGTTCTATACATGAATTAAAGTACACTAATGTTTGGGCTTAAAGTCCAGAATTCAACAAAGATGTTTTTTCTATCCATTTGATCACAGTATATTAATATGGATTCTAAAAAAATTATCAAATTACAAAAATTCTTACATATATTACTCACTTAAGTTAGTTACATTCCATTTGTATAGGAGCTGAATGCAAGAAACTGTAACAATTCATTCAAGTTTGCCATCTCATTTCAAGTTTTGTGAGAAAGGGTATAACATTTGGAAGCTCTGCTAATCTTTTTCCAAGCTCTTGATCGTAGATTATGATGGTTCACAGTGGCCAAATTAACAGCCAAGATGACTTTCGCGATGGCCAATTCAAAGCACCTAAAGACCGTTACTGCTCATGATCCAACAATTTCGGCACTGGTAAATTGTTCATAAGTTCCATTGAATTTAAGGAATAAATATGACAAGTTAACCAATAAGGTGTTGGGTCTTAAGTATAAGGTTTTTTGTTCAATTCTGAAATTTATGTGTATGAAAAAAATACCAATAAGAGGAGTCCCCGATTAAGCATTTATACCTTGAGAAATTAATCTCTCACTTGTCGAGATACTCTAAGGGCAAAAAAAAAAAAAACTATATATGACAAGTTGACTCAGCATTTAATAGAATTTCTAACATTCTTGGAAGGTATACATGTGGTGCCTAAATCTCCCATGACAAAATATTTGACATCCTAAGTGAAGATTAAAAAAGAAAAATGGTTCAAGGAGAGGAGGACGTTGTTCTAGCAAATTGGCTAGACATGCATAGTCTAAACAATACTGTCAATGATAAGTTCAATATAATTTTTAGTGGTTCTATTGCTTTTGGTTTATGAATAAAAATGTTTTGTTTGGGGAGCTTTGGTTGCTGTTTTGGGGGCGGGGGGGACTCTCGAGTAGAAAAGTTGTACTGTTCAATTTGTGTTTCAGTGCAATAAAAATTTATAGTTGATTCCATTTTTTTAAAAAAATTTAAGTCCCATGTGGCATATTTTGTAATACTAATTATATATTTATATTAATTTAATATAAAAACCAAATATATAGTTTTCAGATTGAGAATGACCCGTAGCTTAGACTTAAGATAGCTCCTAACACTATACAAGCGCTCTGTCAAAAGAAAGAAAAAATCCTTCTTCTAAACCATCTCATTTTTCATTTTTGTCACCAAGTAAAGTTAACTGAAAATTGTAATAAATTTTTTAATCTCCCTCTAAATTTCGACAAATGATATATGTATATAGAAATCCAAATATTGTTCACATAATTAGACGACCTAGTATTTTTCTTTTTTTTTCACTAGTAATCATAACTCCTTAAGTGCACGTATACTAAGGGATGATCGTTATAAGCCATTTATCTGAGTATTTCGGTGTATATACGCATGTCATTCCCCTTTAGCTCCCGATTCTTCCTTCTACCATTCAAATTTCTCTCCCAATTGCACACGTTACTTTCATATTGGATCATGGACTGGCCTAGGTAGATCTACAATTAAATTCCTAAGATTTTTTCTTCATTGCTGAGTGCACCGATCAATCGTTCCTTCACAACGAAAAACAAAATGCACGACCATAAAACAACAAAAATCAAAATGCTAGCTGCATATATATGCCATGTGCAACACGCATCTCTGGTATATATTAATGGAGAGAGAGAGAGAGACCCACAGGACAAAAATAAGACCCATCTATTCAATATTACTCCACGTTTTAAATTTGATAACTAGACGCATTGGACATTTTCAAAAATATTAAATTATTAAGAGTGTATCTTCTTTTTATCTCTTTTTTGGTGGGAGGTTGTCTATCAAAACTTCTTTTTTTTTTTTGGTGATATAAATGGTCTGCATTCCATTGTGATCTCCGCATACCTACACCGATTCTGTTGCTACTCTTGATGCTTGGAAATGTACTCCTGGGTAATATGCAAGATTTTGTTTCCTTCTGTGCCTTGCATTGGACCTTTTTGGCTCCTCACCCTATGGTGAGTCGTAGCTTTGATCTCTATAAAAAAAAATGCAAGATATATTTTTTTTTATACTTATATAACTTATATTATGTAATTACAACTAATTGTATCTATATATATTCTAATTATATTAAAAATAATCGTCACTTGTAGTTCGGATTGTTTAAAACTGCAGTATTCTTCAAAGTAGTCAACTTAGTTATATGCATAACTCATCAATTCCACTCTTTTGCTTTTCTTTTAATTTGCTTTTATCTAAAATTTTAGAAAGTTCAACAAAATTAAGCGAAAAAAGTATTTGATAATAAGTATGTATCTGAAAAGATTTGATATTCAATAATTAATTATATGTATAACTAATTTTTTCAAAACCGATTTTATGTATGATATTTATTTAGATTTGTTAATTGAATAATAATCTTAAAATAATGTGTTTTGTTGAAATTGTATAAAAAAAACTATTTTTCAGAATAATTTATCAGAATAAGTATGCAATGATTTAAAATATCATTTTTTGAGTAGTTAAAATAATTTGTATATAAGTTAACTGTCAAATTATCAATAATCAAATAAAAAACGCTGAAAAGAAATCCTTTTAAGACTCAAACCATAGCTTTTAAATTGTTTACACAAAAGTTTGAATTTGAGAACTTACCAAAGAGAAATGCATATTGAATTATTTGAATCAATTAATAGTTAATTTTTCCTGCATGGTTCTTTGTTTATGTATTTGAGATATTTTGAAATTCAAAATAAAAAAATATGTCATTAATTATTCATTGAATTAAATAATAATTAATTGTATAGTAATGGACAATCGGGTAATGATCACGTGCCAAATTTTAAACTATTAAAATGTAAAAAGTCATTTGCTCTCCTTTATCACTTTCTCCGTTCTAATATATATGTCAGTTTGATCAAATTGGTATATTATTAAATTAATGTATGTGAATACAAATATTAAAGTGAAGGGAGTAAATTACTAAGATTCTACACTCATGCAATACACATAATGGTATTAAAAATAAAAAAATAACATTAAATTAAATTAATTTAAAAATAAATTATATTAATTAAGACTCAAGGAGATTCTTTGAAGAGATTGATTTTGATCCATCAATATAATGTAAGATATTTTGCATTGTCAATCAATCATATTTCATTACATATATGACTTTTGGGTCATTTTTTAAAACATTAAACATTTTTAGTAATATAACAATACATTATTAGATTACTATGTAAAATTTAAAAAACAAAAATTCAACTAGAATATTAATATAATGCTAGAAAGAATGCAATCAATTAAATTATAAGAAAATCATGAAAAAGACTCAAAAAAGATAAATACTCACCAAATTATATAGTTTAGATATTTTTAAATATAAAATTAAAGAAATTTTTTTATATTAATTATTCATTAAATTATAATAGATTTTTGGAGTAATTGACATTCAGATACTAATTCTCATGCTAAATTTAATAATATATTTTTATTTTAATATTAATTGCAATAAGACAAAATTTTAGATAATATGATTGTCACGCAACAAAATTCTAACATTATGTTTGGATGTAGTATTCTTAAATTTCAAAAAATTTAAAATATGAAGAAATTTAAATGCTTTAATTCAATTTCCTCCATTTTTAAAACCTTTTATTTGGATAAAATAATTATATTATTTTATTTATAAAATATTTTGTTTGAATAATAAAATTATATCACATTTTCTTTGAATGGCAAACGATAGAAAATGGGTGGTGCATTACAAATTGTGCGAGACGGATGGGGGATGGTAGGCGGTGAGTGGTGGATGGAGGAAGGTGGGCAATGGGCGGCGGACAATAGGCGCGAGGTGATGAATGGCAAGTGATAGTATGCTTGTCGGAGGAGAGAGTGAAGAGATAAGCGATAAAAAAGAGAAGGAATTTTATAATTTCTTATGAGTAGGTGGAGATTAAAATTCACTCTTTTGAAGTTAAGAAATATCTTATAAAAATATTAGGAATTCTAAAATTCCAAGTATTAGTATCTAAACAAAAAGCTTTATGTTAAGTCAAATGAAACCCTCTTAAAAATACATTATCTTCTAAAAATATTTCATCCAAACATACTCTAATTAAGGGTCCATTTGGATAATATTACTTATGATTTTTTTAACTTTTTAAAAGTCAAAATCACATTTTTTTAATTTTAATTCTATTTGGCTATATAATTTATTACTTCACAAAAAGTTATTTTTAGTGTTTTGAGAAGTTAAAATATTTAATTTTTCAATAAGTATATTTTAAAACACTTAAAACAAGCACTTCTGATATTATGTATCAAAATACAAAATAATTTATTTATAAATTATTTTTAAGAAAATTTTATATAAAGATTTAAATAAGCTATTTACCCAAATATACTCTAAATAATGTATTCTTCATTAATATAATTATATATAGATTAAAAGTAACTCAAATTCCCATAAATAGCTTTAGTACAATATTTGAAAATTGATTTTCGAATTTGATAATTGTTACTGCACATATAGAGTGTGTTTGTTTCAACTTTTAGAAAAAATAATTATAAAACATAAAATTTATATATAATTAAAAAAATTTTAAATTGATTTTTTTTCCTTTAGAAACTACTCTTTTAACTTACACAAAAAATTTAAAAATAGATATTTTGATACTCTAATTATTTTTTAAAAATTATTTAAATATATGAAAATTAATTTTTTATTAAAAAAATAATTTTTTACAAAAAAATTACAAACAAATATATTCTTTATATATAACTGAAAAAATTAAAAATTAATATTTTTCAAAAAATGCTTTTTATAAAGCTGAAAATAAATTATTTTAAGAATCTAATTATTTTTAAAAAATTATCTAAATATATAAAAATTAATTTTTTAATATAAATAAAATCATAAATAAACACAACCATATATTATTGGAGGCCAAAAAGGGCCACAAGCGCATCATCCCCACATCACATGAGAATTTTTTAAGCAAAAGGAAGACTAAAAGTGGACGTGGTCCCACATGATGCTTATCATCTCACGTTATAAACAATACACACTAACCAGTATCCTAATCCCTGCCGTTGATTTCACACACTATTCATGATTTTGATTGCTACCATGCACGTGTTTCGCAGGATATGACCCCACAAGATATAGAGATTTTCAATCCGCAGAATTGTGGAGCACAGTAGTTAACCCTCACGGTCCTGGTCACTTTCTAGTCCTATTTATGGCGTAGTAGACTTTGTTAAAAGTTAACCACATCCACACAGGACTGTACTTTTTGGGTTTGCTTTATTCCTTAATTGTTCATACGAATACATTTATTGACGACTACGTCCCCTAGGCATATACGACAAAACAAAGGCACCCACTTACGAAGTTGACCTTCACTTTTTGGTTGGGCATTTCCGTCTTTCTACTGTTAGGTCTAGTTTCACTTTTTACCGCTTTACTCCAATAGTCTCATGAGAACAAACCCACACTTCATTAAGGCGCGTGCCACGCTGCATACTTATAATATGGTATTTTCATTTTTTAACCATGACCGTCCATTGGTGATATTTGATCTCATTTGGCGAGATTTTTCTGTTTTTCTTTTTCTTTTTTTAAAGTAAAAACAATAATATTTTACTATCTTGAAATTTTGCATTTCTTCTATAGTTTAAGAACAGGCAAAACATGTGCAATCAAACAATGAAATGAGAATTTTCTCTTTAACTTTATTTCATTTTCGTATTATTCTGCATACCAAGCATTCCCTTTCAAGAATATTTTCATTTTTCTAACAATCATTGTTTTGATTCTGCCCTTCGTAGTCCGCGGCATATTCTGCGATTTGCTAGGATAATTATTAAGAAGACCTGCACATATCAGCAAATATACAAATCCTTCAATACTTGGACTCAATTACAAAATTGTGCTATGATATGAGAATGTACTTGACGTATGGTTTACATTGAGTTTAAAGATTTAACGGTTAAGGACTAATAAACCAAAAGAAATATGAGAGTAATCTAAGACGATCAAAACAGACTCTATTAATGGTCTACAGCTAAATGATTTATACACAGTTGTAATGTAAGCTCAAGAGATAGAATTTCATCATTACGAGCACAATAAAGTTGATATATTCTTATCAAGAGTCCCTGCTTAATCAAGAGGTTGGAGACACAACAAAACATCCTATTATCTTTTTTAAAAATATTATTTATATTTAAGGTTGAAATTTATTTTAAAAAACATATTAAGCGCTCTTTAACTTTTTAATTATTGGTTGAGAAAAAAAATGAGATCTATTCTTAAACAATAATCAAAAAATATTTTAATGAATTCCATAAAATAAATCTCATGATAAATAATATAACTATGTCTTTTATGGGCTTAATTGGGTCATTTTTCATGTTTAGGACATGAAAATTGAGTTTTGGACAAATCTATGTCCAAGCTAAACGGATCATACTGCCACCGGATTCATAACAAGTTAACTTCTAAACCAAGGAGGTTGAGTTGACTTATCACTTCGACCAATAACCTAGAAAATTTTTTTTCCGTCCCATGATCCGCAAATTATCTATAAATAAATACACAAAATCACTTAAGTTTTCTTCTTTTTCTTATTTCAGTTTTGGAAGTAGACATCCCATCTAAATCCATCAAAAATCACGAATTCTTAGTAATAAGAAATAGCTATTGATGCCCATAAAAAAATATGCCTATCGATGGATAATATATTTTTTTTAATAATTCAATAAGCCTATTTAGACACTAGTTGCCAAGGCAAGGGATCGACGTCCTTGATTTCATTGATCGGAGAATGTGAATAAGACGATGATGATGATGATATAAATTCCGTGTTGGGCGAGCCGATGAAGCCAAAATTGGTGGGTTTTAACAGTGGTGGATATGTGTGATTGCTGTCACTCATCTTTTGTTGGCAAACAAGAATCTGCGAATTGTGATGCGTGTTTCACACTGTGTGGGGATCGTGGGTGTGATGGTTACCCTTGATGGCTAACATGCCAATTTTATATGCAAATTCCATAACCCTTAAACCGGACAAAAGCTGTTGAAAAGGAAACAAGGAAAGGAGAACAAAAAAGAAGTGTTATTTATACATTTGTTTTTGAGATTAGTTTTGCCAGACTTTTAAAAGGAGTTTTATACCGTAATGTAATCATGTGTCTCACCATATGCAAGACTTTGAATAGAGCGGGGCAAATAGTTAAATATTTTGGTTGGTATAGTAGTAAATAATTAAATATTTATATAAAATATTTTATATATTTTAAAATCAAAATTTTTTATTTATATATAAAAAGTAAGTATTAAAAAGAGATTAATTTTTACATAATAAAATATATTTGATAAGAAAATAAAAAAATAAAATTTTTATTAATTTTATTCATGAATCTAATCGATAAAAATTATATTCTCATATTAAATATATCTAAAAATTATAAAATAATTATATTTTAAACGATTAATTAATAAAATTTGAAAAAAATAACAAATTATAGTGCGTAGAAGTTAAATCGTGTCAAGAATGAAGGCCATGGAAAGGAACATAAAGTTTTGAGGCTACTAGAAATATAAAAAGAAGAGAAAAGGTAGGAAATAATAATCAAGAAGCAAGCTGAGCCACGGGACTCTAGTGTCTTTTCCTCTCTCTCTCTTTCTTTTTTAAGGTTCTTTCTCTCTCTGGGCTGCCTGCCCTAACTGAAAACGACTGCAAGCAACCTGTGGTCTACCAGTGTATATATCCGCTTCTGTAAATTTACAAATCGACGACAACACCTTATTATTATATCACATTCATTCACCGACTCAAACCCACTTCCTTCACCTTTCTCTTCTTCTCTATATAAACACACTAGCTCTCTCTTCTTCTCTTTCCCCTTCCCCTTCCCCTTCCTTTTTACCCTCTCTCTCTCTCTCTCTCTCTCTCTCTCTCACTCGCTTATGTTCTCCTTCCTTAATTAATTAATTAATTAATTTGTCCGTGTTTTGTTCTGTGTGTTATTTGTCTGGCTTTCTGGGTTTGCAGCAGTTCAACTTCAAGGCTTAATTCCAAGCTATGATGGTGGATCTTCAAACCGTTTGCTGCATGTGCGGTGACGTTGGTTTCCCCGACAAGCTTTTCCGCTGCAACAAATGCCGCCACCGGTTCCAGCACTCGTATGTTATCTTTTCTTTTCTCCTCATCTCAATCATCAGCGTCATCCTTCGCTCTCGCATACCATCATACAAACTCAACACGCATACATGCATATATATGTACACATACATACATACATCCACACCGATCTTTCTTTATCACAGTAGAATAATCTTTTTAATTTGATAGATACATGTAACTACACATCTTTGTTTAATTCTTGTCTAGATATGTATCCTGTGATGCATGTATATATTGAGCATAGCCATCATATATATACATCCCATGCTTACAAAACATATAATATAAGATTATTTTTTGTCTTCTTTTTAATGTTATGGTTATCTTAAGGCTGAACTCAATTAAGCTTAAAGTTTAATTAATCTTTCAGGTATTGTAGTAACTACTACGGGGAATTACCCGAGATAGAACTGTGCGATTGGTGCCAAAGCGAAGAGAGAAACTTGAGACATATTGGCTCCAATTCGAAGAAATCGGTGGCCGGAAACGACGCCGGAACAACCAACCGTTCGGAATATTCCGGCGAGAAAATCAAGCAGCATGATCGTGAAGAGATTATTGGCTCCGAAAAGGGGAAGAGCCCAACGCCTTCGCCGAGGCCCACCACACGCAGGTACAAGCTTCTCAAGGATGTAATGTGTTAAAGAAACAAAAGCATCCCAAACAAAACAAGAAGACCAATACTATTATTGGTATTAATCTTTAGGTGACATTTGTGTCAAATGTCAAGTGTTTTGTGTTTATATTAGTGGAGCTTTTGCAAAGAGTGTGTTTGTGGGTGGTCTTCTTCTCTTATTTTGATGTGCCTTTTCATCAAGTTGTGAATAGAACTATGTAGCTTTAATGTACTAGTTTCATAATCTATGGCATAATATTAAGCTTTTCTCTAGCTCCTTTCCATTTTCACTTGCCTAAATTAATATAATTGTTTCTTCAACTGCAGAATACTATATAATTAGAGGATCATCACAAACAAATTAGCAGATTTCTCAATCCCTCCGTTCTTTTTTTAATATTTTAGCAGGTTAATGCATGGTACATGTAAGTAGGTTTCGTGCATGAGATTTGTTTTGTTAACCGAAGTGATGATGGAAAAATGATATTTTATTAGAATCCAAATTTGAGACGCAAAGGTGAATCGAACTGACATAATACAAACAGTTCTTAAACAGTATTTTATGGTAGCTACGTGAGGTTTTGGTTCGAGGGAAATACTACACAAATTACTTCATGTTAATTTCCTAGTTATTTCTTTTCAATTCTTTGGGATGAGGAACAATATGTTATATGAAAGAGAGAGCCAGTGCAAGGGTTTGACTGTCATGGCAGGGTTGAGCCTCTCACTTGCGCAGTTGAGTCTAAATTGAATGCTGTTGGATTCCTTTTGGGAGAAGAATTCATAGTACCTGAAGCCTGCTAGCTTTTTCAGATTCATTGAAGGCCTTTAATTGCTAGGCCCTCTCTATTATTGTCTATGTCAAAAGAAAATGAAGGGTGTTGATTAGAAAGTAGAGAATTTGCACCACGTAAGTCATATAGTATACGTACCTTCAAAGTCGTGTTTTTGCCCCCCCCTTAATTTTCCTTGAAGATATCCATATGCCTAAACAGTGCCTCTCTTCAATCTCAACAACTGTATGGATAAAAATGTGTACGCAAGAATTTTTCTAGCGAGGGTTTTTATTTTATTAATTTTTAAGAGGAAAAAAGAAAAGCTTGTCTCGAAGTGTTTAATGATTAGAACTGGTTTTTCCAATTATGGTGGTTGTTTCTAGGCCATACATTTAATTCATGAAACTGTGGATATTTTTTCTCACAAGTTTGTACGCTGTCGACTCCTAGCTAGAAAAATATCCACAAAGTACACATGCTGATAAGGCATCCTCCATTGTGCCTGTTTTGACCATTTATTAGAAACCAACAAAATCATTTTTCATTGGGTTTTCCTGACGTGACGATCAAATGCATGTATAGAGTATACAATTTATAAAAATTATTTCGTTCAAACAATGATCCGCATTTCACAGCCTATATATGATGAAAACCATCAATTCCATTTTAATTTCGGTTTAACTTAAAAAATTATTCAACTACTGTGCATCCATATTTAATCTCTCTCTCTCTCTCTCTCTCTCTCTCTCTATATATATATATATATATATATACTTTTTGTTAGAGAAAAAAAAAATTAAAGGAAGAGATACAACTATTTGAAAATCTTACTTTTTATTTATCAAATTTTAAAGTGCATAAAATGCTTGTAAAAATTTGACCTTACATGTTTTTTTCTTTCTTAATTAATAAAAATGATTTGCCTTTACTCATAATATAATTCACACTAACTAATAACTCTAAAATTATTCTTATTAGTGACTCATATACTAATTTTTTATAACCTATAATGATCAAAAGTCACATAATCACCAAGACAATGAAAACTCTATTAATTTCAAATTATTATTTTTATTTTATTTGTTTATTCAACGCTTTTTCACTTCCATATCATTCCTTGCCTGACGCGCGTTCATGCAATCTTCCTATATGTTTGAAGGATTCGGAAGTCTAGTAACAAAAATTATACTTATATAACAGTATATATTAATAGAAAAGAATTCTTGTGTGGATATAAATCTAATACATAATAAACACACTTATAATAAAATTTGTAGAACTCAGAAATAAGTGAATGCAGCTTAAATAAAATTTATATGACCCACAATATTTGTGAGTATGGATAATTTTGTCCATGCAATAGTCTCTCCACTAATAGAAGGAGGGAGAGAGATCACTAACATATGTGATTTCTACCAATTTGATATTGCATCAGTTTTACTTTCAGCTAATAATGGTCCAAATCATTCTCTTTATTAGTAATTATCACTCTAATTATCATCAAAACAAATATTGACTCTTTCTTTTATTTTGAATTATCTCATAACAAATATCATAGGAAAAAATATATTTTATAATTGGACTATTAAAAAGGTGTAAATTGACCCTCTAGTATTTTAAAACAATGTAAATAGGCCCTTAAATGGTTAAACTACCCTTATCTCCTTCCATTCTTTCTCTTCCACTTCTTCTGCAAGTTGAGGATATTTTAGTCATTTAAGGATCTAATTTGCACTATTTAAAACATTAGAGGGTCGATTTGGATATTTTCAAAAGTCCAAAGATAGAGTGCACATAATCTATAATTCAGGAAACTAAAATGCATTTTTCCCAATATCATGTGGTCCTATGACCTCAACTTGCATGACTTAACAAAGAATTTGTAATGCATAAATATATCTTAATTAAGAGTAGAGAATGATATACATGTCAAAACATAAAAAATTGAGCATAAAACTATACCAACATACCTATATCTTCTAATGTGACGGTTGAATTGATAAATGTCACATTTTATTACATCGGTGTATCTAAACACATTAGTTGTTTGTGCTCATACAAAGTTAAATAGCCACAGACATATGATTAAAATATAATTATTTTATTTATTTGAAAAAATTATAAAAATTTAATATAAACTAAAAGAATATAATAAAGAAACTTGGACTAACGCGAGACCCTATGCATGCATGCGAAATGGATGATGCATGCCCTCGATCTAGCAGTAGAGTTTGTGAAATATTCGTCCTCCAAAAATAATTTTTGGTGTAAAATTGATTGTAATTTGTGTCTGCGTCGATCAATCGTCATCATGAATAGGGGTGTAAATGGGTTGGCTTGAATCGAATTTGAATAAAAAATAAATTCGAACCAATTAAATTTAATAGAGTTGATTTGATTTGGGTTATCGGATTGAACTAAAAAATAAATAATTGTATTTTTTAAAAAGTGTTTATTCTTATAACAATTAATAATAACATAAAATTTGATTATGATATACTTATTAATGTTGTAAATAGAAAAATTTCTTAAATAAATATTAACAAAGAAGATAAAAGTGGCTCTATTACTATAAATTTAAGTGCAAAACTTTGAAAGATTAGAAATAAAAAAAATTTAGTCAATCAGATGATTAGGTTGGATATTTGAGTGATGTGATTAAAGAGTCATAAATCCGAAATCAAAACAATAATAATTAGTTTGGTTTAGTTCTATTTTAAAATGAATCGATTATCTGAATCAATCCAAACAAAATTCATTTGTTTGATTTGGATATTTGAATTTATTGGATCAATTCAATCTGTTTACACTCTTAATCTTGAATATGCAAGTATTGATATGATCTCAAGCGGCATGACTTAAAAATTATAGTTAGAGGCTATATATACATCATCAGTTTAGTTAATAATTAATATGTTTTAAAAATGTTAATATTTTCTCACTAATTATCCTCTATTAACAAATTGTCTGTAAGTAATCACTAAATCTCATAACATGAATTTTATAATTTAGAACGGGATAATTACCTCGCTTCTATCCTCTTAGACTTTTTTATTTTTTTCGGTACAGATAAAAAGACATATATATATCATGTTGATCTTACGCTCAAATTTTACACCACATATAATATAAAATTGTGTGTGTAAGCTATATCGTGGCAACACTACGACGTCTTATAATTTAATGCTGAATTAATAAATATAACATTTTATTCAAAACTTGTCAACACATAAAAAAAAATGTTAGAGTTTTCAACGGAACATAAGAACAGTCGTTGATTGCATAATATAATATATTTTACTAACTCATTTAACGACCGATAAATATGTCACATAATTTTATTAAATAATTTCAATAAAATTTTGGACAATTTAAAGTCATTGAAGCTAAATAAAAAAATATTATTTATGTTTAATTTTTTAATTATTATATTAATTTATTCTTATTTATTATTATAGGATGCAAACTCCACTTGATAATCCTATATCATATCTAATAATAAAGGAAAATGAATCAACTTAGGGGCAAGAAAAAGTGAAATATAAGCAATCTGCGCCTACATTTGACTGAGGTTTCTTATAGGTTCCTAGTTGCTACAGAAGACCATCTCCTTGTGTCAGTTGAGTGCTGACACGGGTGACGGCGCTGCAGCCACGGAGCCTCTCCATGGCGTATGGGAACAAGTGACGCACTTGTCTTTTCGTGTGTACCTCACAATTGCCTTGTCGCTATGAGGAATAGTAATCACACCCTTTGCGTTAGCTTCACCTTTGGAACCAGCTAGCCATAGTCTCTACTGATCAAGAAAAACTGCAATGGGATGACCTCATGCATGGTGTTATTATCCAAATTAACTTTCTCAATTGGGTTTTAGGGTGGAGGAATTCTAATATAAGTTGTGCCAATTTTGTATGACTTGTCCTGAATTCCAATATAAAAATGTAGCAATTTTGTACGATGTTGTATTCAGGAATTCTAATTACGTAAGTGTAGTACGAGTTGTGTTGGGGAATTATGTTGATGATGATAACGATGTTAAAAACATGGGCATTAATTGTTCCTTCATCTGTATTCTCGGAAGTTCCAAATAGAAGATTACTCCTATATATTAGGAACTCCAAATTCAAGAAGTTATAATGTTATACATATAAGATGGTGCATTGATGTTTATTGAAGATAGGGTAAATAAAATGCACTTCAATTCTCCTTTCTGATAAGCCTGCTATGAAACTGAGATATGGACACTGCTTCGGAGGGCAGCGGGAATTTCTTGCTTCTGCATTTCTTCTGATAAATCTGAAACTGTGATCGCATTTCGTGAGAGGAGGCACCCGTAAGACTTAAGCCCATGACTAGTAAAAAGTAACAAAATTTTGAAACCTCGTTTGATGCAAATATTGATGTAACCTTAAGTTTTTTTTTTGTCGATGATGTAACCTTTAGTTTGATGTCTTATCGCTCGGTATATTAGAATGTTAAAATGGTCCATAAACGAACAAAAGAATTTATTCAAAAAAGATGCTCCACTTTATCTTCCCCATTTTGTGAATGGATTTTTGGGAACTTTAAAATCTCAGTTAACACGTTGAAGTTAGATTTTGCTCCACAACGCTAATGTACTCAAACCTTTTGAGGGAAGCGGAACACGTGCATGGGCATCCTTGTGACAAATGGATTGCATTCTTTTAAAGTACGTCGGCTCTTAGTATATTTGCATATTTGAACTAAATTTTTTTCATCTTTGTAAAAAGTTACTTGCTTTTATTATTGAATGAGATGAGATGTAGAATCTGATCAAATAAAATCTAAATCCCATTTAATAATAAATAACAATAAATTAATATAAAAATTAAAAATTGAAAAAATTTTAGTTCAAAAAACATCTTTCAATCCATAATCTTGGTGTTTAGTTCCCGACGGAAGTTGATATGATTGGACAGACGACCGCAACATATAGCCTTAATTTAGTAATATATTTTTCGTCGGTAGTTGCTGGGGATTGAGTCACATATTTCTAATGATAATCAGAGAATAATCACAAAGCATTGTTATTATATTGCGTAAATGCTGCTCTTTTTTTTTTTTCAAAAACAAAAAAGTGGTTTGTATAGAATGATATTTATGACCATGTGCAAAAACATTGACGTTCATGACAATTTGTGTAAAACAGCAGCTTTTAATTAACTATATACGGCAGTGAACAATGTCTTGACTTTAGCATTTCTAATTCTCTCTCTCTCTCTCTCTCTCTCTCTCTCTCTATATATATATATATATACACCTTTGCATGAACCTATGTGCACGTACTTACATGTGTAGAGAGAATAAAAGGGTGGGGCGAGAGAGTATATAGAGAGGTTAGCTACTAGATAGGACCTATCTTTGCATCTAATACTGGGGCATTAAGGAGGTAAGTCAACGAACCAAGTGTTTTAAACAAATTATACTTTCTCCAATTAGGCATAAATGTTCTAGTCTCATGTTTGAGGTATATTTGTAAGAAGTCACGAGAGATAAAACTGACTTTCGTAAACTTGGCTTAAAGGGAATAAAAAGGAAACATAACCTACATGTTTCAACAACAGGTTGGTTAACTTGATCGTCTCTTAATTAATATACTATTAGTTTGTCAGAATTTGGTGCATGAGTAGCCTCTTTGTTAAGGGTTTGTCTATAATGCACCTCATAAAGTGAGGTGTATCACACATCTTGTATGATTGATGGTTAGATGTGAAGATGTACCAATACACCTTATGAAATTAATGGTCAAATATAAAGGTGTATTGATGCACCCTCACATCTAACCATCAATCATACAAAATGCGTGATACACCTCTCAAAGTGAGGTGCATCATAGCATTCGCCCTTTGTTAAAGCTTGATGTTCAGGGTTGTTTGTCATGCTCTTGCTGAATGATTTTTCAAAGCTCGCAATTATTAGGTTTTTGAAGGCAATATATTCGGTGTCTCTCATACTATTCATGATGTTGTTGACCATGAGGTGGGTCATGTGTGATGTTACACCACCATGCTAGCACTGGCGATGAAGCCAGCTTCTTTACCTTTCATTCTGTTTCTGTTTGACTGATTGAGTTTTTAGTAGTTATCCACACTTTTTTTTTTTACTGTTTTTATCTACAGTGGACGAGTCTGGTTATTTTGATACCACACCAAATTCAACATTCTCTCAAATAATTAGACATCTGTATCATTTTGATACATGCGTAATTTAATACGTACATAAATTTATATAGTAATTAATATATAGTACGCTATCTTTCATTCAAAAATCATTTTCCATAGTGCACTGGGGGCAAACAAACAAGTTTCCAACACCAATACATATAACTCGAACCACACATATTAACCTTGAACCAAACAAACTGTACATATATTGATTTCTGTGTGATTATGACTACCATAACAACCGCCATCACTATCCCTTTGAATATATGGCAACCACTATTCAATTCAATATTCCTTTTTCCTTTTTTTTTTTTTTTTGGTAAATTCTATTTAATATCCTTTGTTAAGGGTCTTCGTACCTCCTCATACTGGACCCTACATCATCATTGAATCTCTAATCCACAAGCAAAATATACTAGAATCTAGAAAGGTGTAGGGAGAATTATAACAAAAGAAAGAAAACAAGGTTCAAATCATAAACATGCACATAAACTATGCATCAGAGAGAACACAATCAGACCAATAGCTAACCTCAAAGGCTTCCCTCCAAACTCAGCAGCTTGATTTGCCGACATATCAGATTCAAGTGACCACTCTGATCTAAAATTAGGGTTCGAACCATAAAGAGATTGCACTCCCTTAATGTCATCAATGTTCAAATCAGCTCTCTTATCTCTTGGCCTCAAACTCGGATACATAACAGCCTCTTTCACCGAACTATGAGACAAACCCAACAAATGTCCAATCTCATGTGTGGCCACCGACTCCAAATCCACCGCCACCTCCGACTTCGTCTCATCAAAGTCCACCGCCCACGTCTCCGCGGCATCGAGGTGGAGCCGGCCACTCTCCGGCGAAAAGGAATGTGCCAGCACACCAAGCACTCCATCAAAAGGCTCACCATCACCATGGTCACCACTATAAAACCCTATTTTTATCTCCGCAAAACCATAGTCTTCAGATTCAACAAAACTAACCGGAATAACCTTAGCCCACCTCAAGAATGCACGTTGGAATGCTTTCCTTATCTCACGAAGGCTCAAGCTATGGATCGTGTATTCCGGGGAGAAAGCATAGGTGAGTGTCATTGGCATGGGACGTGACCAACGTGGTTTCCCTGGAAAATACACAAAGTGCTTTGTGGATTGCATGGTGTGGTGATGATGATGATTGTGAGTTTTTGTGTCTGGAACACCGCATCTTGGTGTGATCATCTGAGAAACAGTGTTGGAATCGAGCTTGCCGGTAACTTGGAGCCCAAGCTTTTGTTGGTATCTGATCAGAGCCGATTCAAACATGGCGTCAAACTCGTCGGTGAAAGTGTTGTTCTGCCATGGAATGTACCCGAAACGGGATAGGTATCTTTTGAATTGTGACATGCCCGTGATCTTGCTGCCTCTTCCAGCATTGGTAAAGCCTTGGATGTTGCGGTCTGTTACGGCTATTTTTGTGGCTGGTTGCGCAAATACTGTGTGATCTAGCGCAGTTCTCGAGATGACAATGCGTGAAGGCGATGTGAGGAGAAGGGTGAAGAAGAATGTGAAGGAGTATCTGCGTATAAGGATCATGGCGGTTAGTGCTTTGGAGGCAGAGGAGAAGCTTTGATATAAAGCAATATATAGAGTCAACCTTTCTTATCTAGAAATTAATTAATTAATGATTATAACTAAAGTTGAAACAGTTTGGATATGATTAAGGTATAAGAATAAGAATAACCTGAATCTTAAATAATGGAAATTTAGTTGATAGATTCTGGATTTAACATATTTTGCATATCTTTTCTTCCAGTATGGAAGTTGTTCACTGCTAGCGTATTTTATAAGTGTTCAGTGTCCGCGAATGATTTTTTTTTTATTCGAAAATTTTTATTGGAACTACCATTGTACATGTGATTCTTGTTATTTGCCTATATATAATATACGTACGTCTTGGTTATATATAGGAACGTGGATATGAAACATTTTGTATGCGCTCATAAAGTTATCCCAATAATTTACGCATTAAGCGATAACCTCTAAAATTCTCTTGTTAATTATTAAAATTTCCCTTACTTTTCTGATTTTTTTTTTCTTTTGGTTTAAACAGTTAGCATTGAACAAATTGAAATGAGACTATAAGATATGTTATCCCCCGTTGACAAAATGGTGTCACCTTCCAAAATTGCTTTATGAATTATGAAGTAACTTAGAGAACAAAGCAAATTCATGTAAATGGGGCAAGTAAAAGCAATTGGGAAGTTGCCCAATCTTGCAGGTAACTGTTTCAAGATAAAGTGGCAATTCTGGTCTAACAGACACTAGTCTGCAGTTGTTTTCTCTTCAAGGAGGGGAAACACTCGCTGCTTCATACAAGTAGTTACATTTCATCATTATTGGTAGTTGGCTCAGTGCCTCAGTCTCACCCTCTCTTCTCTCAGATATTTCAAACGTATTGTTTACTCAAAGTCTCAAACGTGTTTGTAAAAAACAATGGCAATGCGACAATATTTCTTTTATGGCTTTGGACGTGAAGAGCACTCAAGGTTTAATTAATAGTTGAAAATTCACATTAAACTGTCTTCCCTTCTCAAGGCGTTAGAACTAGTACTAATATATACCATAGTTGCTTGCACAGGCCCACAGCCACCCGAATCGCATTGAGTTGATATTTTGTTCTCTTCCCTCTTCTTAATTAGTAAACAAAACCGGTGAAATTGAAAAGTTCACTAACAAATTGACTTGTTACTTCAACATATAACACAACTGTTGGCTGCTATTCATGAGCATAGTTACAGGGAAAATATTTGCACGCGAATCCATGCAAGTTTGTGTTATTATAGGTCATAGTCGGGATGATACTAGATGCGCTCAAAACCTCAAACTTATTTTTAAATTAGTTAAAACTCCAACAATGTGTATATTGTCGGTGTCGGAGATAAATTAGTATCACATCCCAAAAATAAAAAAAGAGAAAACATTGTGACAGGCATACCTCATAGAAATCTCTACTATAATATTATAAAAACATTGGTCATATAGATCATAACAGATGATGTCCAGAGAATTACAAACAAGATCGCGTTAAAACGTAGTTTGTTTGGGCCATCAATTCAGCCTATTAATTGGTGCTTATTATTGGGCTCCCATGCTTCCACCAGCTATAACTTACAGGACACATTACTTATTGGGCCTCTGTAGTAATGAGTAAATTGGTTTTGATTTTGAACCCCCTCCCCCCCCCCCCCAACAAAAAAAAAAAAAAAAACAATTGGTTTTGATTTATCCCATAGAAAAACGAATGTTGAGAAAATTTCTCCTTTTCCTTTCGAAGCTTTGCAAGTGTCAACTCCTCAAAATCCAGGGACTATTCTCCGGAGCGTTGCATAATGCATTAATAATGGCTATTGTTTTCTTCTGGTTTACTTTCATAGATAGAACATTCATTTCCTGTTGTATTAGTTCTTACATAGAAGCTGTCTGCTAATTAAACTAAAACACCAAAGTAAAAACTTCCCTTTCATATGTAACATCAGGAGCATGGGTATTTGCTATTGCTTCTTTTCTTGTGATTAGAGGCAGCTCTAGGAGTGGAATGTTGAGATTGAATACATTAAACTAAGATATACTTTATTACTGAAAGGCAATAAAATTTATGGCATAATTTTGTTCTACAGTTGTTAATGCGAAGGCCTTGATCAACGCTTTCAAATCATTCAGAAGGACATATATTGTTAAACAGGAGCATATTGGTACAGAAATTTCACAGGACTACACAGTACATAGAGCAAAAGCGCAATAATAAAAACGATGGTACCGTTGATGTCCTAGTGATCTTGTTGAATTGCAAACCAATTTTAGAATAACTAAAGCGGTGAGGTCATAATGGACATGTTAGAAAGGTCCATCTGAAAGACAGAATCTTTTAAATTCTTAAGCTATGAGGTGGAGTGGTGGACCATGTACATACAATCCTATTTTGTAGTTAGATTTCAACTTTATATTTGCAAATTACAAGACGATGAGATTAACTTCTAATCAGTTGGAGTTGTGATAAATGATTTAACTCTTTTTAATACTTAAATTATTAACTCTAGGCTCATGAATAATTTATGGCATCTGTAACTATTCGCTTGCTAATTGAAGTTTGAACTAGGGGTTTTTTTTTTTTTGTTCAAATAGTTCATACAACTTGATCAATTTTTGTCAATGAAATGAAGTCCAATGTGAAGATATTTGATATCAATTAAATCTCTGTTCTTGTGAAACCAAAAGCTTAAGAATTAGACAATATTCAAAAGTTTTTGTTTTTTTGGGGGTGGGGGGAGGAAAGACTGGAATGAGTCAATGACAACCTACAAATCGTTGGCTAGTTTTTTCCAGGTGGCGGGTTCAGATATGGTCAATTTCTTGAGAAAATTTGATCAAGTAAAAATTTTGAAAAAATCCATAGCCAATATATTTTCTTAGTTCTTTCTGTTTAATTACTATAATTTATATAGCTTATTTTATCAAATTTCACATTAGGTAGCTCGGTACGTAGTTGTTAATTGTAGTGAGGTAATGTGTACATATAAATAAAATCCAAGATTATCTCTGGATGTTTTAATATAGGTCTTTATCCCAATAGCCTATAAATATGTGATTGCTTGCTTTGGATGCTTTAATTATATACAATTTTGAATCAATAAATTTTGAATGATTATTATTATTATTATTATTATTAGCAGTAGAAGGAGGAGGGAGGAATATAATCCTCTCCTTTACGGTTACACTATCATATTTATCATTTCTCCGCCCCAGAATTTGAAAAACTTTACAGAACCTAACCACGCCAACTTTACAAACGACTTGATAAGTGAAAAGGCAAAGAGAGAGAGAGGGAGGGGAAAATCATTGTCCTCACTCCTAAAACATAACAAATGTGGCTTGTGGGGCCCATTATTTAATAGAAGTGTGAAAATTTGACTATATATATATATATACATATATCATGGTCGTAAAAAATATCTCAAACATTTTGCTTAGAAATACACCAAGCCAAGGTAATCCTTCCACGAATGTTGAGGCACAAATGGTTTAACCACCGCTCATATAATTGAGGGAACAGCCACAAAAGAAGCGACAAATTGACGAGTTCTGCAAGAGGGAGCCATGTGTGGAAATGTCAGGTGCACCGCTGCCATGATGAACAGCTTCAGAGCCTGAATTCCCTTCATAAGTTTAGCTAGACACGGAGAACTCTTCCCTTAGGAAGGACCCCATCTCTTGACTCAGCTTGATGGGACGTCTTATGCTTTGTCTCATATTCTTGCCACTTTTATGGAGGGAGTGTATGTTTGTGCTGCCTTCCAACCCAACACGGACGCGCACCCCGAATGCCCTAATTCTGGCAAGCAATCACACATATATTACGGTTTTGTCACTACGAGATTGGCTAGGCGTAACAGAATTTCTATCAAGCTAGCTTCATGGCAATTATGACGTCTGCGTGTCATCCCCGCCACCATACAATAATAGCAAAGTCAAAATGTCTCCCCCACTTTTATATGATTATATATATATATATATATATGGTATCTTGTAGTACATAAAGTATGCTGTTTTTGCAGTCTAAGCACTCTTTCGTTTTTTTTATTAATTTATACCACCGGAATGCATTTGCACGCACGTATTCTTATCACTGCAAACCGGTCGACTATACAGCTCTCAGGTGTTATCAGGACTATCCTAGACCACCCTTTTCCAAGGCTGAAGAAGAGTTCTTCAGCTTTTCATTTTTGTTCTTCGTGTTCTTCTGTTTTTGAAGCATTATTCTATAACTTGAGAATGTTATATTATTCATTATACCCAGCACTTGGCCAATAATTTTGATAAAGTAACACTGCAACAACCGTTGCCCGTTGGTCATGGCATACAAAGGTTAAAAATCATGATTTGGCAAATTAGACTTAGTAAGATATATCCTATAAGTAGGTGGGGAATTTTCTCAATGACTTTTGATGGTCCTCGGTATGCGTAATCCTATGGACATATGCAGGTACTCATGTTCTTTTTCCTGCAGAGTTACAGTTACGTTATTTATTCATCATGTTTTAATTAAAACACTAAAATATACTATATAATATATTATCTTATTGTGATAAATACATATTTTGATAGTCACTCATATTTAAATAAATATATTATAACTTATCCCATGTCTATATATATCATCGTTTTAAAAAGAAAACATTCCCCTTTTCTATTTGTCCAAGTTGATTTCGGTTCATAATAATACCACGAGCTGGGAGTCGAACTAAACAAGTTCCTCCAAAGTTCCGAATGGTCCCCTGTTATCAACAGTCGTAAATACAGAATGGTCCCCATTTGTATGCCCAGAATTCCCTTCATGATTCTGCAAATGTGGGTGTCTCATTAAAAGAAACCGAAACCACCCATGTCTCTCAAATTTCCGACTTGTTCGAGTACGGGAGGTAGAACTTGAAACTCTGTGTACGTAGGAATACACGTGGCGGGCGCCCAGCTGAGTGGGATTTTTTATCCACTAGCTCTTAAATTTCATCAGTTGAGAGAGTCAAGGTAAAAACAAACCAATTAAAAAATAAATAAACTTATTTAAATTACTTCTATTTATAAAATAAAAATATATTACTTTTAATTTAGTTTAAAATATATTATAATCTTAACTTACTTACTAAAATAATTTATAAATAAATATATCTTTATTAGTTGTTTACTTTAAAATAACTTTATCACAAAAAGAAGATTCAGCATGTGCCTTCCCTGCAACTCTGTGCATGGCTCTGTACTATATGATACCCTATATTGGCCGTACACGTGGCTCTATCACAGGAGACAAACGTTTTTTCTAACATGTTCTTAAGTACATCGTATGTTAAGTGATGTAATACGATAATTTACTGTGTGGTCTTCAACTATATATGTACGAATGAATTGCAGCTATATCTTCTTATCATCATCACTACGGATGTTTCGAAATATAGTCAACAATTTATAAAGATCGGCTTAGCAGATGAGTACACAGAAGATTAGACTTGATCGGTTTTCTATGTTAGCTGAATCAGGGTGACACATGCAGAAGCATGTGCCGCACAATTCTGCTATAGAGCAAACACGAATAGTTACTCAAATTAGATTGACCCATGACGAGGCACTCACTACTGTTCTTTCTTACTTACCGTAGATTAAGTAAAACCGTCAAAAGAACATAGAAAAGAACTGCTGATGAACTGCTCTCCTTCCACTCCTGTAGTAGTTATAGATCAATGTTACAAGTTCCACCTTCACGGGGTCATGCTACTTAATTGTGATACTTAAGTCTAAGAATCCTTGTCCTCAATGATTAGTCTTTTGGATTGAACTCTTTGTTGAATTCAAGTCCATAAAAATCAACCTCATTTTTTTTTAGTACACTTTTATTTTTTTTTATTTCATATATCTCACACTCTTTTATTACCAACATTTTTGTTGAAGATGAAAAGAGAGAAAGGAGAAACCTATGGGCAATGACAATAATGAGGGATATGAGACATAAAAAATCAGAATGTGCAAATAACAGTATCTTTGCATACCTATAATTCATTCATAAAACTTTCATTTTTCTCACTTTTGCTTTTGTTTTCTCTCGTCTTTTTGAAGGCAGACTTTCACATAATGTTTCTGGCTGTCCAAGAAGAATGGCATGGAATGGTCATATTCATCCATCTGATTCTATCTTTGCTTCATTTATGTGGAGTTATATTCGGGTGGAACCCACTCATGAGACGTGTGTGGCCTATATCGTCTTCTGCTTAAAGACTGCATCAAACACTTTACAGCCTGTTGCATTCATCTAACTTGCATTGACTGAAGAATAGACGGGCCAACCCCTTCCAGCCAAATCAATTCTTTAAGGTGAATTATTATATCTTCAACCAACGCCATTTTTAAGTTGTGGGTGCGTTTATTTAAATTTTTGAAAATAGTAATTTTAAAATTTAAATTTTATATTTAATTAAAAAAATTAAAAATTAATTTTTTTTAAAAGTTATTTTTTTTTCAACTCCTAAAAAAAATTGAAAATAAATTTTTTTAAAATTTTGTTAATTTTTAAAAAATTATTCAAAAATACAAAAATTAATTTTTAATAAAAAATAATTATTTATCAAAATAATTCCAAATAAACGCACCTATATTTATAATAACAAATTATTGTGGTTTTCAGATTAACCTAAATGGTTTTGAAAAATACATAGATGTCAGTGTTTCGTGAATTCCGAATTGACCGCGTTGCCGTTGACCAGCTACTCTTCTAATTTTTGGCTTCGTATCAACGAAGATTGAGTGCATAGCTCACTTCACATATACGAGAGGTGAATTTAGAAATCTACAGTTCTAAATGATTTTGGGAATCTAACTTTGCTTCATTTGATGATAATTAACTTCATATACTTATTAATCACGTGATTAGCGTATGCATGTTAGGATTGTATGTTTTTAAAACTTCTAAAAAGCGAAAGTAGAAGTAACTATATATTAGCAAAAGATGACTATGTTGAAGGCTAAATACGTTAATTGAATGACAGAGGGACATAGACGATTGACTCCAGAGATTTAGACAGTAAAATATAATTGGCTCCCTGTGCAGATTACAAGTTTTTTCTTTTCCATTTTTTATATATATTTTTTCATTTTGGAGTAGTATATAACCTTAAACGGACATATACGCTAATTAATAAAGTTTGAGTGGTCTAAACTCAAAGTAAAATTCATTAGGTTTCACGAAGGAAAGACGAATCGAATTACTCTATAGAGCGGGAACCTCCTCCTTTTGTTTTATTTTCACTTCCTATTTTGAGCTACATTGGGAAAATAGAACTACATGCAAGTAAGTAGCTTCCCGAAACCTTAGTTAAAATCCTAAAAATTATGTCTAAAGGAGGAGGATATTCATATAAAATATGATCATAACTTCCGCAACTCATCAAACATGTTTATTTATGGAGATATTGTGTTCTGAGGGCAAAATTTTTTTTTGCTCTGAACTATAATGTTTGATATGATAAAAAAAAAACTCACGAAAGTAAAATTAATTATAGCGGAAATAAAATAGATGCAAAGAATAGTAAAGATAGAGATTTTCTACTAGACTTCTAAAAAATTTCTTCTTAGCAATTTAGGTCATTGGAAATTAATTTTTCTACTAGACTTCAAAGAAACTTATTCTTAGCAATTTAGGTTATTGAAAAAAAAAAATTCTATTAAATCTTCAAAGAACCTACCATTGACAATCAAGATCAAAGGAATAGAAAATTTTATATCACACAGGACAAAAATGAGAAAAACCTCATAATTATATTCATAGTCAAACTATGAATTATCTATAGGTCGTTTTGCCTATTTATATGTAATTCCTAAAATTAATAAAAGATGAAAATTATTTAATCCTATTTAAAAAATTTGATTTGAAACTAAAATTAAAATATCTAATCCTAAATAATAAGATTTACTCCTAAAAATTTTGATTTGATCCTATAATTAAGGATATGGATTAGATTTGATTCAATTAACTAAATTCAAACTAAATCCAATTAATCAATTTAGATCAACTCCTGATTTGTTGCACTCCAATGAAAATCAAATCAGCCAATTAATTCCGATTTGCTTCATATACGTAGCACCCCCATATTATTGCTTGCTCTCTAAGTAATCTCCAATTCAGGAATAATCTAACTAATTAATTAAGATTTGGTCTTGATTTATTAAGCTTCTTATGGTTGCTTGCTCTCCAAGTCAATGTCATCTTGCTAGAAATAAGCTCTTGGATTGCTTGTTCTCTAAGTTATTACCAATAAGTTTTTTCCCTTTTGATAAGACCTACGACCATGACAAGATTTCAATTTTGCCCTCTAATGTTAGAATGACCAAATTACTCTCCGAAACTTGTATCATGACATTTCAACAATTATATTAAAAATATAGTTATAGTGGAAAATAATAATGATCTACAAAATTTAGGTACTAAACATTAAATAGAAAGGAACAAAAACTTTTTCTTGTTGAACACAAGAATTTTTCTTATTCTTATTTCACCGTGTTGAGGTGACTAGACATACAACTTAATTTTTCAAAAAAAGAGTAGCACAACATTGGAAGGTTGTACACTTCATTACAAGGGACTACACAACTTTCTTAAGTAATAGTAAAAGCTCATTGGAAGGCTGGCAGTTCAAATTATAGGAAATAGGTTATTTATGGAAGGGAAAATTACAATAACTTCTTTTGAGGTCTTTTAAAACTACACTTATCCCTTTTTTGATTTTAATATTATATCTAATACCTCTAATTCTTTTAAACATAATACAAGAACAACTCTTATCTCTAACAGTCTGTCAAGTCCGTTAATTGCACATGAAAGACATGTGGGTTTTTCTTAGCTTAATGACTTTGTTATTCTTATCTTTTTCCTTTAATTACTTTTTCCCCATTCCTTATTTCTTCTTCCTTTCCTCCAAATCATATGGTGTCCCCCCTCTTTCTTTTAACCATTACTCCTCCTTCCTAATGCTTCTTTCACTCAATTATCCAAGAACTGTTAGGGCTTCTATTTTCCTACCTAAACCACACAAAGCACATATCAAAATGTATATGTTCGAATAGTGGGAGAGCAATTATCCTCCATTTTTGAAAACAACTTCAATGAATCATCAATTTTCCCTACTTCACAAAGATCATGTATGAAATGTAGCGCCCAAATCCGCAACTCCCCCGCTGCGCTCCGCGGCGGATGGCAGATCTGGAGGTGGTTGGCTGCTCCGTCCTCGTAATAACAGCAGCAGTGTGCTTTCTCTCCTGCAATCTCCACTCTATCCTTGATAACTACTTAGCCCCTTTCACGGACGACATCAAATATGATCAAATAAGAAATTGGGATTTGGGTTTTGTTTTAATTTGTGGATAAAAATTGGCATTTTTTGTGAAATCTTTTATTGTTGTTTGGTGGGTTTTTGTTAATTGCTTCATTTCTTTTCCAACATAAATTATGGAATCTCAAATTCTTGTTCTTGGTTTTGGAAATATTTGAAGGTCTGCTATTTCTACGTTTAGGGTCTCAAATAGAAGAATAGGGGAGAGAATGAGTGTGACACTGCAGGGGGAAGAGAAGATGAAGATGGTCTCTAATAGAAGAATGGGGGAAAACGCTCTGTTAGTGGGAAGGATCATTTTAGTCCTTTTATTACGTAACTTAACGGTGGTTAACACCATTTGGTCTCAGGCGTATTAGATGTAATATCAAAATCAATGAGGGGATAAGTGTAATTTTAAAGGACCTCAGGGGAGGTCATTGTAATTTTTCCTTTATGTAATTGAATCTCTCCGTTTCTTCTTTGTATCTTAAGAAGATTTTGGTCGAGGATATATTTGGTTTAATTTTTAGGAGAATTACTTTTAAAAAAATTGAATTGTACTTAATTTGAGTATGTCAAAAATAAGTTTATACGAATAATTTTTGTTTAGATATAATAAAATAAAATTATTTTTTATTGTTGATATAAGTGTAATAGTAAGATTTCCTCTCAAAAAATTTTTTTCCCCAAAATGAAAAGTAATTCCAAGAATACTTTCCCTAAATGGTCTTTTAAAATTCCATAAGTAAGTTTAAAAAAAATTTTATATATCTAAATATACTATTTATTATATATTTTTATTTTTATACTAATAAAAGGCCTTTTACCCCTACAAATTGCAATGCAATCCAAACGGGCCCCTAAGCGTTGTTCTAAAACCCATGATTGCAAAAATTATTATTATATAGTGTGAGTGTTGGTTAAATTTTCCAAAACGGATTTTGAAAAGTTGATTTTGCATTAGTTTGTATGGAAATGGCTTATGTTGTTTATAATGTTAATAAGAAAGAGCAAATGTGCAATTATTAAAAGGGCATGTTATGTCTATATATATGTGCATCAATTAAGAATTTACGTTGTGCTTGGTTTGGTTGATTTGGGATGGAAGGAATGGGAGGGAAAGGAAATGGGAAGAAAAATGCTGCATTTCCATTATTTGGTTAAAAAGAAAAATTATGGAGGAGAAAATAAATAATACACAATATCTAGTGGGGCCTGCATGAACAATGACCAAACCCCCCCCCCAAAAAAAATATTTTGGATGGAAATTCATAGAGGAAGAGGTGGAAATTTTGGTTTTTCCATATTACCGATTCTCACCGCGCAGAAAAACACAAAAGATGCGCAGAGAGAAATGATGAAGTGGGGGAGGACTTTAGGGTGAGCAACACCAGTTAAGATGTTGTGTGGTCTCTCCCTTATTTATTTATTTTCAAATCAACACTTTTAAAATTTTTATCTAAACAATTTCAATTCATCTATCACTATATTATTAAAAATAAATACAAAAATATTCAAAGTACAAGTTAAGTAAAATTTTAAAATTTCTCAGTTATCAATATTTTATTTTAAATAGATTTTTTTAAATAGGATATTAAATAATATTTGAATAATATTTTTGATATTATTTAATTGATAAAATATATTTTTAAGTAATATTTTTAAACTATTAGATTAACTTAAAATATTAGCTTTATTTTAAATAATTTATTTTTATTAATATTAGTTTGATTTTATAGATTGATATTATTTTAAATTGTTAAATTAAAAATAGTAAAATTTTTTATTTGATATTAATTAATATAGTTGAAATACCTTTTTTAACAACATATGGGTAAAATTGTTATTTGGCAGCATTATCTCTTTCTTTTATTTCACTTTCTACATAAATAAATAAATAAGAAAAAATTATTTTTTTTATTTTCCTTTTTTCTTATTTTTCTTTCATCTAAATATATCTATAAAAAATATAAATTTACTCTATTTCTTTTCACTTAATTTTTTTACTCTCAACTTTCTTTTTTTTAATTTATTTCCTCTATCCAAACACATCTTTAGAGCTGAATTGACATTTGCAAGATGACAATCAAATAGAAGATATTCGGGAAAAAATCACATTGTCAATGATCAAAACCCTAGTTTGTGTCATCCAAAATTCCAGCAAAAAAAAAGGTACAAATAATAATAACTTAAAAATCTCCAACCCAACAACAAACTAATGGTATGCTTAGTTATTGTTTGGAAATTTCTAACTATAATTTTAGTATAAGTTTTTTTTTGGGTCCAAATCATAATATTTATACATCCTATAATCATAAAATCAACAGCCACGTCTCTAGCGTCTCTGATTCGCTTGTGTCTTATCATTCTTTTCACCAGCTCTCTCTCTCTCTCTTCTATTGCTCTGATCCAACTATACTGTTATTTATTTCTTTCTTGCTCCCACGCTATAGCTGCAATTGGAGAGACGACCCTTTTCATCTTCACGTGCCCACAAGTCACACTTACCTCTCTCTCTCTCTCTCTCTATCCATCCCCCTCTCTGGGAGTGATCAGCTTTGCAGCCTTTGCTCTCCCTCTTTCTATCATAACCCCATTGGACTTGAACAAACAAAGCAACCTGCAAACTCTTCTGCACCTCATTCTCTCTCTCTCACTGATCTCTTTCCTCTTTTATACCAAACAGCAACACCAGAGCAAAAAGCAACCAGATTTCACACAAAAATATGCACCCCCTTCTCCCTTCTCTCTTTTGTCCACCTATAAACCATAAGCTATGCTTCCCCTAGCTAGCTAGCTACCACATATTCCATATATACCATATACCATTATTGTTACTTCGTAAACTCTCCTCTGCTTCTGACTACAACAATATCGAGTGAGAGAGAGAGAGAGAGAGAGATAATGGAGTTTGGAGACAACATGTTCTGTCTTAACAGCCATATCAGAGAGGAAAATGAAAACACTACTACTAACAACGTTAACAGTAACAGTTTTGCTTGGTATTCATGGGAACCCTCCACTTCTTCTACCCTCATCAACGCATTCCAGACTGCGGCGGAGGGATGCTCCGCCCCCGCCGCTGCCGCCACCCGCCACCATCAGCAGCAGCCGCCTCTGTACGGCGGTGAGGGCTCGCACGTGCACCCGGACCCACACCTCACGTGCCTGAAGCTTGGTAAGAGGCATTACTTTGAGGACACCAATAATAATAACGTTGCAAATGCTGCTTCTCTGGGGGAGCGACACGTGGGTAGTGTTGGTGGCGGTGAGTTGTTTGCATTGGAGGGTGATAAGAGAGCCAAAGGCTACTACGGAGGTGGTGGTGCCGGCGGCGAGAAGACTGCGGCGGCGTTCACGGTGCCTAGGTGTCAGGTGGAGGGGTGCCACGTGGCACTGGTGAACGCCAAGGAGTACCACCGGAGGCACAAAGTGTGTGAGATGCATTCCAAGGCGCCCAAGGTTGTGGTGTTGGGTAGGGAGCAGAGGTTCTGTCAGCAGTGCAGCAGGTGAATGACTCCATCATTATCTCTATCTTTTTTTATCGTTATTTATTTTTTCATTTTTTTTCCCTCTTATCTTTATGTATTGTTACAAAAAAAATGCATATATACCTCTATAAGATTGGTTGGTTGCTAAATTACTTGAGATGATATGGGAATTTTGGGTTTAGGTTTCATGTGGTGTCAGAGTTTGACGATTCGAAAAGGAGTTGTAGGAGGAGACTGGCTGGCCATAATGAGCGAAGAAGAAAGAGCTCTCATCATTCTGTTGCTAGAAATTCAACACAGGGTAACAACTATATATAAACGTTGAATTTAAATTCAATCCAGGAGTAACACTGTATAGTTTTAAATTCAATCTTTATATAAATTATATAAAGATAATTCAATGTTGGGACTAACTACTACGAATCTAATTTAAAGGAAGCAAAGGCCTTATAAAGATCGACTTTTTTGAAAAAAAAAAAAGAATAAATAAAATATTAGAATGTGAGAAACATAACTATATCATAGTTGAACATGCAACTTGATCTTCTTTTACGATTGAATTAATACTTCCTAGCATAGTCTCACTTGTACCTCTACATGCTTATGCCAGTTTTGCTCTTTTTAATGTGAAAAATTAGTTGATTGAAATGTTGGAAAGGTAACTGGATGTATTGATTTTAAATGAATGTAACGATGGATTGCAATTTTTTATAATTCACAAAACAAAAATAATTATAAGTCTTATGTATACAGCAATATATTTGTGTAGTTTTTACATTGAAGCATGCATGATTTTTATTGTTTGTTCCTTTTCAAGTTTTGATTAAGACACTACAGAAGACAACTGAGACAAGATATATCTTTAATCCACCTAATACATTCAAAGTATTCTGCTTTGAGTTCATCAATATCCATGAATAATCTTAAACTTAAATTGTTGCCTACATATCTAGACAATGATATTAACTTATCAGTTACTATGAATTAAATTCATGCATTCTCTCTTGTTTAGTTTATTGATACCAAGAGACAAGATTTGGAACAATTTTCTTGATGCCCCTGATATTACTTAGTTTGAAAATTCTTGTGGAATGATCGGTAAAACGACTTATATTCTTTCATTCATTTGTACTTCGTTGTTGGTATAAATATGAAACATTCCCCTGATTTGTAGAGTTATGATCTTTGTTCTTCAATACTAAATAATCTGGCCCCTGCATGTAATATAATTTAAACAACTAAATGTATCTTTATTTCTGCCAGTCCTTCCACAACTGTTATTATCTTGTGTTAAGAATCTTGATGTAAGGCGAGAAGTACTTACTGCTTAAGTTGAGAAATAATTCCTTTTGAACATTTCAACTTTTGAACTTGGAAAGAAAATGGTTGAAATGAAATCATTTACAATCCTATTAAAATTGATAAATTCTTCAAATCATGAAAAATAGCACTTGATTTGGAAACGAACTCTTATTTATACAACTCCAAACAAGTTTTGTATAAGAATTTATTTATAAATGGAATCTTCAACTGCAGCAAATGGAACTCTTGTTGTCTAGCAATGCTTTCTACTGATTCTCTGTGTTTCACATAATACTTTTTTGGTGTTCTGTTTTTGTCTGCCCTATTACAGAACGAGGAGAAAAGAAATCTTTGACTTCACTTTTTTGTTGGTTCAATTAATTTGACGCTTGTTCCCTTAGTCAATTTCTAAATGCAATAAATCACGTCACTTGACATAGCTTTTCATACAGATTTGATTACTGAGGGCTTGATAAATGAAACTCTCAACTCATTATGAATGATTTTTCTGGGACGATTTACTTCATGTCAAAAAGAAATCTACTTGTTTTGTAAGGCTGCATTTGCAGTTTTATTAGACTTTTTCCCCCTGGATTTTAACTTTACAGGTCTTTCCTTTATGATATTGTAGTAAGGTAATTACAAATTAGGTGTGTGACACAAAAAATAAATAAATATTATTCTGAACCAACTTTGATAAAAACATACTAAGCATGTAATTTTTCACGGTAGACAGTAATTTGATGGTTTAAAGGTTTTCCTTCCATAACATATCAGCAGGGTGTGCTCTCTCTCTTCTGTCACCTGGGAGTGATTCTTGGCTTTCTCATGCTGATTTCTCCATAAGATGCAGTGCTGCATTGCACGAATTGATAGCAGAAAACCGTGCTGCCCTCATGACTAGGCAGCTTGTTTTAGATAGAGACTGGCATTTGCATCACAATGCAATGGAAGACTCTAAGGAAATACATCCTGAGTCTAACTGTTTTTCACAACAGGTATTTCCCCAGACACAATAATGGTTCCATACTTGTCACGGTGGTAACTCCTGAATCTAATGCAGCTTCCAAGCTTTGCTTGAAGGTTCTTATCCATAGAGCTGTGTAGCCATTTATGTAATGCCTAACTGGGAGGCATTGATGTCTGGATTTTTCAATTCTTTAATTTGATAAAAATAAAATTTGTAACTTTTTTTCAGGTTGAGGTTGTTAGACTAGTTGATTAGGGTAATAAATAGCAAGGTTGCATTTGCATATCTAGTTGTGATTTGAAAAGTATTTGCACTCCAATGTCTTTTTATGTTGTATTCAATCTCTTGAAACTTGTATTGAATAATTGTATTCACTAACGTGTTTGTCTGGTATTACAACTACTCTCTGTCAGTCTGATGTTACTAGTTAATATGGGAATCTAGAAGCTTTACTTTGTGTTGAACTAATTGCATGTTTGGTTTTCCATTTGATGAGAATGCTACATGTGATAATATCATAAGCGGTTTGTTGCTATTATAATTTTGTAACATGACTTAAAACACTAATTTGTAGGCCTATTTTGTTATGTATTTTTAAAATTATGGAAATCATACCATTGCAAATGACAATGAGATTTCGAACTCAATTGTCCGTTGTAAGCCATAGCTAAGTCATGTATCAAAGGTTGAAAGAGAAAATTTTGCTAGCATGTTGGGGAGGAAGTTGAGGTAGTCATTCAAGCTATACCCACGTATGCAATGAGTGTGTCCAAATTGCCCATGGTTCTTTCTCAATATCGTGTATATCATGTAAAGCGCATCTTACATCCTTAGTTTGTGTATTAACAAAAGGAACTAACAGCGAGAAGTTCAAGTATATATCAACATTGTGAATGTTAATGGAGTTGGTTCTCTTAATCTAACTTTCACTCACGCTGTTATGAATTGGGTTTCATTCCTGAGTTCTCCATTGGTGAGTCATTTATTAGTATTCCTATAAGTGCACATTAAGTTCGAATGCATGTGAACTAGACCAAGGCAAACTTTACTCTCAACCTAAATTAATATTGCACCCAAAAAAATAAAAATAAAAATAAAAAAAGTCCTAAATTTTATTGGATAAGTGGAAAGGCCGCCTCTCAGAAAAACTCAATCAGAGGGGGACATGGTATTCATGACTTAACGAATTTTCAGTTTAGATTTATTAGATATGAAAGGGTTGAAATATGTCCATAAGCCATGCAGGTGGAGTGAAACTTGACAAATCCTACCCAAACACAGCTAGCCACCTTCTGGGCCCATAGATGATACAAGGTAAAAAATGAAACCTGGCCAATTTGCAGATGAAAAATCAGACAAGCCCATGTATGTCAAAAATGGAATTGAAACTGGTTGATCAACTTGTTTTAAGTTTGTCTGTAACTTGAGTTGCATTTATGCTAACTTGCTTCAACATGTTCAGACAGAGAAGGGGAACAAACTCAATTGGTGCAAGTGGAATCCTCAACAGGCACTAGTGTTAATGAACAAGAATGGAACAGTCCATGGTTTTGTCTGATATGGGTTGTCCTGAGTGTATCGGATCCTTTGCTTGCAACAAATATGACAATCCTACTTTTCATCATATCTTCTATAAAAACTTTATGAAAAGGGGAAAAAAAAAGTCTTATTCCAAGGTGCTGAAGCACAAGCATTGATGGATGTAGAGATTCGGCAAGAAATATTGGATGAGTTGAACAGCAAATACTAGGGGAGAACTGTGTGAGTGTATCTTTATTGTATTTGATTGATCATGAATATATATCCAGTATTTTATCATGATTTATTTATGTAATGTTTTTTTAGATTCATGTAACTAACTAGTCATCACTATGTGGTACTTCTTAATTCCAGACGTCTATGGAGTTTAAAGTTTCAACAAATTTAATTTTAATATATTGACCAATGTAGAAAAATTTTACACCAAAATTTAATCATGTGATATCATATCAGTAAAAATGTTTAACTCAATCACTCATTACATTAAAAGTTTTGAATAGAAATATGTGAGTGGATAATAGCATATAACTCTTTTAAATTGATAATGCACTAAAATTAATCTTTTTTTTAAAAGTGAGTAAAATGTTTCTCCTCTAATTATATCAGTGGTAGGAGATTGTGGGAAGGCTGAAGAGAAACACCTCTTCAATCTTAGATAAGGATGAGTTAATTCATTTGCTTTGTCTAAGAAAACTATGACTATTGGTGTAATTGTAAGATTATTGTTAGATTCACAAAATATTTGAAAAATTGTTGACAGAGTGGTATATATAATTTTAGGTTGCAATAACCTTAACGTGTCCGTTAGCATGAGGAGATTGAAATGATTTTAATATATTATTAGCATCTTTAAACTTGAATGGTTACGCATGGTTAAGGTATGACAAGTTAATTTAAAATCCGATGACACGATAGTAATATCAGATACCTTTCTTAACATGGTTAGTTGCTCACCCACCAAAAAGAAGGGGAAAAAAAAAGAAAGAAAAGAAAAGAAAAGCTTTGCTGCTTTTGTTGCTTTCTATTCCTCTAATTAATATGCCTACAAAAGTATTGATAGCTTTTAATTAATTAGGACTTCTAATAGTTAGGCGAGCACTAAAGTGTGAAGGTTATAAGCTATAGAAACTATTCAATGTCTCGTAATCTGGGACAAATAATTGGGGCAAATGTCACCCCGTCTAATTTTAAATACGGATATAAATTAAAAAAATAATTAAAAAAATTTATATATATTTTATAAAATAAACTTTTTTAATTATCTCTTTTTATTTATTCTCTTATCTCTATTTAATAAAGATATAATTAAAAAAATAATTAATATTATCTAAATTTTTTTAAAAAATAATTATTTATAAAAAAATAAAATTTTTTAAAAATAAATAATTATTGCAAGACGAAAATAACAATTAAGAAGTTGAAATATTAAGAAAGAAGAACCTTTTATTTACAAAAAAATTAAATTGAATAAAAGACTCATCTTAATCTAAACAAATGCATGCATGTTTTCAGAGAAAAGATTATAAACTTTATTTCAAGGATAATGTATAAAAATAGCCTTGCTTAGCCATTAAATTTCATCTACGAATTTACCTTCTCGTAATTATTTTGTTTCTATTTGTGAAACATGTCGATGTCTGCTTAATTTTGCTCATGCGTTACTTTTCTGAAGGTGACGTACAACTTGTATAACTTTGATGTGACAATTACCTTTTTTTTTTGAAGGGAACAATTACCATCTTGATTCACTAGGATTAAGAATTAAACAGTGTGAAAGAAGGTACATGAGATTGAGTGTGACAACGATATAGATACCCAAATAAAAGTGAAGGAAATGAATGCGAAAACAGGTCAAAGGCTTATTTTACATTAATTTAAATGTTTTACTTCTCTTAATCAGTACATTATTTTGACGTAAAATCTTAAAAGAATACTAGCTCTTTTTCATACAGCAGCTACACTTAGAATTATCTCCTTCATTCATTACAAAAACCGAAAAACATTCAACAGTTTCGAAGACCTTCTATACTTTTGTCCCCCCCCCCCCCCCTCTTTTTTTTTTTGGGGTTTGAAAGAGGACAGCATGCATTTTAAATAAATGATCCACATAAAAATCAACAAAAAGGAATGTAACACATTTGTAACATAACATATTTCTATGAATAAATAACATTAATTACTATAATCAAGCTTTTTTACTAGATATGAATTGATCGATTAAAATGATAAATACTCATTTCTTTATAATAAGTAATATTAAGTTCAAATTCTAAACATATAATAATTGATGTTCATATAATCATACCTCGTATAAAATTTTAAATATTTAAATAAGATTGTGTAGGAGGATATGCGTGAAAAATCAAACATATATAATGATTGATATATGGAAACTACTTTTCCTTTCTTTCTCCATTTCTTTTGTTTGAACTGATAAGCCCTAAGAGTAGCATGTGCATATATACGATCCATTATTAATTATATATCAGCAGCATCTCCCATTCGACTCATGCTGCAGACAGAACAACCAACAAAGGAGGGAGACATATACGAGAAAAATGGAGGGGATCACTCTGCAAGTTCATGAGTAGCAACCCAATCAGTGAGGTGCCCCCCCCCCAAAAAAACAACTGTCATAACTTTAGAGCTCTCCACGTGCTGAGGTTTGAAAAGTATGACATGATGATGCCCCAAAGGAAGCAATAGTGGCATTAGCATTGTTTCTGGGTAATAAGTTGCACAGAAAAGGAGGAGGGTCCACACTCCCCCTCGTCACCTAATGTATCATCATCAACATGATAGCAACAATCAAGGCAGGCCCCAGTGCTTAATGAACGAAAATGATGTGTGGGAGAGTGTGGGGCCTACACAGTTGGGGATTTGGGAGCTGCCACAGGACTTGCACCGGTCCAATGAAACAATGGGCATCCTTTACATTCTTTTGGATTAACAATGAGGTTCCGTTGGGAAAGTCTGAGACTTAGACCACATTTAATTGATGAGAAATTAAAAAATACTTATATACTATAGTTGATGATGATACATATGGCAGCAAGATTCTAACATATTTCTCCATGATATGGTAGTGCCGTATTGGTTCTCATTGCTCCTTTTTTATTGAAGATTCAGATTTTAGATTTTAGATTCAGAATCTCGTGCTTTAATGAAATATTCATTGAAATTTTTATTAAGAAAAAGTTATAAAGTAAGTTTTGTATCAAATCTGTATGCAAGTCCTTTGAGTAATTTCATTGATAACTTCTCACTTCATAATAGAAAAATTCATCGATAACTTCTTATCAACCAAATTCTTAAAATTATAAGTCGTGCTCATTAGAGGTGTTGTGAAAAATGTGTAGAGATTATGAACTATAGTGAATGGAATGTGGAAACTTTTCACTTTAGAAGGAGTGATAGAGTGAAAGGGTGTGTCATGAGATACCTATTTTTCATGGGTCAATGTACGCATACCTTCACGACGAAGTTCATACACCATAAATCAGACTCTCTGTCCAATATCAAACTCGAGTGCTGTTAGTGATAGTCAGTAATATTCAACGCCTCAACTGCATTAGATACCCATTTGAAACATTGATTTTTAATTTTGAGCTCCAAATTCATGGGCATGATAAACGTGAGTCTGGGCTTTGTTTGGATGGTTGGATTTTAAAATCCAAAATGAAATTTGGGCTTCCCAAATCCAGCAAATTCACGTTGTAATAGTTGTTACTACCTATATAAAGTAGGATTGGCCAGATCTCCATCCTCATCCTTACCCGTTTGCGTCCATTTTCTGCTGCTTCTCTATTTCTTTGGAGCAGTGTTATTTGTATCACTCTTTAAGGTAGATATTTAGAGATAAGATTAAAAAAAAAATTATGAGAGAAAAAAAAAAGTAAAAAAGCAAGGGAAGAAAAAAGAGAGATAATTATAAAATGTCAAAATATATCAATTAATGGAATATACAAAAAAAAAAAAAACATCTCTCATTTTTTCTCCAATTCTCTCTTTGGACCTTTGACCGTAATTAGAAACAGAAAGCTTCCAATATATTAGAGGTTAACTGAGAATACCATCACTTAATTAGTTCTAATAATTTTCTTCAAATAAAATTTTTATTTTGAGTTTTATAAATAAAAAAAATTAATATTATAAAAATTATACTATTATAATAAATCAACTCGAATAAGATTAATTACACTAATAAATTTTAAATATTAATAACTTGAAAAAATTAATTTAGAGGACATATTATTAGAAATAAGTGTTTCTGACACACGCCGGCTGTGCAAAGGATAAAGCTTTTTGTACATCGGGTTTGTACGCACGCCTATTTACACTTGATGTATGTTGCAGCATTAAAATATAGATTTATAAAATATAAAGCAGGATTACCTGCAATTAATTAATACTAAAAAACTGTGCATGTATAAGATACGATGGGTCTATAAATATGTACATGAATCATTATTCTTGTAACAAGTAAGCTTATCCTAAAATATTTGTGAGGCTATCTGTCTTACAAGTCACAAGCCCAATGACATAAATCCTCGTTCAAGTTTGTCAGGTTGAATTCAAGTTAATTAAGCCATTGTTTATATTTAAATTTATCCTCCCTTATATTACGGTTTTGACCTTTTTTTATCAGTATTTATGTTTGTGTATGTGCGCATGTTGTGCACATGCGATTTGACTACTAATTTTTTTAATCTATAGTGTAAAAAAAAATAAATAAATAAACCAAATTATGATTTTTTTTTCTTTTGACATGATTTTTTTTGTCCTTGCTCAGTTATTTTTATCCTTCTTGATGTGAGAATAACTTCATTTTGTGCCACATCATGGTAATTTGGTATAGTTTTTAAACTCTGTTAAGACTTGAGATTATTATATTTTTCGGTGTTTATTGGATTATATTATATCAACAAATTTAATAGTTTAAACTAAATAAATAAAATTGGTTTAAGTCAGTTTGAATAACTGAATCACTCAAGTTAGATCCGATTTAAATTATTACTATTAGTTCAGTTCTTAAATTTCTGACTTTTTAAAAATATCCTCGATTAATTAACTATTTATCTTATTTATTTTAAATTTTAAAGTTGTGTATTTAAGATTTAATAACTAGGATAGTCTTTTTCTTTTTCTTCTTCATTCATTTGACATCATCATCACTCACTTAAATCATTGTCATGTGCTCCCTGTCATAGTCTTGTTGTTACCAAAACTGACCTAAGCCAGTTAAGTTTAATCAATTTATTTATTTGTTTATTATTATTTTTAGTCTCAAGCCCAAACCAAATTCAATTCATGAACACCCATAATTACATTGATTCCATTTGCACTCAAAAAAGGAGACATGCTTGTTTCCTTCTATTTTCATCTACACCGAACGTACCCTGGAGCCTAGCAAGCGAAATTCTAAGAGATTGAACAGTTTTACTTTAAATTCCTTTACCTAAGATTGGCCCCAATGGAACAGAAAAAATCTTCAGGATGAAACCGCAGGAAAAGGACTCTTTTCCAACCTTAGTACTGAAGAATTCAGAAGATAGATTCTCTTTTGGGTCACTTAAAGATTTGTTTTGCCATATAATTGTTGGCTTGTCTAAGTATGCACAGGCAATAGGCCATGGGCAAGCAGTGTTGATTCTCCGAATTAGTGAAACACCGACACACTCATACCTAATCAAACCGTGTTTCTAATTAATTTCAAATAGCAGTTGCTAAGTTAGACCAAGGTTTCAAATATATGTTCCTCATTTCCTTATAAATTTTGATACACTGTCATATAGCATTTTTATGTATACTCGATAATTGATATTATTCCTTTTGATGAATTTCAAGGGTCAATTTTAAGAGTACTGATCAATGATAACCAATTACCATATCGTTTTGTGTAGGAAATGTAATATGATTTCGTTGATATGTATAGCATATTTAGGACATCGTTCAACTTTGTGAGTTTTGTTCGCCTTTTTCCAACAGCAGTGATATTTAATCGAATTTTTATGGATTAATAGTATTTTATTTAAAGCCGTCAAATGGGTCGGCAACACCCGGCTCGGATCTTCCACTCTTTAGAGCAATGTCAAGTTAGCCCGATTTCTTTTGAATTTCCCCAAAGCTGGGATAAATTGATATTTTATTTGACCAGCCGAACACACAACGATTTATTTATTTATTTTAATTTTTTCAATATTTATAATTAAGGTAGCCCTTGGATCAATTTTGGACAAAAGCAACTAGTGGCGTGATGGCGTCTAAGCCAGCTCAGTGGTCATTCATTACGGAAAAGAAAGGAAAAGTGATTATAAAGTTTGACTCATCATAAAATTTTCAATTTCAGTTTATTTTATTTTTCTAACTACATAATAATGTAACTCAAAGCCACTGGCAATGGGCTAGTAATGGAGAATTTGAGTAATTTGCGTGAGGTTGTAGGTGCAAACCTCAATATAACCGATATAAAAAAAATGTAATGCAAAATATAAATATGATTTATCTTTGGCTGTGAATATTTACGTTCACATATTAACTAGCAACCTATCTATTAATTTAACCGGCGATAGACTTACTTTTATTCAATAATCTATAGTTGCTCTAGTATACTATTTTGTTAGTTTACTATAAGTATATTGTTAATTATATTAATTTAATGTTTGATTAATCAATAGACAAACCACAATGAAAGCCATTCACTGGCACCCTATAAATGATTTTCTAATTTTTTTTCCTAATTTTTCTTAAAGCAGATTGTGATAACAGCCTCCTTACTTAATGCAAAGAGGCTACAATTGCCAATAATAAAACAAGTAAAACCTATATAATAAGTTATAACAAATCATTTTAACAATAGAGAACATTAAGGCAGTGAAACATAGTAATTAGAGATGTAAATATATATCCAAAAAAAATGTAAACAAAAGGCAAAGAAACTAGACAACTACTAATTAAATTAACAAATATATTTTAATCACTAATAAGTGTTGGTCTGAGTAGAAAGTTCAGATTTCTTAAGTATATGATTTTAGATTCGATTCCCAAATTCTTATGTATGGAAAAAAAATACTGTTGGGTGAAGTTGTTGTTTAGGTGCTTGAGCATGCTTCGGAAAATTAGTTTTTTATTTGTCGGATGAAGGAATACTCTAGAAAAAGAAAAATATATGATCAACTCTAAATTTAATAGCAACTCTAATTAAGATAAAAGCATAACATAAATTCTACCACTTACAAGAAATAATTCCATTTTTGAGGGATGAATACTCTGGAAAGCAGCCAAAATCTGTCGTAAAGAGTCGATACCCAAAGAATTCAGATATGTACGTAATAACCTTAGTGGAAATTCATTTTGGAGTAGTTTTTAGATTCTTCAAACTTTTTAGCGAACATTTTTCTCATCAATTGAGCAGTAGAAGTTCGTCGGCCAACTGATTTCCAACAGATTGATATGACACGGAATAATCTTATTTTTCCTTAAATCTTAAAGCATTTAGAGACATGTGCTAATGGGAGGCTATGGGTGCAGGAGAATGAAAGTGACAAAGGAAGAGAGGAGGAGTAAAGAAGAAGATCAAAGAAGAAGATAAAGACGAAGAGAGGAATTAAAAAATTATGTAAACTGTTCCTTTGTTAATTTCTTACTCCAGAGGCTCTACATCTTCCACACCAATTCGTATCATCAACATCACCTATACTTCGACTATTGACAATTGTTCATGATTAATTTGTAGATTCATTAATTAGACGTAGTCTTGTAAACTGTCTTGTCAATGGAATTTTCTTCTTACATGATTAAAACTGAGTAATATTAGGTGAACACAATCTGCAACTCAAATGATTTATTTATATTAAAAAAATATGATTCATTAATAACGTGTAAAAAAAGGAAGAGAGAGAGGACAAAAAGGGCCAAAAAAAAAAAGAAAATAGACGGTCAATGATGTGAAATGTGAGTTTCATGAGAAGGAAATGTAAAAACTTTTGCTTATCTTTAACGAAAAAAGAAAATTTGATAGGATAAATGGACTCAACAACAGCTTAATTACTGTTTTATGTGACTGCGAACTGTGTAAAATATTTGATTGCAGGTTGTCCTTTTAAATTAAAGTAACATTAACCCAATTTCGTACGAAGCATCGCAGGCAAAAACCATCGCACAAGACCAATCAATAATTTGTTGTCGAGTTTGATTACTACTTTAATCTTTTGTCACTACACAAAGTCTTAAGCAAAAGCATGCTACAGGTGTTGATGGTGATATCTCAAATTTTTGATGTTGGTATTAGCAACTAGTTAGCTTAGCTAGTGACTACAAAATAACGTGCTTTCGTTCCATTATATAAAGCAAACCAGCAAACATTTGGGGAGGAAAGGAAGTAAAGTAAATTACAGACCCAATGAAAGTGCCATGTGGGCCACCATAAGTTTCTTGGAAGGTTCATGGGAAGGAGGCTTCTCATTGTGGGTACTTCATGTGAACCCGAAACAAAGAAAGCGATCCACTTCATGTACGAACAGCTTTCAAGAGTAACAAAACAACAAAGAACAACACGCCGTAATAAACGCTTATAGGTAGAGATGGCAAAATGGGTTTAATCTGTCAAGTTAGTCCGCAAAAATAATGGGTTGGATTTACATATTTGGTCTGCTAAAAATTTTTGGCCACCTGTCCTTTGAATTTTGATGGTAGGGGTGAATTGGCGTCTTTGGAGTGAGCATCGGCTTTTTTTTTAACGTTTAAGAGTATTTTTAAAAATAAATTTTAAATTTTTATTATAAATTATATTATTATTATATTTTTATTAATTTGTACACTTTATATTATAGATTTTATATTATAAATTTATAGTTAATTATTATTTATAAATTAATTTATATATCTTAATTAGTTTATTATATTTATATTTGAGTTAAATTTGGATATAAATTATATAATTTAATTATTTTATTTTATTTTATTTAAGTAGATTTTTCATTCAATATATTTTTCTAATTTTTAAAGTAATTTAACTCATAAAAAATATTAAAATAAATTTATTTATATTTTTAATTTTTTTGGCTGGTTGCCCTTAAATAGAACGGGCTAGAATATTGTGCCCGTCTTCCTAATTCGGCCTGCCCTGCCCCATCCCGCTTTTGGCGGCCCCGTCCTGTTTTGCCATCTCTACTTACAAGTTGTTTGGAAACCTATGAAATTGAATTCATTCAAGAAATTGAATTCAACTCCTTAGTTTGGAACCAACTAATGCCATGGAATTAAAATATGAATAAAATTCAATTCTTTAAAAAAGTTAAATCAGATCAAAATAGGTCTGATTTACAATTCCTATCATCATAAATTTGACATTAAAAGGTGATATATCGAAAATACCTCTCAACTCTATTTAATATTTCTTTCCTCTAATCCCGTCACTCTTTCCTCTTCTCTTTTTCTATTAATTAAGGGTAAAATAGTCAAAATAAAGAATTCAATTCATTTTTATATATATCATAAATAATATAAATGAATTCAATTCTATAATTTACTAATTTATTTCAAATATAAGAATTCAAATCATAATAGAATTGAATTTAATTCTATCTACTTTTATCATTCCAAACAAGGTGCTAAAGACTTGAGCTTACGAAACAATTACATCCGTTTGGTACGAAATATCAAAGAGTTAATATCATGTGTCAAAGTAATAGTTCTTGTGCATTATTAAAATCTCTTTGAAGATTTATTTTTGGCATGCATGCAATGCCTTGTCGGAAACTTGTTTGTGTCCCCCGTTAGTATAGCGTGTGCTTGGGGAAACTTCTTTTCCCATTTTTCTTTTATATATATGAATTATGATTTCATTAATAATTTAGACTATGATAAATTGTGAAACTTAAAAAAAAAAAAAAGTTTTCCTATGGGAGATGAATTTTTGGGGCTAGTTCATTCAGACTTATTTTGAAGTATGTTATTTATTTTTACAATGTTCACTTTTTCTTTCCTATTTCAAAAGCAATTCTTGAATTTCAAACTTTTAAATCTAATTTACTATAAACTAGTTTTTAATTATTTTATTTTACAGAAATTATGCTAACAAATATACATAACTTGTTCTACGGCTTTGAATAAAAATTCAAATACCAAAAAATATCACTAGCTAATTAAAAGTTACTATTGAAACTTCCTTGGTAACTTCATTTTCATATATGATTGTGCGCGCATTCAGTAATAATTTTATATTTAAAGATTAATTCCAAATTTGTTCTACGAACAACCATCCGATCTATTTCTAAAATAAGTAAATATCTCAATTTAGAAAAAAATTTTTTCAAGCTACTTAAAATGAAAATTAGCTGAAGAGGCCAAGGATAGTTGGTCTTCCGTTTCAGGCATGAGCCCTGGGCACGAATACTTAAATCTGGTTTCGAACATAAATACTTAAATATATGTTTGGATAGATCACTTTAAGTAGGTTTAATTATTTTCTCACTAATGATGATGACTATCGTCAACAAAATGTACAGGAAGGACTTAGTGGCAGCAATAATTCAAACTTCCAAAGAAGATACATATATTTTCCAAAGAAGAGGAGAACCAATGCAATTTCGACAAAGTAAAGAGGTTTTGTTGTATCTTAGGCGGAATCGATAGCTAAAACTCTAGGTGTTACAAATATTTTGGCCAACACTACATGATCAGAATGATTTTGTGTCAACGATGGTAATTAAGCTAAGTTAACTCATCAGATACTAAAGTTATATCTACCGGTTAGCTATTGATTATTTAGCTTATTAATTTTGTAGATAATATATACCATAACTGGATCACCGAATAGAGCATAATTTGTTGCCTTTAATTGCGGCAAAAGCTGTCTACCTTCTCTCACACATTGCCTAATTTGATCAGAGTACTAAAGCTTGAGACTGATGAAGAAATATCCTCTGAGAAAAACTTGAAATGGCAGGCTCCCATTCATGATATTTTGATGTAACTTCAGGCCTAGATATAGATACCTGTCCCTTCCCCGTTTTTCTTGATAGCACTGTCCATTAAATACATGCGCCACATGGTTGGGTGAGATGAAACGCGTTGCATCCTTTAGGCACATTTCCATCTGCCACTCAGGGCTATGAGTGACCAAGTCTCCCCCACCAAACCCATCCACAAATACACATACACACACACACACACACAAAATGTAGAGAGAGAAAGAGAGTAGAGAGGCCCCATGCAATCAAATGCTAAAATCACCTTGAAGTTTAGGACATCCTCCTCTCCACTTTGGTTTTGGTGTTTTGGTAGACCCAACCCGTTAGGTACTTAACAAGGAATAGCCACACATGTATGATGATATTATGTCTAGTATGTAGTGTGTGAGTGTGTGTGTGTGTGTGAGAGAGAGAGAGAGGAAAGAGCATCTGCAGGTTGATATATATTGGGTGGCAATAATAATAACTGGGTTTAGTACAGCTATGCAGCCTCCATAGAGGAGACAGCTTGACGGCTTGGGATTCCAATATATGTTCCTAGCTAAAAATTAAGGTCCAACTCCATTTTATACATTATATAGGTTATATTCATAATTTACATGATCCCTGCATTTTTCCGGAAAATTTCCAGGGCCAGACAAAAGGAAAATAATTCAATACCCGAAAATGAATGCCTATAAGGCCTGAACACCCGTGCCCAGCTGCCACAACTCTCTGAGACCCAAACAGGTCCTATTTCCGGGAAAATCCAAATAGAGGGGGCCATTTCCCCCTTCTACGGTTTACCATAACTAAAACTTACAGCAGTGAAAAACTGAACATATCATATCATAAAGTAGAGGGCCGTTGCAGAATTCCATTTGCCACCAGTTGGAACCCAAAGGGCCTATAATTATAAATACTAGAAATTAAATTAAATATGCAACATATATTAGAAACGGTAGTAATTAACATAGATGCTTTGAATCATCCTTCTTACTAACGACACATAATGATTAAAGCTTTGAAATTAAATTTGGGGAGAAAGGTTACAAGTGCAAGTTCACTATATTATTGTTGATGCTCCTCGATTAGTTCCTTGGGAAATATTAGCCATGCAAATTCAAACTGCTCCTGCATGCACAACTACCCGCTTGAGAAAAACAGTGAACTTGAAGTTGTTGATGAGCTTGCGCTTTGGTACGGCCTTTGCCGGAAATAATCCGGCGGCGACACCGCCACCGTCACCGACGAGGACGACTGAGCTCCGGAGTCCGGCGGGGACCCTACAGAAGAAATACAAAAAAATGTTGCAGATAGAAAAAAGGAAATAATTAACGCAACTGAAAACCTTCATTATTAATAATCCTATAACAAATCAAAACCCAAGATAATCATTTTGTTTATGATGAGCAAAACCTTTCTCTAGCTAAACTAAGCTTTATATTTTTGGATAAAAGAAGATGATTTAAGATATTTTCGCTTGAAATTAGTGCTTGATTATCAACTAAAACAATTAATTAATAATATTTAGCCTAATGAGAGTTAGAAGATAGAGAAGAAAATAAGGAATTAAGAAAAGGTTGTACTTGCAACGTTATCCAAATTAGTAGGCTGAGATTTGTGGATCTCTTGAGTTGGCTGCTGAGTTTTTCTTCTGCGACGATTGTGATCTGCCAGCCTCTTCCTGCAGCTACGTTTTCCATTATCAAACTCAGAAAGAAGATGGAACCTGCATAATATATATATATATCAATCCAAATCAAATATTTAATCAATTAATTATATATATATATATATATATTATAAAATTATAAAATGATATTATAGTAATAATAATTATTAGGGTGTTGACACAATGGAACTGATTTTAATGGTACTAACTACAAGGAGCAAGACAATGCAGTACGTAAGTAGTAAAGTAAAACCGAAAGTGGAGTAGAGCGAACAAGAAACATGTTAGGGACGCAAATGCCCTCGGGATTTCCCCATGTACGGTCAGCTCAATCATTATCATCACTCCTCCCAAGGGCACCTCCGTCTTTTCAGTCCCAACCTCCATCAGCTCCAACCACAGCCATTCTGGGAAGGAACGAAACCACCACATACACAAGAACAAAACAAAGCTAAACGAAACATTAAGTGCATATTTGAATTTTGGTTTGAAGCTTCAAAATCATTGTTTAGATTCAAAAACCATGATTTAGACTTTTCCAAACGGAAAAACCAAATATACTCTAATTATTTTTGCTGTGTTTAACGTACTTGCCCTAGTTCCACACACATGATTTGGTGAAGAATTGATGAAATTAACCACCCACACCAAGGACGGTTTCGTCTTTTTAACACCTGTTTTTCAAAAATATTTTTCGTTTAATTAAAGTGCAATTAAACCAGTTAAAACAAAATTGCACACTGCCATAAGACGAAAGAAGAAAGAAGAAAGAAAGGGGGGCGGGGGGAACAGCGGGAACTCGTGAAAAGGACGGAAATGTCCCCGCGAGATAGGGGAGAACAATGATTGGGTGGGAATAGGGGGCAGCGTCGTCATTTAACAACAACCTGCTGCATTGCTGGCAGAATCGCTGAGTCAACCCGGCGGCGATGACGGTGGAGGCCTTGGAGTGGAACTCGCACACCTTGTGGCGGCGGTGGTAGTGCTTCGCCTGCGACAGATCAGCATTGCACCCTTCGGCCTGGCACCGAGGAGAGTTCGACGACGCCGTCGAGCCCGCTTCGGTGGGCCTGGACCGGCGGTACAGCCTCACGAAATCGTCCTCGGATGACGAGAAGTAGGTGCGGCCTCCCAGGTTCAGCCCAATTCGGGAGCCCACAAAGTCCATGGGCCGACCGACATCCTCGGATTTCGGCACCAGCAGGAGACCGGGCCCAGGCCCCGGCCCGCAGTGGGCGTGATGGGGGAAGGTGTCGAGGGAGAGCATGGAAGGGGGAGGCGGGGGTTGGGGCTGGGGCGGGGGATAGTGGGTTGAGGAGGCCCCGTGGAAGGCCCGTGGGTCGAAGAAGGTGTGGTGGACGTGGTGGTGGGCTTGCGGGCTGAAGTGGTGGTGAGAGATGTCGATGGTGTTGTGGTTGTTTGTATTTGTGGTGTTGGTAGTGGTGGTTGTGGTGGGCCCGGGCCCATGCAGGAAGTGGTCGGGCAGCAAGGTGTGAGAAGCGTAGTGGTCGAAGATTTGGCGGTGGGCTTGGTCGGAGGGCGGGGCGGCGCCGCCGTCTTCGTTTCCCGTGAGCATAATGGTTGAGGGGTTCCCCCATTCGTATTCCAACATGTCTCTCTCCACTCTCTTTCTCTCTTTCAATTCCTACGAAAAAGAGAAAAACGCGTTACATCAGTGAGTGATAACAAAAAAGACAGAGAGAGAGAGAGAGAGAGAGAAAATGGTTCTTTTTCTTTATTTTATATTGTTTGTGATGGCTTCTATGTTGTGGGTTTTTGAAGAATAAAAACTCTTACCAGTGGCAGTTGTTGTTGAACTGAGTGAAGGAGTGGGATTCGGTTTACAAATACCGAAACCCTAATCTGCAGAAGCTATGACTGGTTTTTCTTTCTCTGCTGGGTCTTCCCTTCTTCCCCACTCTAATGGCGTGCGCATTAAGTCTTTCTCTCTCTCTCTCTCTCTTTTTATCTCTCTTTGTCTGAGAGTCTTTTCCTCTCTTCTGCTGCTAAATGGATGTGTGTTTAAAAGATCTCACTTTCACCCTCAAAAAGCTGAACCCTTTTGTCCCCTTCCCACATCTCTCTCTAATACAAAATAAAAGTTAACCTCTCTCTCTCTCTCTCTCTCTCTCTCTAGGTGAGTGAGGGTGCATGTGTGAGTGTGTGAGTTTGAGGGAAGGAAACTGAGTTTATGAGCTGAGGCGGCTTGTGCAGAGAGTGGGTAATTGGTGGTGAACTGTACTGCTGGGATATGTTAGAATTTAATTTGAACTGAAATTACCACCTTGTCCAATGGAGCATGCACATATTGCAATAACTCAACAGCTTTAATTAATTACTCAAGATGTAAGGTAATAACAGCCAAATAAGTTAGAGGAAGAAGCACGATCAGTGTTGGGTAGCAGCACTGCAGTAATAACCTGTAATATGAATGAAAAAATGATAACTAGGAAACTAATAATACAAACAAGAAAGGAAACCCCGTGTGGTTTGGAGGGGGGAGGGGGTGAGAGAGAAGTGAATTAACCATGAAGCACAAGCACAGGGTGACATTAAATTTTGATGGACCCACAATCTGTTTTTGAGTTTGGTCTACTTTATCAGTGGCCCAAGCCAAGGAGATAGTCATGATTAATTCATATATGGCTAGGTGAATTTTATGCTTGCTTCTTTGAATTTTCGCTTTCTTGCTTTTATAAACGCACCCTTTATCTCGTTTTTGAACATTTGAAAGGGACTCTTTAGAGTAAGTGCAACTGCTTGTGTTTCATTATTTCAGTGTAAATGCATGCTGTTTCTACGCTAAAGCTCCAAGCCATGTGATTGTTCTTCCGAGCAAAACTTTAGGGCGTCAACAATTAGATTAGGGGTTTTCTTAATCTCTAATACAACTGAGATAAAAGCTATCTCAATGGTTCATCAGTTTAATTTCTAAAATGATTCGATTTGACTGTGTATTCAATTTTTTAAATTAATTTTAGTAAGGTTTGGGTCTATATGGGGTGCATTCTACAGTATCCGTATCATATTATCCAATTATATTGCTCTATGTGGCAATGCTTAAAGATAGGTGAAATAAAAAAAATTTCACGGCATGAACGGTATATCGCTTATCTTCCCATTTCAAATTTCAAACTCGTGACTCCTTCTCCATACCATTCTGCTCTACCCTCTACATCATTGTACTCAAGTTCAGCTACTTTTCAATTTGAGCTACATTTAGTGGCCTTGAACACTAAGTTATGAAAAGAAAGGTGAGCAATAATGATGAGCAAAATATCTAAGCAACTAAGGCCTAATTTGGTATTGCTGTAATTTTTTAAAAGTTGCTGAGCTCTTTTAACTCTCTAAAAATTGCTCTAAAAAATTATAGTATTATAATTTGGTAAAATAATGTAAAAATTGCTCTTAATAAGCAGAAGCCACCAAAGTAGTGTTTGATAAAATTGCTCTGAATATCTAAAATGACTACAATGGTTATAAATACTAAAGAGAATAATTTATATTAAATAGAGTAAAATTATATTAATCTTTTAAATTTTGGAGAGTATAAACTAGCTTTGAAAAGCACCATATGAGGGCTTTTGAAAATACCCCCTGACTTTTAAAAGCAAGGAGCAAAAGTACCTCAGTTTACCAAATAAAAAAAATTAACTTATACTTTTCATAAGGTAGAACACCTCTACAGAGAACATTACTAAACTAGGCCTAATATAGACAACAAGAAGGGAGCCAAAAATTTTGATAGAAGAAGCAATTTTCTGGAAGAGCAAATAAGATGAGCAAAATACTTGAGTAACTTTATTTTTTTAATTTTCAACCCACCCTACATCTTTATCTTGATAAAGCGAGATAGATAATAATTAAAGATGGGAAAGCAACGCCTTTTAAGGAGTACAATGATGTGAAGAGTGGAGTAGAATGATATAGAAAAGGAGTCATGGATTTATGGTTTGAAAGGGAAAAATAGATGATACACCATTCATGTCGTCAAAATTTTTTACACCTGTATTTTAATATTACTAAATGGAGCAATATAATTAGGTAACATTACACAAACATTAGTGCCCGTGATTAACTGCGGGCACCTTAGAATTCCCCACAAAGTTTACTTACTTATAATCTCCATCTAGTCTTTGCTTTTTATTTTATATTTTTAAAGAGTATGAGGTCCTTTCATGGGTGGAAATTCGAGTTTGCAACTTTATTTAACAAGGGGAATTGAAGTTATTTATTATTAAAATAATATTATTTATATCATTTTTAGAAATATTTTTGAAAGGGTATTCTACCATCAACCAATGTTTAACAATATGGGAGACGATTCTCTCAAGTTAAAATTGCACATAATCTTATTATGTGTATATTTTGATCATTGATTTTTTATTATTTTTTTACCTGTTATAACTCAATTTTTATGAGTTTTATTATTATTATTATTATTATTTTAACGTGACACTATTGAATTCATTTCAAGTGGTTTTATTCAGTTTCAGTCCACAAAAGAAATTTCATTTCTTGCTTTATTAAGGATAAGGGTAGGTAAAAGAAAGGAAACTTTTCATTGCATAAATCATATTTTATTTTATCTCTTAATTAGACTTATAGACTATATTACGAAACATAAAAAGCTAAAGCCTATTTTTTTTCGAAAAAATAAACATATTAGAAAATTAGTATGATATGATTATTGACTCTTGAATGATGACATATTATTTTATTACATGCATTTGCTACTTTATATTTTTTTAGGATTTTAACTATTTTTTTTTACTATGTAATATTTCTCTTTTCAATGTTACTGTAAAGTTTGTTTGCAAAATGAGTATAAAGGACTCTGAAAAAAAAAAAAAAAAGACTTGTAATATGTTTTTTAACCTATAAGTAAGAAATTTCATTTCTGTTCTTGCTTTTTCAAATTTCAACGTGTTAAATTGTTATGAAAATTTTAACTCCTATCTACTTATAATTGGAGACTGCAAGCAAAAAATTAGAGAAAACATTGAAAAAAGAGAAACTTAATTAAACAATGAAATTCACGACCTGTTTATTTGTTTGAGCTTTCAAAAAATGATTTTGATTAAAAATATGTATGAAAATTAAAATAATTAGTTATGTTTTTCAAATCTAATTAAATCCCCAAAAAAATATTTTAATTTATTTTATAAAGTAAAAAGAGTAACTTTGGAAAAGATTAAAAAATAATACATCGTATTTTCTTTTTTTTAATTTAAATAATAACACCTTCAATTATCATGAAAAAAATCAGTTTTTAACTGCATAGTATAAAACAACAATTTAATTTAATTTTAAACATTGAATAACTACACTAAGTGATTATTTATTTCGAGAGCAAATATAACGAAATTCCCCAAAAATCTACTTATTTGTGCACAACATGCAACGACCAAATGCATGAGTAGTTCACTGTCTTTGATATTGACTGACTTACCGTTTACCTTCGGCCGTTAAGTCTATTCAGCAGTGATTATCACTGCATTTTATTTTGTACTGAAAAATAAGAGATATTTTTTTTATATTTATTTTTTTTATATATAATTAATATCTTTTTTTTATTTTCTTTCATATTTTTTTTTACTTATTTTATGAGTGGATATTGGGAATATCCCACTTTAAAATGGTATAAATAACACTACTTCTAATATATATATAAGGCATGATTCAGTGCTAAATAAACTCTGTTGACATTTGCTAGACAAGGTCATGCAAGTCAAGCAACCAACAAAATAATGGTGACATCTCAATGTAGGAATAGTACTTGGACAAACACTTAGTTCTTCATTTCAGTGTATATACCTGCTCGTAGGTTGGAGACCATTTTTGAAGCCTCAAGGGAGAACAAGGAATGCTTACTTATCTCAAAAGGATCATTTCAAATTGACATGATTCAGTGCTAAATAAACTCTGTTGACATTTGCTAGACAAGGCCATGCAAGTCAAGCAACCAACAAAATAATGGTGACATCTCAATGTAGGAATAGTACTTGGACAAACACTTAGTTCTTCATTTCAGTGTATATACCTGCTCGTAGGTTGGAGACCATTTTTGAAGCCTCAAGGGAGAACAAGGAATGCTTACTTATCTCAAAAGGATCATTTCAAATTGACATATATATATATATATATATATATATATATATATATATATAATGTAATATAATGTAAAATAATAATAATAATAATAATAAGAAGAAGGAGGAGGAGGAGGAGGAGGAGGAGGAAAGGATAGCGAGAAGTGGGTAGATGCCGAATGCGTCAAACAAACCGTCATTAATGAAGCACTCCCAGCTTGGGGACGTGGATTAGAATTTAGATCTTGTGGTGATGGTGCTTCCACATTAAGAAGGAAAAGGTGTCAATTCAAGACTCTACGAGTCAAACTGTAGGGACCTTCTTTGGGCCAAAAACCACCCATCCGAACCAAATTCAGCCGGAATTTCAGAAACAATCACGTGGGCTCACTACAAGAGACCGGGAGAGTCGGTGAAAACCTTTTTTTACCAGAGTATAATTATATTATTGCACGGGTACCCATATGCTTAGATAATAAGATTAGAGAAATTATAGACTCAATATATTTTGTATTAGACACTTATTGATTTATATTTTATTTATTATTATGTAAGGTGTGGATCTCATTTAGACTGAACCTACATCCATATCCCATCTAATAATAAATGGGAATGAATCACAAATATATTTATATAATATAACTTATATTTTGATATATATATATATAGTCGAAAGCAAAAAGAGTTATATGATATTCTATGTTTGATTTTAAAGTAATAATTATATGAATTAGATATTTATATTAATATAATAATATATGATTAAATTTTTTTAAAATTATTGATATCTAAAGTTTATTAAAATTTAACTAATATGAGTCGAGCCAGATCAATTCAATATATAAAATATTTTAGATTATAATTAAATTAAAATTAAATTCTATATAACATATTAAAGTAATTAATTTCATTATAAAAGGAATCATTATTTTTTTCCTATTTGATTGCAAACAATGTTATTTATAAGATTCAACATAAAATATATTACATCAATGATTTATTAATTGATGAAAACCGAAAAGTATCTTTCTCTTAACTTCTAATATAACATAAGAATTTGGATAATTTTGACTAGTAAGTAAACAGATACTACTATTTAACAAAAAAAGAAACACAAAGACTTATATTTGAAAAAATATAAATACTCAGAGGAAAAAAATGTATTGTTTAGTTCACATCAATTCGCAGAAAAAGAAAGTTATTTTTTGGTCTTACAGAAAGAGAAAGTTAATCAATAGGTTGTTTCAATATATTTCCGTCCAACAATTTACAGGCCCAACCAGCTAGGTCCTTCGGGTTCCAATTATAACAACTATAAAACTATGGTAGATATCCCTATAGCTTACCCACTTGGGTTAATCCGTAGCTAATGTATTATCAATGTCTTGGGCGCTAGCAGCCTATTCTCAATCCGTATTTATGCAAATATTCTGTCGTTCTTTCGATGAAACATTGCAAGCAGTTATAAACTGCATGATATAGGCCAACCAATAAAGCACTCCAAAGGTTTAATCACCTTATTGCAGGGACTAGAAGGCCAAAAAAATAAGAGAACAAGAGAGAAGGAAAAGGCTGAGTAAGTAGGTTTCCGTTTCCCATATTTAGCAACTTAATTCCCTTGTACTATATCTTGGGTAAATGTTATTTTTCCACGAAGCTGCAAACTTGGTTTGTAGTAGCAATTTCACTTTTCGTTTATACATGCATACATATATCTGGTGAACAAATCCGAGCCAAACCAAGGGCTACGTTAGTGTAGGTACGTATATCCTGGCTAGATACACCAAGTTAATGTGAGAGACGGGGAGGTGCACTTCGAAGATTATTGGTAAAGATTTAGTCACGATTAAATTGCGAAACTAATTTTAAAACACTTTCAATAATCGTGTGTGAGTGTAAAAATTTTAAAGGTGGAAAGGGTTGAGCCTAATTAACCTGTAATCATAGCTAGGCTTATGTGGAAACTAGTTACATAAGGAACCTTCCGTGGGCTGAATCACATTCATCTTACTATAATGTTTGAACACTTTGAGAAGACAGAAAATGATGCCTGAGAAAAATGGGTGCAAGTACTGGTGCAGTCCTGGTGTTGGACATCCTCTATCGACAGCAATATGGTAAGTAAATAACAGCTTGACAGAAAGGCTGGCAACCAGTAATCATATTGATGTTAGGGAAAAGCGTCCCTCACCTGAATTTTGTTTGCAAACTCATTTTAATTGAAATAGACTATAGCATGTTCGGTTATATTTTTGGGAGGGTCAAAAAGTTTTTTATTGGTATAAGAATGAAAATATATAGTAATTGATATGATTGAGTGTGTAAAGGCCTTTTTTTAAAAAATCTTTTGGAACTTCAAAAGGTCTTTTGAGATAATTATCCTTGAAATTATTTTTTATTTTAGAAAAAAGTATTTTGAAAAGAAATATTACTATTACTCTCACATTAATAGCAAAAAGTAATTTTATTTTATCATATCCAAACAAAAATTATTCTTTTAAACTTGCTTTTGACATATTTAAATCAAATAAAATTTTTCTTTTAAAAATAATTCTTCTAAAAATAATTCTTTTATAAGAGATTTTTTTAAAAGTAGTTCTCCCAAAAATTAAACTAAACATATCCTATAAAAATAGGCCTCATCAAGTGATTTTTTTTTAATCCGAACTTACTTAAAAAATTACCACTCTATCGACTTGTTACTTTATTTGATGATAATGTTACTTAAACATAAGTTTATATAAATAACACAATTAATCACAACTTAATTAAATGATACACATTCTCATATAACTAAAAGACATATACATTTTACCAATGAAATTTTACCAATATTTAGTTGATTTAAGTGGTTTGACATTTATTCTTTTTTAAGTAAGATTTCGAATTTGAGTCTTTTAAATAGAAAAAATTAGCACTTAAAAAGCTTTACTCCCATAATGGATCAACCCGACTCAAGGCAGATTAGTATAAATTTAGTAGATTTCAGATATTAATAATATAGACAAACACACACACACACACACACACACACACACACAAAAGACATACATTCACTTTTACACTCTATCTTACATTCTATTTTTTTAATACTTTTACACTTTATTTAAATTTTAATCAAGTAGATTAGAATATTTTAAAGTGTTTAATTATTAGTGTATCTAAAATCTCTTACATTATCAACTAAACATGCATTGAGCCCATTTAGTTAAAATTTTGGGAAATGTATTTTTTCAAAAGCAGAATTAGAAACAGAAGCAAAGCAGAAATAAAAAATTATTTTATGTTTAAATATAATTATAGAAATACTTTTATTAAAATTAGAAGTTATTAAATTATTTAGATGTGATAAATATAAAAATATTTTTACTTATAAAATTATAATTTAAGGAGTGAAAGAATGAGAACACTAATGAGAGTGAGATGGTAAAATTGTAAAAGAAATAAAAGGTAATGATCTTGAAATTTGTAAAATACAATTCTCTCTTTTACTATTTTTATTTTTAGGAGAAGCAATTTTTTATTTATTTAAAAAAAATAAAAAAATAAATTATTTTCTATCTATTTTATTTAGAAGTACAAATATATATTACTAAAATTATTAAGAATACTTTTTTTAAATAAAAAGTATTTTTAATGTACTAAAAGTACAACCAAATGCACCCATTATTGTTTGCGACTCTATTAAAATATTGTAAGATTCAAATTTTAATGTTATATCAACATATAATTAGATAATAATTTTTAAAAACTTGTATACTTTTTATGTATAAAAGTTAATAGCATAAAGATTAACGTAATTGAGGGTAGAATATGACGATTGGCACTAGTGTAAAATAAAGGGAAGATTGGGGAGAGAAAGGTAAAATGGGGCAAGAGATGGTATAGCTGCAGGGGAGGGACTGATTGTATCCACAATGTACGTTGTCATGGCATTTCTGAACGTAGCAAGTAGCAAGTAGCAAGTAGCAAGTATGTCCGAATCGGAGCACCCTTTCAAACCCCACTCGCGAAGCTCACGTAAAACGGTGAACGCGCCTCAGGCTTTGGACATGTGTCACAAGGTGACCCCAAAATGGACACTTGTGAGCCACCGAAGGCGAATATACTTTTATGTAGTCGCAGGTGTGAGGAAGAGAGAGCATTGTGGTTCAAAATGAGCAGAGTTGTGGAAGATGAAGAGAGAGAGAGAGTGTGTGTGTAAGTGTTTTGGTGGCATTCGGTGGAGAAAAGGCTGACAAAGACGTTGACTCAGTGTACGGAATGTCTACCAACCGAGTTACACGAAAATTTTTTATATTCTTTAATAACTTAAAAGTATTAAATAATCCAGATTAAATATATTTTTGGTTCAAAAAATATTAGAAATTCTAATTTTAATTCTTGGAAAAAATAATTTTTGGTTTAAGTCTAAATATTTTTAAAAGTATTTGATTTAAATCTCTACAATTATTTTGTTTGGCTTTTAGTCCCTATATTCAAATAATATGTTTGTTTTAAATTCTTAAAAAATAATGATAATTTAATTTAAATCATTTAGAATATAAGTTTAAATTTGTTGAAATTAAATTATCATAATTTTTTAGAAACTAAAATTAAATATTTTTAGAAATATTTCGATCATATTAAAATAAAATTTTTATAAGGACTAAAGCCAAATTTATTTAAAATTGTTTGGACATAAATAAAAAAATATTTTGATAGAGACTATATCCAAAATTCACAATATTTATAAGAATAAAAAATATATTTAAATCAAATAATTTTTATTTTTAGTAATTTAAAATCAAATTGTAAAAGGAATTTATCAAGTAGATTTAGCCTAATACTCTCTTACTCGTTTGAGAGAAAAATGAGACAAAAAGCTTACTTTAATTCTCCATTACTTGTTTTATAATTTAATCCTTCTCACATTAGTTTTTGTAAATTAGTTAACACAAATTTTAACTACAAAATAATATTGAGCCGAGACATCAGTAAGAGATTAGAATAATCTTTTTTTTTTCTCCTTCCTAATATATGATGTGGGGTACCATTTTTACTGAGTTTCAATAGTTATATAATATAAAAAGAAATATTATACTTAACACAAAATAGAGAGTGAGAGCGAAAGAAATTAAGACGGTAACAACTGGGGCTTTGAAAGTATCTTTTTTCAGTTATGGATAACTTTCTCTTACAAACGAATGGATATCAAACTTTGCGGAGTTCAAGATTCACATTAATATCTTACGACCTTTTTTAAAAAATAAAAAGATAAAAACTTGAAAGCTGTTTCGTTAGTTGGCTATGTTAGATATCTTTGATCATATGACCCCCTTCTGCCTGTGATTGTCGGTGATTTAGTAGGAATTACTTTTATGAAAAATTTAAATAAGTTGGATATGTATATGCCTCATAGTCTCACAAAAATAAGAAAAAAAAAGAAAGAAAGAGAGTTGATGAGTTATTATCCCATATTAAGTGTTACTAAATGAAAAAAAAATGTTTCTCATCCTTTATTTAATTTTATAAAGGAAAAGAATGAACATACGAAAAACAGATACGTACGTAAATATAGCGATACCCACAATAAATAATTGTCGTTTCAACAAAACTATGTAGTATAAGAGTATGTACCTTAAAAAAAAACAACAAAAAACCCTATATGTAATAAGAGTAACCTAGCCCATGAGACTATGAGAGACGAGACGCTAAGTTTCATTTTTTGGTCAAAATGAGAATCATAGCCCGGGTTGTGAGTGTTGAATATAAGTTAGCCCAATGCATAGATGGATGATCTTTTGCTGGATCGAAATGAACCAAACAACTTCAAAGTTTGTGTGTCTCTAGTTAGGAACCCAAGCACAAGCCCAAGACTTGTTGCTGGATCATGTGGAATTAGGAGTTAAGACTTCAACTTGTTTGAAAAGGCATGGACAATTTCGCATATTTTAGTGACAGAAAAAAAATTTCGCATATTTTATGTTAAGTATAGACTAGAGAGTTTCTAAATTTAAGAAATACTTAATGCTTTGATAATCTCTTATATGACATGATACAAATGACACATGATGACATGTCTCTTACATCACAAATTTCAGTCTAACACTTGAAGTATGCAAATAGATCCTCAAATTAAGCATGAAGCTCAGATGGGACGAAAAGACTTTTTCTTCCCTTTATTGGTGATACTTTCCTCTAACTGTTTCTGTAGTGTAGTCTAATCACTAGGTCCATCTCTTTCTGAATTACCGTCATTCTTGAACCCTGCTATCTCGTATTCACCACATTTATTTATTATCACTCTCTGTTACTTTTTGTCATTTATATATATGTAGCCAACTTTTTCTGCTATTGTTACAACTCCATTCTTCATCACTAGTGAACCCTTTGTGTACCTTTATAGAACCACTCTCGGTGACAATGGGCACAGACCCAGTTAGAGTTCTGGTCACTGGCGCTGCTGGTACAGATTGTCCATACAAAATACTAATTTTATGAATTGATCGTTCATTATTATATATTAGATTGGAATCCAAGAAAATGTGAGGATTTTGATTTTATTATTTCATTTTTCTTGCATCGTGGTATATTTGGTGATCATACTTTAAATAATGTTCCTTCCTTTGCTGCTAAGGTGATTCTCTTGCACTTGCATTTCGTGTGGACAGAGTTTTGGTATATGATTGCCTTGATTTATAGGAATGCTCATAGATTCTTTACAAAATTGATGTTATATATATATATATATATATAAGATTAAAGATAATGAAGTGGATTGTTTCCTGTGGTGTGGATCTTAATAGAAACTGATCATGGAACTGCCTCTTTGGGAGATTGTGAAAGTAGACTATACAGTTCTTCAAAACAAGATATGGGAGATTGTGAACAAAACAGTTCTTCAAAAAATTCTTCTTGTTTTAATTTGTATCTCTTTGTTTTGGAAAATCATTAGATACATGTGTGGTCTTCTCCATGCAGAGAAGGAACCAATCACGGTATTGGTCACCGGTGCTGCAGGCATGATTAATTTAGTTTTCCTCCCGCTTTTCAAATCTCCTTTAATGCATTGTATATTTGTGAATCTTAGTATTATGTTACAATCTAATTCCATCTCCGTATAATTCTTTTGACTTCATGGCTCACTTATATTTTATATATTTATTGAGTTCCTAGTTGAAATTGGGTAACCTTATGAAATGTTCATCATGTTCTAACACATTGGTAATAATTTGGTCTATATTACTTGGGTAATAAAATTCATGACATGTTCCATGTTCAATGTCAAATTTAAATATCCTTTGCGAATATTTATCTCAAATTCTATCTATTTCATAGCATAACTGGAAATATGGGATAGTAAAATTTGACTGAGACATTACACTTTGAGCTTTAATGACACGATCCTTCTATTTCTGGTTTGGCTCAACGACAGGACAAATTGGTTATGCGCTTGCTCCAATGATAGCAAGAGGGGCAATGCTGGGCCCAAATCAGCCCGTAATTCTGCACATGCTTGATATTGAACCAGCAGCAGAGGCCTTAAAAGGAGTGAGGATGGAACTGATTGATGCCGCTTTCCCACTTCTTAGAGGCACAGTTTTAATGCTGACCTAAGTACAATTGTTCCATCATGGTTTTCTTTGTTGAGATCTCATATTATTATTTATATGTGCATGTAAATGCAATAGGTGTTGTTGCTACTACGGATGTTGCTGAAGCTTGCAAGGGTGTCAACATTGCTGTGATGTTGGGTGGATTCCCACGGAAGGAAGGAATGGAAAGAAAAGATGTGATGTCCAAAAATGTATCAATTTACAAGGCCCAAGCTTCAGCCCTTGAGAAGCATGCTGCTGCTGATTGTAAGGTTAGAAACCACTTTGTTAGCCTCTTTAGAGGTTCATCAATTCCTTGCATGATTTTAAATTGCGGTTGCGGTTGAGGTTGAGGTTGAGGATTAGGCTATGTTGCAATTAGTGTAGTTGCGGAAAATTGCAGAAGACCGGAGCTGATGCAGCCGCAATTATAGTTGCGGACCGCAATTTAAAATTTCCGTGTATGGAACACCATGCATTCTAAGTCCTCTACCACCTCGTTGCTCCTATTATGTCCAGTGCATTTCAATTCTTGCTGAATGCAGGTGCTAGTGGTTGCCAATCCAGCAAACACCAATGCTCTCATTTTGAAGGAATTTGCTCCTTCAATCCCAGAGAAAAACATCACCTGTCTTACAAGACTTGATCACAACAGAGCATTGGGCCAAATCTCTGAGAGGCTGAATGTTCATGTTAGTGATGTGAAAAATGTCATCATATGGGGCAATCACTCCTCAACCCAATATCCAGACGTCAACCATGCAACCGTCAACACCAGCAGTGGGCAGAAGACTGTCAGAGAAGCAGTTGCTAATGATAACTGGTACCTCAGTTTCTAACAATCTCAGCTTTACCTCCTTTGGTTTGTTTTCTAATAGAAAAATGCTAGAGAGCCATAAACTTGTAAATAATATTGTATACTTACTGATTTTTGGATGAATAAATGAGTTGTGCTACTTTATTTCATTAAACAACAATAGCGATTTCTGTCAAATATTCTGTTAATATTTTTTTGACTGTATAGCACTGCTTTTTTTAAATATGTTTTGGAGATGCTGTTTCCTTCTGTCATTTTGTCTTTTCAATTATAATGTTATATAGAAGAATAAATTAATTAGTTGGATACAGCGGCTGCTTTATATTATGGACCACTACTTTTTCTGAGTCAAGGAGCAGTAAATTACTGAACTTCCTAATTCGTAGGTCTGAATTTTGTACTAACAAAACCTCACCAAGAAAATTTCAGGGAAAGATGGAAATAATGATCGCTAATAAGTTATCAAATGACAAACTAAATGTGTCACCATTCAATTAAGCACTGTGTGTTTGTGTGTATCCAATATAAATAAACAATACCCCTATATTCCAAGCAAATTCATGCAATTTCGTTCATTAAGAAAGTAATTTTGATTTTCATTTGTCGTAGGCTAAACACTGAGTTCATCACCACTGTTCAGCAGCGTGGGGCTGCAATAATTAAAGCCAGGAAACTGTCTAGTGCATTGTCAGCAGCAAGTTCCGCTTGTGATCACATACGTGACTGGGTTCTAGGTACTCCTAAGGTTCGTTCTCTTTTAACTCAAGTAGAATTTCATCCTTTGCAAGTTGTTGTTTCCTTATAATTTGTATTCTCTCTTCACATTACTTACCTTTTTTGTTGCATTTGCATCTACTTCAGGGAACATGGGTATCAATGGGAGTGTATTCTGATGGATCTTATGGTATCCAACCTGGCCTCATTTACTCTTATCCTGTTACATGTGAGAAAGGAGAATGGAGTATTGTGCAGGGTACATTCTTTGTCTTTCTTAATAACTACGTAGGAACCTAAATTTCTTTCTGCTCTTTCTAGCCTATGATGATTTCAACTGACTCTTAATTTTGTTAACCTTGATATGGTAGTCTGCAACCATAAAAAAAATTATGTTTATTATCTTTTGTCTCTAAATTTCCAAGAGGATTTTGTTTTGAATATTCATGCAAAAAATGGAGAAAAAAGGTTATCGATGTCATGGTTTATATGATAATATGGTTTATATTTTTCTTCTTTTTCACACTGAGAAATCTCTTTGATGCTTTGGCAGGGCTCAAGATCGATCAATTCTCAAGGGAAAAGATGGATAAAACGGCCCAAGAGCTCACTGAAGAGAAAGCATTGGCTAAATCATGCCTCAATTGACTACCCATGTTTACTTAGAATAACTACTCATTGATTGTGGTTCTTGAAAATAAAAGAGAGGAGAGTTCCAGTTTCATTCTAAATTGTGCTCAAATTACGATTTTTTTTTTTTTTTTGAATTGTATGCTTATGCAAAAGTGGGGTCCTTCAAATAGAAGAGATTGTGCAAGTTGATTTCTTGCTTCAGCTTTTTTTGCTACTTTTCCCTTTTCGTAACTGCTTGCTTTAGTTTCTGTTATTTATTATTTAGGAGAAATGCTTACTCTGTGTCGGTGTCTGTGTGTGGTTATTTATTTATTTTTTCATTTGCTAGCGGTTATTATTACCCCCCACATCAATAGCACGATGGTGAAGGATTATATTCAGTTACAAATGCTTTGGTCTTCTAAGATACAGATTATTTGTTAATTATCTAATCATTACTGCATTTTTTGGGTTTTTACATTGATTTCTTTCAAATTAATCAAAATGGTGCTAACATTATGCTAATACCTACTAAGAAGTTATGTGGAGTTTTAAAATTCTATATTTTGGTGTTATATTACAATGCTTGTTCCTTTTAAATTTTTGTGAAATAAAGGACTACAACCCAAGCATTAAAAGGTTCTAAAGAAGTGGGGACTTGTAGCCTCAGTGAGGTTGAAGCAAAGGCATTACTTAGTTTGGCACTTATTTGGGTTGCCAGTTTGGTTTATTTTGGGGGCTTCCTAGTTTCTGTGGAACAGGCAGAGATGGACAAGCTAGTTAGTTTGCTAATAATCCTAATCAGGCGCATCTTGATTACTTTTAATGGCTACTTGCTCAATGGACTATGATGGGATTGACCCTATCATTTGGTTTGCAAAATCCTACATTTATGGACACAAAAGAATCAATGACACGAGGATGATGATAGTATGGTCTTTATATTTGTTGCTTTAATGTAAAGGGGAAAATATGAAAATGAAAATACTGTTTTTTTTATTTTTTTATTAACAGATAAGTGAAAATACTGATGATAGGAAAAGTTAAAATATTATGTTCAAATATGTAAATGTACGTTTCATTTTATATATTTTTTACCATTGACCAAAGGAAAAGAGCACTTTCATAATTTCAAAAGATTACTCGTTATCCCATGGCACAATAAATAAGGTTTGATAATCATATGGAATTTTTAATGTACACCCATTTTAATGGGTAAATTTGCTTATAACTTGGTTATATATATATATATATATATATATTGGTTATTTGGTTAGTTCAAGTCATTGATTTGTGTCCTAAAAAAATCGATTTATTCATTTTAAATTACTTTCTCTCTCAACATTAAATCATGCCGACAATAAACACAAAGCTCATCTAAACAAGTTGCAAATGCTTGAATGATAAATTTCTTGGGGAAAAAAAAAGCTTGAATGATAAATAATTATTTTTTTGGTACATAATGATAAATAATTATTGATTTTTAAAGAAAACGGGAAATAATTTGTTTACGAAAGATCAGGTTGTCGGGTTGTCCCAGCTCATGTAGGTCTAGCCTACTTTGAAGCCGGGTTGGTCCAAAATTTCAAAAAATTGGATAATTACTGGCCCAGATTACCAAAGTTAAGTGTTTGACGACCCCAACCTTCCTGCTTTTGGGCCTGTTGTATTGCCCCATCAGATGAGATCGGATCCATAAAGAAGAGATTAGGCGGCACCATAGCCATTTTCGCACCCCTAATTCATTGCTCGTCCTAAATCCTAATCCATTCCATGTTAATAAAAGATATGTTATAGGTACGTGACCCGCCCCGTATTTTAAGTTGATATATTATTTATTTATTATTAAATAGATATGAAATTAAATTTAAGTGAAGTTATATATTTATTTAATAATAAATAAGTAATATATTTATCCATGATATGAGATGAAATATATCAAAATATTATTATTTTTTTAATTATAATGCTTGTTTTTTAATGAATTTTTGTAGAGTTAAAAAAGAGATGGAGATTGGAGGCAGAGCAGAGACAGCGAGAGAGAGGGTGACAGAGAGAGTGAGTGTCCTCAACTAAGCTGTGAAAGAAGAAAACGACGATGCAGCGCGCGAGCAGGGCAGGGTCATTGCTAACAAGGCTGAGCCTAAGCCTACGCCTAACCACATACAGTAACAGATACCGAAGCCTCTCTTCTTCTTCTTCGTCTTCTTCTGGTGTCCCTCAAAATCACAATCAGGTACATCACTCACACTCTTCACTCTTCTCTTCTCTTCTCTTCTCTTCTTCTCTCTTTACTATTATTATTATTATTATTATTTCGCGATTCAGAATTCGGAGGTGGTGGTGGTTGAAGGAAATGGTTGGTCTCGAACGGCGATCCTGAACAGACCCTCTGCTCTCAACGCCCTCAATACCTCCATGGTATCCTGTTCTGTTGCTCCCTCTCTTCTATTACGTCACGTCGTATCATGTTCCTTCGCTCATTTTCCCTTTTATTTACTTTTATTGTTTTTGGCTTTCGCAGGTGGCTAAGCTCAGTAAACTTTATCGAAGTTGGGAAGATAACCCTGACGTTGGTTTTGTCGTCATCAAGGTAACTATATCTATTTAGACCTTGCATTACGATAACCAAAAAAAGGAAATCTTTTAGTAGAAAATAGTTTCTGATTCTGCTTTAACTCTGTCCAAATAAGCTATATATATTTAAGAAGTATTTTTTTTAATAATAAGAAACAGTACTTTTGTTATAAAGAAAGGTGTAGATAAACGCACTCATAATCTCTATTAATATTATGCTTACAGTGGATGATGTCGTGCACTGACTTACATACTGTTTTTTGAATTTTCTTAAGGGCAGTGGCCGGGCATTTGCAGCTGGCGGAGATATTGTTGCACTTTACCATTTGGTAAACAAAGGTGAAAATTAAAATATAGATAATTTTTGCATTGGCTATGTTTTCGAGATGATCTTGGATTTTTTCAGATAGTAGGCCTCATGAAGTGTCAACACTCTAGTGTGGAACACCAAATATGGCGGTCACATTGACAGGATATTACAAATTAATGCGTTTAAGAACCTTGGAATTTTAGATACAATATAGTTGAAGTCCTTAAATTGAATGCAAATACTAGGAGCTTAAGCTATTCGGTTTAGTTGGAGGCTTAGGAATGGTGAACCCTCTATAAATAGGATAATGAAGACTTTCAAACTTTCAACTTTTGGCCGGGCTGAAAAATGAAAAACGGAAAACAAAATAAGGGAGGATACATAGGATGGAAGAGAGAGTTTTTGACGTTTGTGAATATTGCACTGGATAAAGGAGAAGAAGTGCATAGTTTTTATCATTTTCTGGACAACCGAGGCCTAACTTCCAAGAGTGTTTGGAATTTGTATTTTTGCTGCTGAACAAAGTTTAGGAGAAACTGTAGGTTGCTTCTATAATTTAGGTTCTAGATTTTTCATTCAATTTGGTTTAAGGTTTTTTCTTTCCTGTATTTTAAATGTGTCTTTTTTCTAGTACATTAGTTCCTTTAATTTTCTGCTTGTTTTCATACAACTCTTATAACTTTTCCTTTCAATTCATCCAGGGAACATGGAAGCCTGCAAAGAATTTTTTAGAACAATATATAGTTTTATTTACGTGATAGGTACATATTTGAAGCCACATGTGAGTACTATATTTGGAGTCTGATAAGTTCTTTGTGCTCTTTCTTATGAATTGTAATTCATTCTTTCATTACATTGGTTATCCAAATATTGATTCAAAACAATTGAAACGTGTGCAAATAACACTTGAATAGGAGCTTGTTTCCATTGAGTATATGATCCCAAGCTTGAAAATTTTTATTGAACTACAATAGGCGGTGATCCAGCGCAGGCCAAGTGGCACCTGATTCTTAACAGATTATTAGAATCTGTGCATGTAACTGATAAATAAATGTTGTTGATAATAGAAGAGACTAAGGCAACTGTTAAAACAGGATGACGGCTCACTCTGACACAAAATATTATAATCCATTGTTCTATTTTAAGTTATCAACAGATTTATTTGATGCAGCATTTCATTTATGTGTGCACATTACAAAATAAAATAGAAAGGATATGCTATTATCCCAGTCTTCACACTAGCTTCAAGCATGAATATAGAAAATTTAAAATCATTGGTCATATTCACTGCTTATTTACTGTTAGACAGAAGTTATGCAGAAATGAACTTCGTGTAGGTGGCTCTTCTGAATGGAATTACCATGGGTGGTGGGGCAGGAATTTCAATCCCTGGGACATTTCGAGTTGCAACAGACAAAACTGTATGTAACATAGAAACTTTCGTGAATGAGTACATGATAAACTTTTTGCTCAACCCTGCATTGTTCTTGTTCTTGAGCATTCTGGTGAAGTGTGAAATAAGATTTATGATTCCTGAATTTACCATCGATGTATTTGTTATTTGGAAGTTAGGATTTGTGGTTAGGGACTTAGGTTTGATTGTTAGGAATTTGGAAATCTGGTTTTGGACATGTTTGGGTCTGGGTTGTCTTCATACTAGTCTATTTTCTATTTTAGATTGAGCATTTTTGAGCCGTTAAGTTTGGGTTACCTGTCCTAGTAGTATTAGGCTTCTTTGTGTCACCTATAGGTCCTATATTAGATTTATTACCTCTTTTAGGGCTTTTAGTCTTGGCATTGGAACTTATCAATAAGATTCTGTGTGTTCTGGATTTTGTTCTTGGCTTCAATTTCCTGTCATATCATGAATTCCCTTTTTGTGTTAAGAGGTGAATAGTTGATGGACAATAAAGAAGCCTTGTGTCAATCAAGAGTTTTAGTAGTTGAGTCTTAAATCTGTATCTTTTATATGTATTAGGTTTTTTTAGCTACTCAATAACGATTATTCTATGTATTTGATGAATTAATTATGTCTAGAAAAGTCCAATATTGTAATTAGGGTTCTGGTCGTCTAAGTAATTCAAGACAGTCCAAAAAGCCAGTCAAAAGTAATTAAGCAACTCAAGGGTCCAGTAAGTTCTAGACACAGATTGTGTCTTTCTATACTGATTCTCTGCATATTTTCAGCAGAATTCAGTGAAATAGAATTAAATGTAATATATTGATTGTAACTGATCCCCATTTGTAGATTTTTGCTACCCCTGAAGTTCATATTGGATTCCACCCTGATGCTGGAGCATCTTTTTACCTTTCACGTATACCTGGGCACTTAGGTATGTTTGTGTGTATATTACTATATTATATATTTATTCCTGCTTATCTGCTTTAATTTACTTAAACTCTTGCCACCTGTAGAGGTAGATTCTATCCGGAAGATACTTAATGTTGTCCTGTGACTCAGTATTATGCACTTGAAGAAGAAAAAGAAAGAGAAGAAGGGGGGGGGGGGTTCTTGCAAGTTTTGACAATTCGATACAGCCTAGTTGTTAAAAAGTGTTCTTCCGAAACAAGACTTTCAAAAATTGATCTCTCTCTTTTTCTTTTTATTAGTTGGTTTTACAAGTTCATTGAATCACTTGAGTTCTGAATGATGCATAAAATATGAATGCTGGTTTTCAGAGGCCCGATTCTTATTCTTCCATTGAAATCAAGCTTTATACAGCAGTGCTACTGTCTTGCCTTCTTGTTTATCAAATTAAGTATTTACAAAATGTAATTCTTAATACTTAATCGTCCTTTTTTTTTTTTTGGTGAAAATTCTTGATGGGAATATCATGGGTTCAGAAGTTCAGAACTACTCATCAATTGAAAACATGATCGATAGACTTCTTCTATCTAGTCTTTCTTTGTTTGATAGGTTGTTACTGAATGCAGGTGAATACTTGGCTCTAACAGGGGAAAAGCTCAATGGAGTAGAGATGGGTACCTGTGGGCTTGCAACACACTATTCACTTAGTGCAGTTTAGTTCTGTTAGACCCTGCTTGCTCGTTTCATTTCAGTTTTAATGGACTTTTTAGGCTCCATAATTCAAAACTGTTGTTTTTGTCCCATAGAGGCTCCCGTTAATTGAAGAACAGTTGGGGAAATTGGTTACTGATGATCCTTCCATCATTGAAACCACTTTAGAACAGTATGGTGACCTTGTCCACCCAGATAGCAGTAGTGTACTTCAAAGGTTTGTCTTGTCTTAAATGCTCTCTAAGGGCAATCTTTTTTATTTTGGGATAAAGAAGAAATAATACAAAGAACAGATAGAAATTACAAGAGAGGAGGAAAGGAATTCCTCTAGAGAGAAAGGAAGAAACTGGAAAGTACACTATCTCAGAATACCCCTTCATTACCTCTTTAAATCAAACAAAAAAAATCCCCCCTAAAGGTTGCTAGTCGCAGAAGCCTACAATAAGATAAGGAAATAGTCCTGTGAAAAATAAATTGTTTGGATGCTCTCTTTAGTAACTTTGTTTCTCTTATATTCTGATTCACAATATAAGTAGCCCTTATTTCCACTTTTCATTTTCTTCAGGATTGAAATTGTAGATAAATGCTTTCGCCATGACACAGTTGAAGAGATTGTTGATGCTTTGGTGAGATTTGCATCTTTCTTTAAATTTGAGAGCCTTCAACACAGTTCTATGTTAGAATTTCATTTGTTCTTCTGGTATCTGGTTAACTATATTTGTACTAGGTTGTGTGATTCCAAATTTTAAGTTCACAATTAAGAGCTCCCATATTAACTGTTTCGAGGATGTGTAAAAGGACAATTGCCCCAAATTGTATATTCACTCTGAGACATGAAACAGATTTCATTTAAGAAACAAAAGAAAATCAAAATATATCCATTTGCAACATCAAGCTTGTTGAAGGCTTGGTCAAGATGTACTGAAACATGTTTCAAGTTTTTAAGGGGAAAGTAAATTTTGTCTGTTTCCTCTGAAGTCTCGAGTCTCCACCCCTCGCCTCTTTCTCTTTCTTTCTTTGTTTTTTTCCCTTTAGTTTTTGTTTTAAAAGGAGGGAGAAAATTATTGTTTTCTTATCTATGTATTGACGGTAGGAAAATGTATTCTGGTGTCTCTTACATGTCCTTCATTCCTTTCTTTTATGTGTGTGGCTTGACTTTTTGGTTACTGTTTATACTTCTCTTTTATTCTTATTGTTCCTAAAATTCCATTAGGAAGCTGCAGCAAGTGAAACAAATGATGCATGGTGCATTTCTACCCTAAACAGACTTAAAGAAGCTTCTCCTTTAAGCTTGAAGGTTTCCTTGAGATCTGTGAGTTCCTTTTGCTTGTCTAAATCCTCTGAATTCCTGATTACTTTGCTTTCTTCTTCTTTTTATCAGAAACCACTTTTTATAGTGTAATCCCTCTAACCGGTGTAGATACGAGAAGGTAGATTTCAGACCCTTGACCAGTGCTTGTCGCGTGAGTACCATATGACTTTACAAGCAATATCTAAGCAGATATCTGGTGACTTTTGTGAGGTATTAAACATTTTGAATTTCTGGTTGCGGCAAATGAAACAAACTTATTCTATCTTTTTTAACATGAATTGATTTGAATTCTTTTTAGGGAGTAAGGGCACGCGTGGTGGACAAGGACTTTGCACCAAAGGTACCAGTTGCTTGCATTATCTTCTCAAAATGAGAATTTTGTAAAATCACGATAATTCATCTGTCAATTACAACCATTGTATTCTCAAATTCTTTGGTTTAATGCGATTCTTCATTTTGAAGAAATGTTGTCAAAGATTTTCTTCCTATTTATCTTAAATAAAAGGCTATATTTGAAATCCAACTATTTACTCGGCTGTCAAATATATGCAGTGGGATCCTCCAACCTTGGAAAAGGTGTCTCAAGATATGGTGGATCAGTACTTCTTACCTCTAAGTGAATCTGAACCTGGTCTAGAGCTCCCCACAAAAACTCGAGAAGCATTTTTGTAGTTTCCCTTTCTTCAAGGTGCTTCCAGAGCAGAACAAAAAGATGTACACCATTGTCATTGGTATTTTGCAGGGCATTGGTCAAGCTTCCACTAATTGTAGCTTGAAGTGGATTACCTGACAAATATGTAGGCTGTACTAGCTCTGGATTATGAAACAGCTTTAGGCTTGGACAAAAGGAATGACAATTGATATGCAGATGAGCAAGATTCATGTGTATCTTCGGAGATTCTATTGGTGCTATTGCCTAGCATTTTTTACGTAGATTTCCAATTTGCGGTAATAATGAAGTGCATGGATATGGCGAACAGCCTTCTATTTCATATATATATATATATTATTTTTGGAGGGAATAGAAAGAGCATTAATTTTATTTACTAAATCAAATGTATTCTATGGCTTTGTTTACCATCGATGACAGTTTAAAAGAAATTATCGGAGAATACATTGGTAGAGTATTTGGTTATACACTACCATGAAAGCAAACCAAGATAATGCACACTCGCATCATTATTGGGTTGATGAGCAGATGCCCTTATGATGGAAGCTTATTCCTGAAAGGAGCATTTCTGGGAATACTATTTGGAGGAATGAAAATATTCGGTCGACTAAACGCACTCTAAGTTGCCTACAGACAAGGGAAAGGTCTTTTTACTCCTACCCATGTGACCCTCTGCTGATAAGAGGCTTATAACTAAGTATTCAGTATATCTCTGTTCCTTCAATGATCGTTACAATTCGTTCAAACTTTAATGATCTTTACTTTAGTTACCAGCTTACCACTGAGCGAAAGCTCCAATGACCTAATTTCATTCCTTCCAACTTCAATCTTTCATAATGGAAAATGAGATGGATAACTGAATAAACTTGTCCTACCTTATCAGTTCACAAATTATCAGTGACTAAAATGGCTGCACTTGTGACACTCCTGCGTAATATTTCATACGTAACATGGACTAGGTGTAGGTGACACATGATCCATAGGCATGTCCTTGCAAGGCAGCCACATCGTTCTTTTGCGTGCTCTAAATGGTGGAACAGGATTCAACAAACATGCAAGTTACATACAAAATTATTCTGAATCAATCCTTAGAGACGATTTTCTGTTGTCATAATCTTTTAGTTGAATAAATACGAGCATGCATGAAAAGAAGCCAGACGACCGTGCACACAACTATGTAAAAGGAATTTGATTATGGTTTACTATATGATTATACAATAAAAAGCATGCAGCATTTTATCACAACCATATGAGCTTTTATTTTCTTTCCAAAATTAGTTAATCATACGATGAAACAATCCTATATATTCGATATTGTCACCACTTATGTTTTTGAAATAAATAAGGTACATGATTCTCATAAATTATGAGACATGTACTCTGACAAAACTTGATTATTCAGTTGCCTTGGATACTTTCAGCTCAACAAGCATAAAGGGTTTCTAAAAGAGTTGTGTTATTTCTATTCATTGTTGGGACTCACTAAGGTATCTCTTGACCATTGGTTAGGAGTGAATTTCATTTTTTTTCCCAACCAATAATTAGGGGAAATGTGTCCCAACCTTAAGTACAAATGACATTTTTGTTTCTAAAAATAGGTCCGGGAGAGTTGCATAGAACTGTTGCAAAACATAGACCATGTGGAATGTGGTCCTCATTGTTGAGAGTGAAACAACATATGATGAACAAGCTCATATGTGCGCTGCTTATAATAATATGGGCAACAAAAATGAAGAAGACCTACTTAAAGGGACATAGATAGCAGCCATATGCAAGTTCACTGGATTGAACAACTTGAGAAGCATCATCTGTCAAGACAACCTGGACCTTTTCAACTGGATGTCCAACTAGGGGACCCTTCACCGTATGATGAGCCATTAGCTTTGCCATATAAATATAAGTCTAAACAAGTTCACATGCTCAAAGTGCAAAACAACAAGAAAAAAATATAGATTATTATATGATAAGAGTACAACACACTAGATGATGAACCACAAAAAAGACAAAGAAATTGTACATATCCGCCTTGATCTATCACCCCAGTTGCATCTCCCCCCATAATTGCGAACCTATCCATATTCCACCATACCCTAGTCAATCATCTCATACTAATAGACCTCTGCTGATGAAATTGCATGCAAATTGTAACAGGAGCAGCCAACACATGACCTCACATGATTATCTTTTAGAATGGGAAGGCCACTAAATTATATATTTTCTCATGACAACTCTTAAATAGTGAAAGCACAATTAAGCAATAATGAAAAATTGAAAATTCCTCACACAAGTTAACAGCTTCTTTGAAACCCTTCTCAATTGACTGAACAAAATTTGCTGGTAGAGCTTGCAAAACAAGCATGTTTTCTGTTTGCTTTATTTGGCCTGCATCGTTCTTAGATGAGCTTAACATTGCCCTATATGTTGTGTGTAATTGGTACATTCCCTTATACTAGACGCTGTTATGAGAAACTTTAAAGAAATAAAGTTCTTGCCATCCGTTATAACTTTTAGCCTTGTGAATAAGTAGTTGATCTAACATTTTCAAATTGAAAAAATATAGGTTGTGACTTGTGATCCCATTGGAAGCAGTTTAATATGCCTGCAAACATGTTGAGTACATTATGCATCATTAATATGTAGAAGGGTGATTAGCTTAGAAGTGGAACAAAATAACCAGCCTCTACCATAATGTGGTAAACAAATTAGCAAGTTCGGGTTGTAGCTGCAATTTCAACAAGAAACCTGCTTTTCATGCTAGACGACATATTATACTTGATTCTAAAACCCCGCATTAGTTTTATTAATATATCTTTGAATGCATTTTATCTTTAGTAAAATAATTTATCTCTTTTTCGATGAACTGGCCAATGAGCCACGCTAATGAGCCACAATTATACGTCAGGTTAGACCTTTTGTTTAATGAAACATACCTCTAAATCATAACTTCAATGAAAAATCGGTTTTTATTTAATTTCTTTTTATGATGAAGCACTTCTTCACTTCTAATTTAAGAAAATAAGTGCAAGCACTTTGAAACGATATATAAGGTCAAACCAATAATGGCATATGGAATCAGCGCAAATCAGCGCAAAGATCTGATTCCTATTATCTTGTGACGCGGTACCGCTGGTTGTTTTGTGCAGCTTGCTGAATAAGACATGCAAGTAGAAGGGTAAAGTCTATTATTCATTTAACTACATATAGCAAGCAGTTTAGTCTGCATTCTCCAAGAAACGAATGTGTAGAAGGGTTTTCACCTTATCTTACACTCTGAATGCGATATAACCTCTTTGTTTCTGTGCTTTTCTTCACGTTCTGTCAATAATGTAACATGATGGAAATGATAAAAAAAAGTCAGACAGAGACAATATCATACTTTTAACAAAGCTGTATACTTCACAACCTTGGCTACATGTTATATATACCAAATAAAAAAACATATAATCAGAGGGGACTTATATATGTATATTTTTTTAAGTTATATACAAGTCTCCTACCTCTACTTGTTTCACATATGAGAGATTATACAATTGTGTATATAAAGCCACTAATGCAACTGAGTCAAAGCACTATTTTCTCCATGCATACTGCTTGACATTTCTGGGCCTTTGTTAATCTCCCATTGTGATAAGCGTCTTCGTTTGGCAGGCAAAGATGGGAAGGCTAGATTACTACCTGCCAGTAATGGCTATGTTGTTAGTACAGTTTATTTATGCAGGTATCGCCCTCGGCACAAGAACTGTTTTGTTAGAGGGAATGAGTCCAAGGGTGTTTGTAGTGTATCGGCAAGCTATGGCAACCGTTGTGATTGCTCCCATAGCTTATTTCTCAGGGTACTTATCTCTTCCTCATCGGCATCTCTATGTCTTTCTCCTCACATGCTTAGTATACTTGTTTCTTTTCTTTGACAGCAGAAAGTCTGGCTCATGTTCCTTAACTTTAAGGAGTTTCTCCTTGATATTCTTTGCCTCACTAATCGGGTTTGTTTTCATTCTCAAGCTATATATATATATATAGGTTTAGTAAAATGAGTTCTAAGGATATGGGATTAATTAGTCTTTTGGGTTACTTTTGTTGGGATATGTTACAGCATTACGTTGAATCAGAATCTTTTCTATGAGGGTCTATATCTGGCCTCCTCTTCAATTGGAAGTGCAATGGCCAATCTTGTTCCGGCTGTCACATTTGTAATAGCAGCTCTTGTAGGGTAATTAATGCCTAAACCTTCCATTCAACTTGAACGTGTAACTGCATTATAGTAGAACATATTTCACAATGCTTGATTAGAATCTTTAGTGTGATCTACTTGATGTTATGGTTCGATCTATATCCTATCCTATATTGATCCATGTTCTAATTGAAGGTAACTGTCCATGTTAAAAATCTTCTACAACATTTTCGCGTGGCCATAGAAAAATGCTTTCAGGCTTAGGATGCAATGAATAGAACCACTCAGAAGTATTAGTTTGTTACTCAAAAGTGCTTCTTTTCAATCTATAATTGATTAGAATGGAGACGGTGTATATTCGAAGCATGAGAACTATAGCCAAGATAGTAGGAACAGTGATCTGTGTAACTGCAGCAGTGTCCATGGTATTGTTGAAGGGTCCAAAGCTACTAAATGCAGAAAAGCTGCCGCCAAAATCAGTCATGGGCTCAGAAGGTGAGAACTGGTTGCTGGGTTGTCTACTTCTCTTTGCAAGCAGTTGTTGCTGGTCAATTTGGCTCATTTTGCAGGTATTTGATTTTGAACTATATGCAATGTCAATGACTAAAGCATCAATGGGTTTAATTCTCATATAAACATCCCTTTGATATCTCTTTCTCAGGTTCCAGCATCTGCAACCCACCCTAATCACTTATCTTTATCAGCATGGATGTGTTTGATGGCAACATTACAATCAGCAGCAGTGACACTATTCTTGGAGCCAGACCTAGATGCATGGAAGATTAATTCTCTACTTGAATTTGGTTGCTCTTTATATTCAGTAAGTGGATGATTTCCTATAAGAGATACAACAATCATAAGTGCATCAATAGTGGTCTAATCCATATTGCAATATAATATAATATAATATAATGTCTGCAGGGAGTTATGGGATCTTCAGTATCATTCTTTATCCAAGCATGGTGCATTTCACGGAGAGGTCCTCTCTTCTCTGCAATGTTTAATCCATTGTTCACAGTGATTGTGACCGTATTGGCTGCCATATTACTTCATGAGGAAGTATACATTGGAAGGTAACATAATGTTACACTGATCTAAACACAACTTGATATACATATGTAGCTGTGTTATTGTAATTAAATGTTGTTTTCTTTTTTATATGTGCTAGCTTGATAGGTGCAACTGGAGTGATCATTGGCTTGTATGTTGTGCTATGGGGTAAAGCTGAAGAAGTTGTTGAGGTGACAGCTCCAAAATTGCAGGTTCATCCAACAGAGGAAGTGAAAATCTTGATATATGAATCTTCCGTAAAAGCACATTGTAAAACTGATATGGAAGAACCCCTTTTGTCCTCCAAGTCTCCTTCACATTATTAAATGGAGTCTGTAATTGAAAACCACATTAGCACTTTTGTTTTGTTCCCTTTGACAGCTTCTGAGCAATATATTGTAGTCAAAGCTTCATTTTGTAAGTGCTTATGTTATTAGAAAAACCTTCTGGGATGAAATTCACTTCCAATCAAATCTTGTGCCATTAATAAGTCCAGAACAATAATTGACTTTGTTGGATTATGTCAGGCATTGCATGTGAGATTCACATCTTGTGTCATACAGAAGCCTACATAGAAGTTACTTCCTTACATGGCTTGGACTTATTACTCAAATATTTTAATGATAGAAAAAAAATTCAAAAAACCTTCCACGTCCCAAAAAAAGAAACTCAAATAAACCTAAATGTAAATAAGAAAATACTTGTAAGACAGACAAATTGCCAGAAATTCACTTGATTAGCTGATATGACATACACCTATTTGGTTAATAATTAGAGTGACAAAAATTTGTGAATCTCGCGCCCTTGAGTCTAAAGACACTTTACTTATGCAATTGTTTTTGTGCAAACCATTCAAGCTGTCTAGAATTACTAATATACATATCAATCAAATATGACAATATATATATATATATATATATAAAAGAAAAAAATTCACGAACAAAAGTAAAATCAACAAGAGTTAAATATTTTTTATCACAGATAAATCTACGTAAAAGTCTAAAGTTTTAAAAAATTAAACGCTTAATTAATTTAAGTAGTACAATACTTTAGTTGATAGAATTTCATTTTTATAATGTGCTGAACTAAATTAAAACAGATTAGTGACAGTGAGGATTCAGTAAACTCTAGGTAATGATAGTCATACACCCCCCCGCCCCAAAAAAAAACCACCAAAAACAAAAAAAGGCAAAAAGATTAAGAAAAGTAATAAATGGGCTGGGGCATCCGAAATCAAAATGGGTCAATTGCTCCTCTTGTCATACGCGCACTTGGCAGTTGGGCGGTGAAAACTGAAAAGTCACGAAACGACGTAGTCTGCTCTGGCTTCCTTCTTCTTCATAGTTTTCTTACCTTCGTGCCAAGAAACGCAAACAATTGAATTCGAAGATCGCTGCCTCTGCTCTGGTGGTTCGTTCCCCAATCCCCAATTCAATTCGCAGTTACTTTGATTCGCAACCATCGCATCGCAAATTCACAAGGTAAATATAAGAATTGCTTTCAATTTTATTATAATTATAATACTGATTTCTATTTCTGCATTTGTGGAATCGTCGCTGTTTGATTCATTCGATCAACATGAACTTCATTTCTGGCGTTTGGCAGAAACTGATTTCGATGGTGCAACCTCGCAGGAATCTACAGCGTGCGAACTCAACCACGCCCTTATTGGTAACTCACGTTTTCCCCAATTTTTGCAATTATTTTCTTTTTTTAATTTGTTTGGGCATTCTATATATTGTGTGGTGTATTGAGAATGAAAGTTGCAGCACTTGCATTTGTCATGAATGTTTCGATTCCTTGTATTGCTGCAGTGAGCTGCATTTAGTGGTTTCTATTTATTATTGTTCAATTTGCATCTTGCCTTTAATGCTAATTTGATTCAATACTCTATTGCTAATTTGCCATTGTGTTGAAGATGGTGCCTTTTTTTTTTTTTTTTGGGCTTGTAGCTGCACCTGGCTTTTGTGATTGTCTTAATTAAAAAACAATAATAATGCTCTTATCGTTTTAAAAAAAATTTGAAGATTGAAGTATTACTTATCTTTTATAGGGACAGCTAAATGGCTTGAGAAATGATGGCCTTATTCCTCAGATATTTTCATCTGTTCCTGCTCTCAATGAAGCTGCTTCTTATCTTGCACAAACAACATCATACCTTGCTGGTTGTTTCTCTGATTATTCAGGCAAGCTTCTTTTCCGGTTTATCTAGTTCTTTAGGGGTGTAGCTTAAGTAGTTTTTTCTTTCATAAGTTTAGGGAATTATGCAGCCAGTCACTTTGAGCCAAAGTGGAAACAATGAAGCTGACGTATTATGTGGCTTATCTGCGAAAAAAAATAAAATAAAATTGTATGGAGGTACTTAGGTCATCTGATTTTAGTTTGAAGCAGAAAAGATGCATATATATATATATATATATATATATATATATTATGCCACTCTAGCTATTGTATATATACATGGGAATTGAAAGTTGAGAACCTAATCACCTTGCTTTGGATTAGCTTTGATGTGTTTTTCACTGGGGAGTTTATTATAGATCTAAATAGTTTCTGGAAATCTACAATTCCTCCTTGTTTTTCAAGTCTTCGTCATGACTGCTATGGTGATGGTCTAGAAGCGTGAATGTAGGACTTAGATTCTTTTCAGTATGCCCCTGTTCTACATGTTGGAATTTTAGCTATGCATATTTTTGAATACATCAACAATTTGTTGAATCTGAATGACTTATTGTTATATCCTCTGATGCATTAGCTTTCCTCATGTTATCATATTTGATTTATATCAAAACTCATGTATTTGATTTACAATGAATTTGTTTCATGTCTATTTTTATTTATTGTACTAACTACAAGGTATTGAGTTTTGCAATTTGACCCTTACAAAGCTTTTAGCACTCTTTCAGTAGAACATTCCTCTGGAGATTCCAGTGCTTCTGGCATTCAAGCACAAGAGCTTGTGTCTTTTCCTTCAGGAGATACTGAGGCATCTTCATCTACTGAAATTATTCAAACTTCTTCTGACAGAAACCATCTCACAATTGCCAAATCATCTAATGCTGCAACTTCTGCACCTCCAAATAAACATGATGAAATCACAAGGACCTCTGGTGGAGATCCATCACAAAATGCCAGTGCAGTTGTTGAATCAAATCATTCTGGACAAACTGGAATTTCTATTTTCCAAAGGTGTTGTTTGTCGAGTCATTCTTGATAAATATGATTTGTCCAAAATTTGAAGCTGACTGTTATAGTGTGTCATTTTTGTCTGCATTCAGTTTATATTCTTTCATTTTTCTGTCCATATATACACACATGCACACACACATATATGCTTACTGTACCTACTAACTGTATAGGCCAGCATGTTTTTAAACTACAATTTTTTCCTTGTTGTACCTATTTCACGAGTCTATGATGTTGGTTTCTCGATCTAAAATCCAAACTGTTAAGTCCTTTGACGTGGGGATGATAGACAATGTCTTTATTACTTCAGCTTGATTGATCGTGCTCGGAGGACTGTGCGTGGATCTGCAGATGATATAGGATGGCTTGAACATGCTCCGGGAATGCCCCCAGTTGAAGATGGAACGGAGAGGTTCCAGGAAATTCTTGACCACATCAGGTAAGTATCCTATTGTTTTATTTTCCTCTAAATATTCTAGTTATTTATGATTTGCTAACTCAGCTTTTTTTTACTTTGAAAGGCATGGTGTTCACAGGTTACCAAATTCTATGGTTTATTTGTTAATTCCAGGTAATGTGACTGATTATGCACAAGGTGAAGTCAACCATGCAACGTTATTTGTGTGCTTCTAACCGTTGTGGCTTTTGCAATGGCAGGTCTTTTCAGTAATCATGGCCCACTTTACTTTGTCAATACGAAAGTCAGTTTCTCAAAAATGGGTTTGACCTGTCATATTGCTAAGATTCATAGTGAGGTATATTATAATAGCAGTTGCAGCAGTAATATAATCAGGAATAGTAATAAATAATGATTGATGATAGTAGTGGTTCTTATGAAAAATGCTAACTCTAATTTTCGTGTAGATTTTCTTGGTATTCCTGTTCTTACATTCTGTTACTGAATATTGAGTGATCATTAATTAGGCTTCAGTTGAGAAAAATGCCAGAGAGCTAAAAGAGTATATTGAGGAAATTTATTGGGGTTCAAAGAAACGTGTTTTGCTTCTTGGACATAGCAAGGGAGGAGTAGATGCAGCGGCTGCTTTATCGTTGTATTGGTCTGATTTGAAAGATAAGGTTGCTGGATTGGCATTAGCGCAAAGTCCATATGGGGGTACTCCTATAGCTTCAGATCTTCTGCGAGAAGGACAGCTTGGCGATTATGTAAATTTACGAAAACTTACTGAGATTCTTATCTGTAAAGTAATTAAGGTACGTTGAGTTCTTCTGTTATCACCTTTTTGTTCCTTCTTGTTTGTACTTAAAATATATTTTATTTGATTCTTCTGATCTGGAATTTTCATTTTTGTGCCAAAGAAACCTCCTTGAAGATATCAGAGATGTGCTCCAACCATGTGCACCAAAGTTTAGCATAGATTGCCCATTGCCACAAAATTTTAGCCTATTTAAAATTACCAAAACCATTTAAGCTAATCATCAAAAGCTGGTCTGACCTAGGGCAGCAACACACCCAACATTCACCAAAATAGACAAACAATGAGGTCCAAAGGGGAAAAAAATATATAATTAAAAAAGTGATAACATATGAGGAACCAATTTTGAGCAGGCACCACAAATAACAACATGTCAAGCCTATTAACTTGAAAGATGTCCGATTAGTATTAATTTTATTAAGCTTTGCTGCAACAGTTGGAAATAGGCTAGGTTACGCTTTGCATATATAGAATCAGGCCTGTTTTTCCAAACACAAGCTTTAGCTTGGCCTGCTACCAATCATATGCTTTTTCTGAGGCCTAGCCTACTGTTTCTGTGAAAACATAAATGCCTAGGGTAGCCAAAAAGCTTATCTAAAGGCTTACATGTCAATAGGTAATTTAAATTTATTGTTTTTAAATAGTTATAAACTTTATAATTAAATTGTTATATTCGGTATAAAGTAAATACATCATATCTTTACTTGATTTTTTTCCCCTTTTTTGTCAAACTTTAGTGGACAGCAGGATTTGTAATATATATTCCTCTGGTCTATTTTTGTAGGTGCTATTTTCAATTTCATCCCCTTTTTATAAACTGGGATAACCTTGTTCTTGCTTACCTACTTCAGAAGTCCAAGACTCCTGTTCAAGTCAATCAAAACTTCAAATAGTTGCCATTAAAATATATATTTGTCAATCACAACATACTTAATTGAATGATGTCACTATATGATTTGGCTAATTTACTGCCATAATTCATTGATTTGAGTTTACTAGTTTGTGTTATATTTAATGCTGTCATATAAGCAACACATGTTATATTTTCTTAGTTGCAGTCAGTATCTTTTAATTCCTGTTGAATGTTCAATATTATTTAATTTACAATCTCTTGATACTATTTAAATTATCATCTGTTATTACAAAGGGTGACATGCGAGCCTTAGAGGACTTGACGTACGAAAGGCGGAGGGAATTTTTAAAGGAGCATCATCTGCCAAATGAAGTCCCTATTGTTTCCCTTCGCACTGAAGCTGGCATTTCTCCTGCAGTTTTAGCCACATTATCTCATGTTGCCCACGCTGAACTACCCCTGGTTGCCTCGGCAGGTGAACCTACAAAACTCCCTGTGGTGATGCCCTTGGGTGCTGCGATGGCTGCTTGTGCGCAGTTGCTGCAGGTGAGATATGGTGAGAAGAGTGATGGGCTTGTGACATGCCGAGATGCAGAAGTTCCAGGATCTGTTGTGGTGCGACCTAAACGAAAATTGGACCATGCTTGGATGGTTTATTCATCGCTAAATGATGACCCTACAGAAGGAGATGCATCTCAGGTGTGTGAGGCTCTCTTGACTCTACTCGTGGAAGTCGGGCAGAGAAAGAGGCATGAGCTTGCAATGAAAGATGAATGAAGCATACGAATTTTTTCTGTGTCTGTACATATTTTTATCTTCAGAATTTGATATTCAATTAATTTTTTCTAGTCTGTAGGAAAAAAAGTTTGAAGTAGGTTATAGATAAGAATGTACATTCATGCAGCTAATCATGTAGGTCGAGCATAGCTCACGTTTTCAATTTCAGTTTAATGATATGATTTGATTGGCAGAAGCCTCTTGTGGTAATCGGTTCAAATGGCACTATATATCTCTTTTGCATTTTTTTTTTTCACGATATGCAAATTCATAGTATAGAGGGCAACATGTTGAAGCAAAAGTTAAATATGATTTTGGTCAGAAACTGATGATGGCAAGGCAGGAATAATTGGTCGCTTCGGATAAGGGAAGTTCACGTTTTGCTGTTTTTAACGCAGCCTTCTGTTTTCTACGCCTATATGGCATCCTTTGAGATGATGTGATGGAAACTCCCGTTAAATGGACCAAGAAGTGTGAGGGAATGTGGTGGAAATTTGCTTTGGTTTTGGTCTGTCTTAAAAACGGGTGGAAACTGATTCATTGCGTGCGATATCTGCCCTAAAAGTAAGTGTAATCTGTCGATCTTTAACTTTTTTTTTTTTTTTTGACGGGATCTGTCGATCTAATTTCCAGACGGTTGAGGACTTTTTCTTATAACACTTTATTTTGTGATGTTATTAATTATTTGTCGTAATGATATGTAAAATATAGATATAAATATATAGTCGCTAAACTTATCCATATATACATATATATTCGCATTTGCTGTAAATCTTGGGCGTATTCACGAAGAGATATTTTCGTATAAATTTAGTTAACCTAACTTGGCTATACTAATTTAAATATTATCACATCATTAATTTTAATTAAATGAATATTATATTCATTAGTATATTAATTGATGTGTAGGCACGGTTGGTAATTGATAATCACTCAAGGCTCTGAAGAAATGAACTTAAAGAAACGACGCAGCATTGTTGTTTTGCTGAAATATACACTAAAAATTTGATCGATGTAAGAAAAAACAAAAATAATTGATAGTACGAATTTATTGGCACAAATTGCATTACTAATCATCACGAGCGTTGATTTATGTTGATTCTTTTCGCACAATATACATTAGTTTTTTTTTTTTTTCACTAATCTTTTTCCGTGACGTATAGCATTGCTATCGGAAAAAAGTACATGTACCGAAAACAGATCTTCGATTGGCTAGTAGTTTATTTGAAGCGCCACGCTCTTGAAGGCCAATTGAGATTAGCTTATAAGTTCTAACAGACAAACGGCCAGCCATGTGTATGATATACATTCCAGCTGGTTAGCAATCCATCATGGAATTTGTATGCCTTACCCAACTGTACATCTGAAATAAGCACAACTTTCTAGTCAAGCTTTAATTAATATGAATCCTTTAACTAAGGAAAAAGAATAATCCTTTAACTTTGCTATCAGCTGTGCTTCCATAATCAGTTCAAAGAAAAGCCTAAATTAATCAAGATCTTTGTATTAACAACAAAAAAGTCCTTTAACATTGAGGTAATCAGCATTATTATACATATTACTACTTTTGTTCCAAGTCTCCCTCTCTCTCTCTCTCTATGGACTAAACAAAAAAGGAAACATGCATCAAAAGCATACAAGTACCTTCATCATTTTGAGACAAAAGCATCAGATGCATTTCTTTCCAACCTAAAAGAAAAATCAAACTGAATCTTGTCCCCCTTTTCCACACGAGGGTCATTGCTCCATGGTGACCCTTTGGCCTATAGAATTAGGACCGTTGTAAATTCATCAAAAATCGTGTTAATTAAAGAAAATTGAAATCACAAAAAGTATTAGTCCCCATAATTAATTTCGTAGTTGAATCTTAAATTTTTCAGGGCTTCCAATCATTTCAATCTTCATGTGCAGTGTGTATCTGCACTAATTATTGTTATATTGTTATGCAAATCTTGGGCTGCCACTTATATTAGGCATCATCGTATCCTTTTTCACATTGTATGCAAATATGCTGTTCCTTTATTGGGACTCGTGATATCCTCAAAGATAATGAACCAATACTCATATGAAGATGAATCACGTGGTAACATATTTTAGCTCAATATCCCTAAGGAAAGATCACCCCGTATCGTCGAATCCTCCACTTGTAAGATTTTCCTCATTTTTTCCCTTCTTTGTTCTCGTCCTTCTTGACTAATAAATACATATTTAATAGCAAAATAAGTTGAACTTTATAGAAAGTAATACCCCTAGAGGATTATTTAGAGTTTAGTTAGGAATTTAGGATCTTTCAAACAAAATTAGTGAGCTTGTATTAGTAATAAATAAATGGATATTGGTAACATATTCACACATTCCTCACAATATATTTGCAAATCATTTAAAAAAAATTATTTAGCCTTTTTGAACAGCTCTAATTTTACATAGAATATTTTATAACTTGACATACCCATACGTACTTGCGGTACAGGGATAGAGCATTAGATGCAAAATTTGTTGTTGGCAAGCTGAGATTGAACATGTGCTGTGTGCTTGACCTGACTTATGCACATAATACTAGATTCGCAGGCGATATTGGATCCTACAAAGATTTAACAACTCATTTGTCTTGCCATATTCGCAATAGGATATGTGCTGGATGAAAAGAAGTTAACATAAATGGCACCTTTGAGATATTTAGCACAATAATGTTTGGTGGGGTGAAATTTGAAAGAATAAAAAATAAGGAAGCTTGAAAAATAAAGTAGGAGCTACTTTTTTTATAATTTATTGGTGCGTCCAACAGTAAAAATAAAACTAGGAGAATTAAATGTTTGATAACTATTCTTGACCACGAGAGTTCAGGGAGAGACAAAGAAAGAAACAGACTGAATAACATTTGTACTCCTCATATGATTTTGCTTCATGCAGATAACTGATAGAGTTATTGTATATGTGACACCAATTAAAAAAGAAGAAAAATAGAAAACAGAAAAGGTGGCATCAAGAAAGAAATAAACTGTAAATTCTTGTGGTCCTGTATCCATCAAATTAGTAACCCTTTTTATCACTTAACAATGGGTAAATGGTGGTATTTTACGGACCCCTCATAAATGGTAGTATTAAGCTAATAAGCTTAATACTAAATAAGGTGATTAGGCCCTCCTTAATGTTAAACTCATTGAAAGAGTGAACTCCATATTAGTCAACAGAAGAATAATCAAAGCAATATATTCCCACTTAAAATGATATCTTAATTCAATAATAAGTTTATGCTTCGATGGCAACATGAACAATACTCGACCAATTTAACTACATTGTACTAGACTTTGCCATACACGTCTCTCTCCCGTAGAAACATATCTTTGACATCGTGAAGTTTGATATGTGTCAGTGATAAAGAAAACAAACCCCCAAAAATGAAGATATTTGTGCTGCGTGTTACTCACTTACTCACTTAACCCTAAACCAATCGAAAACCAACACTTGAAGCCAAGTGTCTCCGCCAGTTTGGACGAAACCCCATTTCCAATAATTTGTTGATTCAGCAAGTAATCAACGAGACGACTAATAATTTGTTGTTCTTTTTATACTGTTCACTTACTTTTAAAATGTTTCAAATCAATTACAATTCTTACTATAAGACAACTATCGCATAATCAATAATATCATCATTATGGTAGTTAATGCTACTGTCTTTAGCGGTCATAATCATACAAGGAAAAGAGTACATTCTTATCAATAACTTGACCCCATTGGAGCATTAGTTGTATAACTCCGTCTGTATTTAGCTTTTCGTCGCTTTCCTTGCAAGTTTTGTACTAATTTGGAGGTTAACTTAAATTATCGTGTTGCTTATATTTCTTGTATAATCTGAAAACTAGTAAAATATGAATATAACTGTTTGTTAGCAGATTATTTTTCAAACGAAAATTATTATGAGCGGAAAAGCTGGAATTAATCGTTATTGTACTTTGAATCCCAAAACGATTTGACATGTAAATATAATTGGCCAATGACAAAACAAGTCGTGTTCAATTATTTATCACAAATTCATCAAAAAAAATTATTTATTATAAAGTGTCAAAGGGGATACATATAATATACATGATAGTAGTGAGGCATTTCCCTCTTTCTCTCTCTTTTCTCTTGTCTGCGCATTGGTGAGGTCATTTAGCACTTTTTATTTTAGTGGCTTTGAATAATTTAATTGGAAAACAGTGCCCCTCTGCTCATTTACACTTTCTTTACACATTTTTTCTTTTGTTGGATGATGTTGTCGCCTTCTTTGGGTACCTACATGTGTGTCTATACAGAATGAGAATAAGAAGAAATTTCTTATGACTAATCATGATGCAAAAAGTGATGCTTGCTGGAAGCAAAATGCGATCTGGATGCTTCTAGGTATTAATATAAGCACAATATGTTGTTTGCTTGTTTAAAGATATAAGCCAATTGGTAAAGACATGATACTGTTTATAAAGCATTTAATCTTGGGTATATCTTTCCAACTAAAATTTAAAATGATAATAATAAATAACAAAGAGAAAAATAAATGTTCAGGTTGCCTAGCTTTTATGTCAAATGCATCCATCCTTTATCAAAGGGTATCTGAATAATGTGACACATTCATTGAAAACACTTGGCTTCTGACAGTGAGTGTTTGATCTTATAATAATATAGCAATCGTACATTTTTACTGGATTTAAAAAGGAATCTGAGCTAACAATATATTAAACATCAAATAGATCAGGATGTCACATAATGGTTGGTTTCCAAAGCTAGTCACGTATGGCATTGGAGAAAAATCAGTTGGTAAATAAAGAATTTTAATGTCAGCTCTCATACATAAGAATGTTAAAATCCTATAAAAAGAAGTTAAACAAATTTAATTTTTATAGTTAATATTTTAATTATAATCTTAAAAACAATTAATTTGGTCTTTATAACGCTAAATGATAAGATTGATTCAGGGTCTTAAATTATGAAAATCCATTTAAATTTATCAAAAATGTGCAAGGACCTTAAAAAATATGCTTTCAAACAAGTTGATAGATAGATGCGGTGTTGCTCCTTTAAAATGCCAACAAGCCTACTTTGCAATTACCCTCAATAACAACATAAAATCTAGACTTCAAATGCCAGTGTCCATGCTGAACTTTGCAAGAACATATTTTACATGTATAGATGGAAACTGTAAATTACTTTTCTATATATAAATAATATCACACGAAACTGCGTGATTCGACTACTGTTTTGCGAAAGAAACAAACCTCTGCTAATTTATTTATGAAAAGATGTTAAGTTTGATGCTAACTCTTTTTTCGTAAATAGAATTTAAAAAAAAAAACGATTTTAAAATTTAAACTTTTATCATTGTATATAAAATTTGTTTGAATTTACAGTTTGTTTAGAGTTACACTGAGACCAATCATGGTTTGATACTCATTTATTTTTTAAATAAATTAAAAAGGGCATCGTATGCTAGTATACTATTGAATAGACCTTATGACACTATACATGACCACATATTCTGTATTTGAGATGCCCATTATTATCTCATACTCATTTATCAATAACTCATCTCTTACTCAAATTGTTGACCGGAAAAAAGAAAGACGCATCGCTTCAATTTATAAAATGACTCAACATTGTGAATAGTTAGCATCATGCTTTCGCAAAAATGGATTTCATAATTTAACTAATTCTTTTATAGTTTTTTTTTTGGGGGTGGGGGGAGACGCTAACCGTTAATTCTAAGTACATTTTTTATTTTTTACCAAAGAAAAAGTTAAAAAGAAAAAGGATATTATTTGTTCTTATAAATCATTTTGAAATAACGGATTGAAAGAAAAAGCAACTTCAAATTTTAATATTGTTACAATTTTCCATTACGAGATTTTGCTAGGACAAATATTTTCTAATAAATCATATTCAATGTTTATTTAATTGATGTCTCAAACCTAACATTAAAAACAATGTCGCACATTTGGCTTTGACGACATCAATGAAAACTTTTAAATTTAAGTACAAAATGATAGAATCAAATCACTTGTGATTATTAACGGGGCGCCGGCTAACAATTAAAAATTAGCACCACTATTAATAAGTTATGAAGAAAAAAAAGTGTGAGATTCTTATATAGCAGGTGTGTATTACATATAATATATATTTGGCGTTCTACTTTAAAGTTAATCAAAAAACATATTTATTTTTCATGTTACATGTCATATTATGATTAACTTATTTTACCCTATATGACATTTGTTAATGACCAATTAAACAAACAACACACCTTAATCAAAAGATAAAACGGATAATGATTCCTTACAATTGACATTATTAAAAGGTACCCAGCCAACTTCGTCATCACAATGTTTGAAACAAAATAGAATACGAGTGTTATATCTTCCGAAACAGCATTACTCCTCTTACTAATAAATTGGATACTGAAAGTGAAATAAGGACGTGCTCCGAATTCTCCCAAATCCAGTACATACCATTCTTCGTAAAAGAGAGACATGGTCAGATATATTTCAAATTGGATGGTATTAGAAGCTTCTTTATGGATTTGTACGGTGTCCCTACCCTTTATCATCTTTGGATAAATTTCAACACAAATTTGCTCATCTGTTAAATTCTTTTTTTCTTATGATAATTGTATAACGCGAGATTAAATTCAGGGACTTTTGTTGATGGGGAATCAATTTATATATCCCACTGTAAATACTCATATTTGCTGAGAATAATAGTTTTGTCCTGACCATAGTGTAATGGTGAGTATCCCCCACCTTATAGATTTATTCAACAAAAAATAATTAGATATCTTCGGATAGTCTCTTTGCTAACTGTTTCAATCCTTTTACTGCAGAAAAAAAAATTGGACAAAATAACAATAGAAAACACCCATATACAGATAAAAATGTGATCTGTTCTTTAACTTGGTATTCTCTGTGCATGAAGCAGTGACTAAATAAAAAGCTAAACTCTGAATGTCACTGTTTTTTTTTTTTTTTTTTTCTTTTCCCTTATTGAGTTTTACTCGAAACAACCTCTAGTTCTCCCAAAAACACAATGGCTCCTCAAGGCGGAACCCACTATCAACTGCACATAAATGCCAAGAAGAAGAATAAGAGCAGAGTACATGGTTTCCATCAGGGAAAAGATCTGGTAGGTCAAACAATGTGTCATCATCATTGGTAGGGCTGGGAGAACTTGAAGACTCTTGAGTAGTAGTGTCCATGGATAATAGAGTAGAAGATGAAGCTGTTTGCTCCACTTGGCTTGGTTCTGCTTGACAATGCTTGAGTACCTCAGAGGCAGTGTTGGCTGCCTTTGCAGCTGCAGCTTGAATGTCCTTTGGAGATGTGCTTGCTGGCCTTGGAAGCTCTTGTGCCAATTCAGGGAAATTGAGGTATGCTGAATGGCCCTTTATGGCTAAAGCAGCTACATCATGTGCTCTTGCTGCCATTTCTGCAGTAGGGTATGTCCCAAGCCATATTCTTGACTTCTTTCTTGGCTCACGTATCTCAGACACCCATTTGCCCCAGTTTCTCATCCTCACACCTCTATAAGTGGGGTGCTTGCCATCACTACTATCACTTCTCTGCCTCTTCTTGCACTCCTTTGTGTCCTTTGGAGGTGTTTTGGGGTCTTGTTTGGTGCATGAATTATCTGAGTTTGAAGTTGATGAAGATGTTGCTGTTGCTGTTGTTGGTGATGAAGAGGTGGAGGAGGAGGAGGTAGAAGTGTTGGTATCATTAATGGAGTTTGTTGTGGGGGTGGGGGTGGTGGTGGAGGTGGAGAAGGAAGATGTGGCAAACAAGTTGTCCTGACAAGCATCACTTTCCATGTTGATATGTTTTCCCAAGGTAGAGGGTTTCCTTTGATTAGAGGTACAGAAAGAAATGAGTGGGAGGGTGCATAAAAATAGATAGAGCTGTTTGGCTTTTATGAGCCTTCAAAAAAGAAATGTGATTTATACAAAGAGGAAAGTAAAAAAGAAAAAAAAAAACCAAGAAATTAAAGAAAAAGAAAAAGAAAAGAAAAAGGAATATTACAAGCATGGGCTCCATAAAGGACAAGAGTGCTACATTCAGCTAATTTGTTTCCCATGTGGGAATTGAATATCGTGAATATCTTAATTTTATATATTAATTTAATGTAACTTACCTTTGGTCTTTTCTAGTGTCTATATTCTATATATAAGTTCATAATTTTCCATTCTCCGCTATTTTTACATGTGTTTGCACAGTTGGTTCTCCTATTAAGAACAACTCCTCTGTGTTACCTGTAAGTGGTAGGTAGGCCCTTGGCAATATTTCAACCATGATTTTACATGAATGGTCCATAATGATATTCCCTCTGACTTATTTATCATTCTGGCTTTTGATTTTTTTTTTTTCTTTTTTTGGTGGGAGGGGAGGGGAGGGGGGAGCTAACCCGGCCTCGTAAAATTATTTAATAGTATCTCAACTTTATATATAACTTATATATGGGTCTTTTCTTTAATTTCTCTTGGTCATGAATATGAGCTTTTATTTTATACAATTATTAGTTAGCTTAGCATACAGAATCAATGCCCCTCAAAATCAAATTTTAAAATCATCAGCTTGTTGGTATGTCCTCTTCAACTTGACCCAATTATATGTCTTAACCTGATCTGGCCTTCTGGTAGGGATAGTTCCAATTCCAGGATTGTTATTAATGTACAAACTATTTTTCTCCAGTTGTGATGACTTAGCACAACCAATCGAGTCAGGACTATTGTCTCACAATCTCTGGAGGAAATTCTAATAAACAGATATTTTTGAATACCTGTGCAATTCACCAGTTGAGGCTAACCACGTGGGTTTTGGTCCTGAGGGAACAAGACAACAAACGCAACACACATAAATAGGACTATTCCAATTTTGCCTATAAAAACTCATAATGTTTAATCACAAGACAGTAACATGTATTATGTATCTATATCTAACTGTCAGTTGTTATACTTTTATTTAACTATTGTTGAAATCTACATTGACATAGCAAAGCTTGAGAGGTGGAATTGCTTTAACACAAACATGGCTGACATACACATGTTGCACATGCTTGTGGGCCAACGTTGGGTCCAAGGCCAGTTTTAATGCCCGAAGGGTCAACTATGCAAAGCGTTTCTTTCCACTCTAATTCTTACGTTTTCTCGTGCGGATATCCAAAATTAACAACAACATCAAATCCATAATGAGAAATTTGGTGGTGTGCAGTGAAGAACTGCAGGAAGATGGATGGAGTATAAAGAAACAAATGCTAGGCGAAGATTTACCTTAAACAAAAAGTTCTACCTAATGAAAAAATGCGGCTATGTGCATTGAAAGGATAAGAAATGGAAGAATTTTAACGAAGCACAAGAAGTTAACTATGAAACGACTTTGACAATTATAGTTAATGGGGTAGGTTCAACAATTATTCGTTACTTCAACGATTATATGAGTGTGGATAACTTCTTGTACTGTATATGGTACTTCGATTCTAGAGTTTATTTTATTCTGGAAGGTAGGGCAAATGTGCCTGTTTCTATCTTGTTAACGAGGTATATCCATGATCCCCTTGGTCCCCATTTTGTGTTCCATGCTCCAAGGAGGAAGCAGAGTTAAACCTGAAAGGCAACAAGGCCCTTGCATGATTTCCTAACCCAGCAGTTGAATAGGTTTGATGGCTTATTACACAAAAACAAGACTGTACTAGTAGGGCCCACCCGAATATACATATATATATATATATATATGTTATTTGGTACAAATATGCTTTGGTATGAATTTGATGAAGAGTGTTAGTAGGCGCTATTTCTCATTCACTTTCTTCCTCTTCTTGTTTTTTGCGACAAAACCTTGATTTCTATTAACTAATTCTCTTTTCATACCTATTTGTATAAGTTCCATTCGTGTTGAATAGCTTTTAGCTAATCTAAAAATTAGCAATTTAGTCTTGAGAATTATACACTAAACCAAAGCCAAATTCAACGAGTTTGAACAATGCAGGTGTGACACTGGGTACGGGGTATAATAAAACTATGGTTAATCAAGTCCATTATAGCCAGATGAAGGATGTACCTAAGAAATTTCCTGAGGTTATTTGTGATCCTTGCAATTTAACGTGGCTGTCCATGAGCATTGTTTTGATCCTCAATGAACCAATGAAGCATAGTGAGATTACTGGTCTTATCATGGCAGCGTGTGATAATGTGGATGGAATAATTTCCCTGGGCTCTACCAACGTATTGGTGGTCTTTGATTCAGCTCACGCGATGACACAGGTTCTATCAGTAGGGAATGAAAGTGTTTTCTCGAAAGGATATTGAACTGAACAAACTACGGGTTTAAAAGTTCAATGGTTCAATTAGTTTAATCGGGATTCAATTTAAATATAATAAAAAAATATAATTATTTATATAATAGAAAATAAATAAAAATATTAACGATAAATATCAAATTTTACTGTATAATTTATAAAAGTGGATATCTTTTCGACAAAATAAAATGATCTTCTTTTTTATTATTTATTTTGAGACTAAATAAATTGAATTTATTAAACTTGCTAACTTAATTATGCTAAAAGTCATCATTGGCCCAAAACCTCAAGTCTAATTCATTGAAAACCCTAGACTTCAATAATCAATTACTTTTCCTTTCATGCACAACTAAAGAGCCGCATAGCCACGCACTTAACACAAAAGTGAAGAAGCACTCAAGAGCTGCATGGCCCCACCAATTCATTTTCCTTGTGCAGGTTGTAGAGCCGCACAAATACGGTACAATGGAAAGCAATGCGATATGAAAGACGTGTTGCCCATGGCACTATAACAAAGAGAAGGACTGAGTGTAACTATTGGTAATGACCTGCGGCTTGGAAGGAGTAGTGTCAATGATTATTGGAACCTCCTTGCGCGACGTTGCAAAACTAAGAGGAAAGAGCACCATTCACCTAACTCTGATATCTACATTTTATTTTTTGCCAAATCGCTGGACTGCCTAGACCACTCAGCTCAAGTGGTTGGGCAATTTTTTACCGATATTTTTGTTCATTGATTTTTATGAGCTAACCGGACCGGATAGGGATCCGGTTCCTGGTTTAATCGATTGGACCAGCGGGTCTGGTCCGATTTTCAGAACACTAGTTTCCTCCTTCTATTGTTCTTTGAAGCCATGGAAGTTACAAGAGTGGACCTTCTGACGGTATTCATGGGTTGAGATTTTGGGCGTTCCACCGTGCGCTTGGTCGAGTTCGAACCTCAAACGGATTGGAAAACTTTGGGGTAAGGTCATCGGCTTTGATGAGCGTACGGTAAAAGTGCGAGAGTTTTACTTGAAACTCAACAATTGGATCCTCATCAGTTGCAAAGGCCACTATTGTGAAGTTGCGATTAGGGAGGTGCCAGTGTGTCCATATACTCCTTGCTCCCTTGTGAATTCCCTGGAAACAACAGTGTGGGTCGATTTTCCGGCAACAGAAGATGGAGGACACAGGTGGCAATGCAACGGTCGTCCAATCAATAACGGAGACCAAGAGCCACCTCGGGTACGAAGCTTTTTGGAATCTGATATGCACCATTGTCTTGGAAACAATTCCAAGGTAAGTGGAATTGACGGACACGAGGGAATCATTGGGAGTGATCCACCCATGATTAATGAAAACAGGAAAAGGACACGTGCCGTGCAGACGATGACTTAATTTTGCAGAAGTTAGAGCTAATTTGGGCCTTGATAAGTTGGGCCTGTTGCTTGGATTGGAGAATCTGAATCTGGATGCTATGGTAACTGATCCTGTCTTGCGTCTCAAGCCTACTCTCGTGGAATTGGAGCATGGGCTGTTGAAGACTTACCAAGTAGAAATGGACAAATGCATTCTGACCCAGAGGTGGTGTTGGAGGCTCCGCTCATATCAGTTTGCCCCAGCGATCACGACCTTGTGTCTTCCAAAAATACTTGCAATGATGATGTTCTTCTAGTAGGTTCGATTAAAAAAGACAAGAAGAAACAGAGCCTTGAAAATGAAAAAAAGGAGTTAAAAAGCTCTGGCATCAAAATCAATCGAAAAATCACAGCAAAAAAAAAAAGGAAAGAAGAATGACTACGACAAAGCAATGGATGACTGTCATGAAGCATCTGAACCATATTGCAATTGAATCCTATGAGGAAGCAAAGGTCACTTGGGCCCTGGGTAAAAAGTCTTGGCCTATGTGCAGAGACTGATGAAGAAGTAATCCAAGCTTTATTTGATGTTCGTAACGGCAATGAGAAAGAGTGATAATTTCTTGTTATTGACGTAAGAGAGGTGGCAACTATGGCCTTTAGTTTTCATTACGTTTTGGACTTTTTTGCCTTTTAAGAGGAAGGTCTTCTGTGTGGCTCTAATGTCTTCGTTCAGAGCAAGTCTTCCATCTTTGGGATGTGTGAAAAAAAAAAATACACTATTTACAAGTTGCTCCCTAAATTTGATTATTATATAGTTTAAGTTTTAAATTAACGAAATTCATATCAACTTAGTCCTTAAAATAATTTGGTGCCTTGATTTTTGAAACTCATTTATATATACTTGTCATGTCTTCACTATATATTTGATTTGATCTATGTTAATTGCTTTAACTAACTGTCACGAATGACACTAATACTTTTACTTTGTGATTTATTATGAGACTAAGATCCCCTGTAATTTTTTAAAAACCATGAAAGATTCAAGTCTTTAAATTTTATTTGTTTTATGATAAAATATTCGAGTTAAATATAACTCAATAATTTTTGCTTTATCTGTGTTCTTCCTGAGCTTTGAGTAGTGGATACTGTTTAGACTAAAAGATGAATATTCTCCTCCCTTGCTGTATCATGATACTTATAGGGGATCGTGTGATCTTTCATTACGATGATTATATCACTTAGGGCTCTTGATTAAGGGATATGGAGAAGATTTCAGGCTAAGATTCAGGGATTGTCATAAATTGAAAGAAGGGAGAACTCCTTGTGTTGAGTTGTCATTGAGGTGGAGGGGTGGAGGGCGGACAGCAAGGAACTTGGGCCAATGTCCAGGCATTTGAGATTTCCCTTCCCCTTGTCTGAGCTTGGGGGGACAATTAGGATAGGGTCGAGAGGGAGATCCGTTTGCTGGGCTTCAAGCCAGTCCACAAGCCTTCTTAATCTAAGCTTGAAGAGCAAAGGGGAATGAGATGATTGGAGCTATTTACTCGGTTTTGGACTGGTTTAATATGTGAACGTAAGGGGTGTTTGACAACCTCAAAAACTTAGATAATATAGTATAAAGTAGAACCAGTTATATTAATTGGTATAAAAATAAACTAATTTTTTATTAAATGTTGTTTGGTTCAAGAACTTAAAAATTAGTTTTAATATGTGTGTTCTCCTTCTTCTTCTTTTTCTTCCTTGTATGTCATTAAAAAACCAATTTAGCGAACAGTGGTGATAGGCAATGGTAGACAAGGCGAGCGGCAATAGCAGATGGTGGCAGACAATGGTGGACAATGTGGCCATCAATGGTAGGCAGTGGCGGCTGGCGATAGTAGGCGTGGTGGATAAGGTGAGTGGTGGAAAACGATAGTGGCTAGCGATGACAGATAGTAGCAAATGGGATGAGTGGTGGTAGTGGATGGTGGTAGACAGTGATGGACGATGTGCCATCAACGGTAGGCGGTGATGACCGACAACGGCAGACAATAATGGATGGGGTGGGGGTGGAAAATAGTGGTGGTTGGGAACGAAAGACAATGGCAGACGGGATAGGCGGCGACAACAGATAGTGGCAAACGGGGCAGGCAATATGGCCATCAGTAGTAGTTAGTGGCGGCAGACAATAGTGGATGGCAGCGATGAATAGTGGTGGACGACGGCAATAAACGGATGACAAAGTCAATGGAGAAACAATTAATTGGTGTGAAGTGAGAAGATATAAGATAGAAGAAAAAAAAATTGGAATGAAATAAAACTAATTTAAAATTAATTTTTTTAAGAACTGATTTTACATTCAAATTGGTTCAAATAAAAATTAATTTTAAAATATTTAAATAATTATCAAATAACATTTATTAAAAATCAGGCCTTATTATACATAGTTATCCAATTTTTTTAGTTTGTCAAACACATTCTAAAGGTTATAGTTCTTTCTTGAATTATAAAGAAGTTCAATGATCCAAATCCTTTGGTACTTGATCTGTTCTTGTTCTTACGGGGGATTTGCATTGTTCATGCAATGTGCTTGGATTCGTAAGGGGGAGAAAAAGAGAGGGGGTGGGGTTTCAAATTGGCTTTTTTCAAATGAATATGAGATATTACGGTTATTTGAGAGCATCAACCAATCTTATTTGAAAGCTTTTTTTTTTTTTAAGTTAAATTTAGCATTGTTTAAAAAACTTGTAGTGTATTCCCACAAAAAGAAAAAAAAGAAAAAGAAAACTTAGTGTAATGTAATTTAGTCTCTCGCTATGTTATATCAACAATTATATGAATATTAATATAAAGAATGTAATTTAAATTTATTGTTAAGAAAATCTTTTTTATACTATTATATGATTATATGTTTACATATAATTAAAATTATTTAGTATAGTCTCATAAAAAAAAATGTAGTATAGTCAAACTCCTTGAAGATATGTTAATACATAATTAAAAATATTGTTATACTTATTAACATATATAATTCGTATTACTAATCATAACAATGGATTTACCAAATAGGTGAGTTAATTCAGCACAGGTTGCACAGTATGGATTTTCATACTCATGATAGGAGTTCTCCGCGTCCCATCTTCAAGTCCCGAAGGTCTTTCTAGCGAATCCCTATACAAACTGCAATTACATTAATGTTAGGCAAGCCACATATTTGCCTTTTTTTTCTATTAACAAGATGTTGATACGAGTAAAAAGGGTTTAAGTTTTTTAAGTATGAAATTTGGGTTCAATTTTAAAATTTATATATATATAAAAAATATTGTTAAAAGGAGTCTTCGATTGGGCGTCTATTTATGCCTCAGAATATTTGCCATTTTCTTGCCCTCTTTGAATATCAAGAATCAAAATCTAATAATTCGCTTTTGGCCCGTAAGTATCTAACCAATCGTCTATTCAAAAATCCGATTTATATATTATTTAACTTGTTCGTGTTCCTTTCACCTAAATAATTTTTCTCTTTCAGTGTACATACAAAGTTAGTTGTCTTTGTTTTCGCTTTTATTTTTCTAATACACAATGATGCTATTCGCACCATATATTTATAATTTATACAAACATAAACGGGTTTAATTGTAAGAAGTATTTGATTTAAATTTAATTGAAAAATCTAAATGAGACTACTGGATTCCAGATATAATCAATATGTAATTGTGGCACTCTCATTCTTCCTGCACACAATCACCGTTTATTCAAAAATAGCTACCTATTTAATAAAAATAAAAAAGTAAAAAAACCCCTCTTCCACGCACTAAAAAGTTTAGGAATTAGTTAGTATGAATGATAATATTAACAACCATCGCCATGATAAATAGATCACACTTTTTGGAATTTTGTGTTATTCCAATCATTGTCAATTTGATTCTTGTAATTAAGTCTTATATCACGATTAATTATTTCAAGGTTTCATATTAATTCATTTTCTTCCAATAATAAAGCTCTAGTATATTGACATTTTCACAGTATTCGCGCCTGGATTTTATAATTTTGGAATTTTCAAAAATCACGGTTGGTGCATATGTAATGATTGAAATTTGAAAACAATGTCCCTAATGGTAATATCAATTGAGTGTGCCTTATTTGTTATTTGAAGACGACAAAAATTGTTCCCGTAATCCATTCTCTCTAACAGTGACAAGCAGATTGGGGAACAGAAAAGAAATAAAAGCAGAATAATATAAATAAGCAGGGATATACATGGAGAATAAATATTTCCAAAGGGAAGAGAAGGCCAGCCAATGTGCCAGTGCGCTGCAAATTAACAAAATACATCTTATTTTTAGTTCACATTTCATTTTGAAACCTTAATCACATTAAAAAGTCTTATCATACATTTAGATCGTTAGTTTTTCAATGCTTGCTTCAAACCTTTCATTAAGAAGTTAAAAAGTGAAAATAGTGTTTGTGACTATGATTAATGTAGCCATTGATTCTCCAACACATGCATGATTCATCAAGGTCGATGATTCTTGAAACACCTTATATCTGTGACTATATTGTTTCTCCAACTCTTCAGTGATTCAATAAGATGGTCAATGATTCCTCACAAATCTCTATTTTTTTTAATTATTATTATTATTTTGGTTTCTAAATTCTTCACAAATCTTTTTTTTTTTTGGGGTCGGGACATTCTTCACAAATCTTAAATAATGTTAAACGTGGTTTTATTTGGGCCACACGGCCATACCCACCAGTCAGCAGGTACGTCTCACCAACCTCATGGCCCCCAAAAAAATAGAAAGTCTCATCAACCTATAAATTGGGCGTAATAAATATAGAGTAGAATAAATACTACTAGATGATTTCTCCAATTCTTTTCTTATTTTTTTATTTTTTCGTTCTTTTAGGGGGTAAACTAAAATTAAGAGGAAATACACGTTTCAATATATATATCGTGATGGTTGCAAACCAAGTCTGTTAACTCATTTGCTTCTTTAATGAAGTTGCCCTCTTTCTTGTTCTTTTTTCTTTTTCTTTTTCTTTTTTTTTTGGGGGGGGGGGGTTTCGAATGTTGTTTTTTTAATTTAGCAAAGGGTGCATAGTGATAGAAGATTAATACAATATTGTCTATATTTTGGAAGACTGAAATAGATGTTCACTCTTTAGACCTGTAGTTTTTTTCATCCATTTTTCAATGGAAAACATATGTTAAAAGAGTTTATAAAGCTCTTACTAGCCAGATCTGAAGTGTGATCATGCGTATTACTCATGTTTTCATAACAAAAGTTGAAACGTTGTTCAGTAACATGAGAAATTCTTGTTAATCAGAAGATGTTAATAATGCCACCGAACGTTTTGATGTTTATTAAGAAATCAATAACTGAAAATCGTTAACGAATGCGTAAAGTGCTATCAGAGCCATTATTTGTACTACGTCTAACTGATAATATTAAAAATAATCTTTGATTCATTCAGCGGTATTTTTTATCCGTTTGGTACATTAGCACTTTCATAAGTTATATTTTGTATGTCTGTTTGGAATGCAGGCATTTTAGAAATATAAAATAGTTGAGAATTCAAAATCTCCAGAGTTTTTTGCATCAGTGCCTTATGTATACACGTTTCAATTTTTTTTTTAATTATTAGATGTAAATTTTTGAAAACCTGAATTTAACATTATTTAGTTAATAAGGAAATATTTGGTGCAGGGTGTTACATCTCTCTGCATGTGAAAACTTTCCCCGTATGATATAGGAAACTTTTTTTTTTTTTTTAAATAACCTTTCATTGATTAATAACTAAAGATGATAGCCTGTTTATAACAGGAAAATTAATAGAATTTAATTTAAATGTACTGACAGTTTTATATCATCAGCCAAAAGAAATATGAAAAGTGTCAACTCATACAAATAACTATCCATTATAATGAGGGACCCACCATGATGTCTCACTTTCCCTTATTTCTATTGGTTGACAATATAAAATAGTTTTACACTGTCAGTGTATATCAATTAAACTCAAATTAATATAACAAAATTCCATCAAACATAAACAAAGTCTAAAATTACCACCAATAAAAACTATAAAGTTTTAGATAATGCACAATAGAAGATCAATGATTAGGTATCACACTACAAACGTTAACGATGGCAAAGTAGAAGGAGGGCTGCGCTGCGCCTTTCTCCCACACATTTTGCTTATTTTTGTTAATTCAGGTCACTGGCCCGCTATGATAATTTGGCAATCAACTAAGCTTCATACTACCAAATACAATATTACCTCCATTTCTTATTTTAATACACTGTTAAAAGATTCAGATCATTGCCTTGTAAGTTGTGCCATGTGCATATATAAACACGAGTAATGGTAAATGAATATATTTGTTATGAAACACCATGCTTGGATGGGGTGTGGGGTATGAGTCAGTAAAATGTCCCATAAAAAATATGTTCACTTAACATTACTCTAAACACCAGGCTTTTTCCTAAACTTACTTTTAAAAAAATAATTTTTGTTTGGTTTGAATATGTCAAAAATAAGTTTAGAAGAATAATTTTCATTTAGACAGAATAATGTAAAATTACTTTTAATTGTTAATATAAGAGTGGTAATAAGATTCATTTTTAAAAGGTTTTTTTTATAATGAAAAGTAACTTTAAAGATACTTCTCCCAAAAAGCTTTTTGAAATTTTAAAAGGTTTTCTAAAAAAAGATTTTTACATATCAAAATATATTAGTTATTACATATTTTCATTCTTATTATAACAAAAGACCTTCCGAGCCCTTCAAAAGTATAACCAAATGGAGATTTGATATTTCCAGCATTATCAACACAACACGAATTGGTATAATTGAACTTAGACATCAATTAGCGATTACAAAAGTAAGAAAAATAAATGAATCTTTGGCATATATTATTTCTATTAATAATATCAAATGATAAATACGAAATTACAAACATATAAAATAAGTAATTTTAACAAAATCAAGAACTTCAATCAGAAATATTAGAGATGGAAAACCACTAAACCAGCAATTTAACTTAAATAATTTTAACATACTAGAAGGGTGTACTAGCTTGGTTTCAGTTCAGAAGATATCTCTAGTTACTCTATTTAGCAAGCTTTGCTCCATTGTTTAGATTTCTTTATTCATTGTAAAAATCTGTGTGTTCTCTTTCAGCTGGGAGTAGCAAAATACCATCTCTCTTCACGGATTGAGATCATGTGTCCTATTTTACTGCAACTTGCCCCACTCATATTTTGATAATTGTGACTTCATATATTACCGTTATAATACTTTTCAACACCAACTTTTTTTAAAACTACCCATAATATTACCCATACCAAATTTTTATTGGTAAAAACGAAAATGAAAATACCAAAATGGGACAGAAGAATTGTTTTCCTGTACTCACTATTTAAGTTCTCACTTGGAAGAGCGAGTCCAAAAAAAAAGAAAAAAATCCAGTTGAAATGTTTCTTCACCTTCTAAATATTACTTTTTTTTTTGTTATTTGTAAGATTTATTTTATTATCAATTATACGTGCATTAAAAACTTTATTATGACGAGAATCAACAAGAAAAAGTCTAAGCCTGCTGTGTCAACTCCCATTGGAAGGGCAATACTTCCTAGACAAGGAAAAAGCTAAGGGCTTTAGCTCTTTATTGAGGAATTATCGTACCCTTCTGTTACTAAGATTTTCATAATGCCAAGTACCCTTCTATTTTAGTATGTACACCAAGAGAGACAACCATTTGTGCCTGGCAAGAATCCGCACAATTTGCTAGGTATGATATGACTACGTCAAGATTATACTCGAATAAGTTCTGATTTCTTAGTGATGACAACAGGAGGAGGGAGGAGAAAGTGCACTACTTCCAAGTATTCCTCTTGTTGGTTAGTGGTGACCCGGACAAATTCTAGATGCTGAGGAATTTTTCACATCATAGCGACTCGGTGGTTTTTGTCCTTGTCTCAATAAAAGGACTTTAATCCGAGAATTCATTTTGGAGGGTTATGCCAAAGCCAAGAACTAAAGACTAAAGGAGTCATGCAACTAGGATCTATTATCATCATTGCACACCTAGGGCGGAAAAGCGTTTAATTTTCATATATTAAACATTACAAACAAAATTTAAATCAACTGTAGCAATCTTCTAAGAGCTGTAAATTAAATAACATCACCAAGCGAAACCTAAGGGTAAATTAGGATGCAGTTATAACTGCATTATGAAACCAGAAAATAACCATGCAGAACATTCAAGATGAAGAATAGCCTCTAGCATAAGCTGCACTACTGTTGTGCACATTGCACTCGAGGCATGGATTGCTCATCATCATCATCATCATATGCCTCATGGTATTGGTGTTGCTGCTTTCGTCTCATCTCTTCCTTCATGTTGACATCATGTAGAGTGGTCTCCTCACACTCATCCAGCTCCATATCTGTCAACTGCTTGCTGGACTTCTGAGGCAATATCTTCTCTAATAAACGGCACTGGTCAGGGGAAAGGAACCCTGAGTCCGGGAAATCAACATTAAACTTGATGTAAAGGCGACCCTTCATGAAAGGCCTATTGTGTTGTGGCATTCCCTCATCGTTTATGGCTTTAAATTGACCTGCATTACAAATTTAGAAGTCATAAATCAATAACTAAAATACAGTCATAGAATGGGAATCCAGTGAAGTATAATCCCAAAATTTTTTAAAAAGTACCTGGCTTGATGACTTCCCCAGGGTTTGATTTGATCAATAGTTGCCTCCCATCAAGATGAGTGACAGCAAACTGGAAGCCACAAAGCGCCTCAGTTAAGTTGAGATTGTGCTCAATGTAAAGGTCATCATGCTCCCTCTTGAACCGTGGGTGCTCCTTCACTTGTAGGACAAAAACAATGTCTCCTGTGATTGTGTCAGGCTGCAAGAAGTACACGTACAATTAATTTAAGAAACCACCATGAAGAAGACTATAATGGTTTAACTTCAGGCAATCTTCACAACAAATTAAAACAGTGTCAACTCTATACTGCAATGCTTAATTCAGAACAGTAATATCTCTACTTACAGCTTCATCAGCTTGCCCATCAAACACAATCTTCTGACCCTGCTGCATCCCCTTCTCAACATGCACCTCCAGCACCTTCTTTTCCTGGGTGACCTTGTTTCCTTTGCACTGAGGGCATCTATCTCTCTCGCTAATGATCTCACCTGCATCAATGACAGATGAGCTGTAGGAAATAACACCAAAAATCAACTTAACAAAGACACAGAATGAAGTTTCCATTACCGGATCCTCTGCATTCAGGACAGATGTGTTGCATTTGTTGAAGCATGCCCAGTCCAATCTGCCTTGTTGTAATCTTCATACCAGTGCCATGGCATCCAAAACACCTACCAGCATTTCCACTTTTGGAACCTTTCCTGATTTATCAAAAATTACAAGTAAAACTATTGTCATATAACTGATTAGCTATATACCTCAGTAATCAATAAATTATGTAAAAATACAAAGTAACTAAGAAATATAAATAAGACTGACATGGCCTAACATGCTTAACCAGAGGTGATGGTATGCTAAATATGTCTAGCAAACTTCTTGTATTACCCAGGTGTTTACCATAGGAGGATCGAAAATATTAAGAGCTAATCATAGTGTAAAATATAGTTATATAACTTAGAAATTGTGGCTCACTTAAGCACCATTGATAAGACAGAAGATCTTTTAACATGGATTAGATAAAACAATTGAATCTCTGTCACCCAAATAGATGATCATAACCCTAATGGCAGGACTCTGCATTTATTATGGCAGGAAAACATTTTTAAAAGTGACATAACAAAGTTAATTCACAATACATGATAAAGTCACCATATAAAGAAATCTCACATACATGAGAAAAAAAAATCATTTGTTTTTAGCCTCTGCTTATTTTGATATCATGTCCATGCACATATACTTATTAAATGCGCGTGTCCACTTTTTCCCCCTTCCCCTCAGTGAAGCCACATCCCTATTCCCTAACATCACCCCATTCTCCATTTGGGATTCCACATAACATTGCATCAAAAGAAATATGGAATATGGTGAATTCTACCAAGAACATTTAGCATCAACCTAATAGATTTAATTTTGAGAAAGCAGAGTGAGAGAAAATATTCATAGACTAAACCTAAAACAGCATATGGGGCAATATATTTCTAAAACAATATTTGTATTGCATGTTGGGTTCTCTTAAAAAATGATCAGATGCACACAACATAAGCACGGATAAGTCCCTACCCTTTACATTTCGGGCATAATACATTTCTGGAAAGAGATAGCTTCTTTGTTGTGCCATTATAGACGTCCTCCAAGGAAACCTTTAGAGAATGCACAACATCTTCACCATGCTTTTGTCTTCTGCCTCGTGAGCTACCACCAGCTAAGAGATAATGATAACAGTAATACTGAGTTTGTCAATATTGCAAGATGAATGATTTGCAGATGAAAATGAAGTAACATGAATATAAAGGTAAACATCTCACCACCAAAGCCAGATCCACCAAAAAATGATTCAAAAATATCAAATGGATTATGAAATGAGCCTGCTCCGCCTCCCATTCCTTCTTTAAGGGCGTCTTCACCATACTGGTCATAGAGTTCTCTCTTTTCAGGATCACTTAAAACTTCATAAGCTTGACCTAACTCCTTGAACTGATATATGAACCAGATAGTTAGTATTAAATCAAAAGAAATGCAATGACAACTAGAAAAAGGCACACTTGGCAGTTTTTCAATGATCAAAATTCAATTGCAAAAGTTTGCACAAGAAACTCATAAGTGAACAACATACTTATTTTCCATATAAATGAAAAGACTACAAACTAAAATTATAGCATGCTCAAGCCATCTGCATGCAAGTAGGATTATGAACGTTGATCCTAATACAGGACCAAAGCATTTGCATACTATACTATAATCAAAACGCAGTGAAGAAGCAGTGAACATGAGGCTTACCTTCTCAGGATCTCCACCTTTATCCGGATGGTTCTTCATTGCTGCCTTTCTATAGGCCTTCTTGATTTCATCTTCGTTAGCATTTTTTGAAACACCAAGAACATCATAATATTTGGTGTTATCACTCCTCCTTGGTCCACGCCCAAACATGATTGATGCACCTCAAAAAGCACTACACAAAAAAGGGAAGGAATGAATGAAGAGAAAATAAATAAATAAATAAATAAAATTAACAATGGAAGTCTTCATAGCAGAGCAGTTCACTTTGTTTGCTTTGCATAAATTAACATTTACACGAGACTCCATCTTTACTGGGAAACATATCCAGCCCAAAGACAAACACTACCAAAGATCATAGAACAAATTCTACCCAAGATCAATTCAGAATTATTAAATTCAAAACCATCATAGCAGACTCTCACCACCACATGCTGAAATAAGACTGCTTTATTAAATTCTTATTATCTTCACAGTTAATTGAATCCATAAAACATCAACCACGTGATTAAGTGACAATCCTTATTCCATTCCCAGTAATGAAAGAGACTATTTTTGTTTTCAATACCAAAAATCAAGTCATACAAAGCACCAAAAAGAGAGAGCCCCGGGGGGGGGGGGGATACTAATAATTAAAAAAGTTGATCCGAGATGAACTGAAAACTGCGTCATAAACCTAACAAAATTTCAGAAGAAAAAAAACCCAGAAAAAAATTGATCGAAAAACTAACATAAACCTAACAAAATTTCAAAAAGAAAAAATCGTTAAAAAAAATTGATCTAAAAAGTAAAGCCGGAAATTGACAAATAAAGCAGAATCACTCGAAAATTGAGGATCAATTCTCCGATCGAAGTAGCTCAGAGATCGAAAAGCCGAGGGGATAGATCAAAACCCTAGAAATCAAAGAGGAAGAATTAAGTGAGAGAGCGAACAGAACATACCGAACGGGAGTTCGTTCGTCGTAGGTGTTGTTGGATGTTCTTCTTCCTCTTGTTCGAGGGACAAAGAGAAACCCTCAACCGAAGGAAACAGAGAGAAAGAGAGAAAGAGAGACGAGAGCGATAAACGAGGTTGCTCCCTCCAGCTAGCTCTAGTACTAGGTAGCAAAAGAAAGAGGAAGACAACGCAGGGATATGGATTCGGTTTTGTCAAGCCGCGGAATTGATATTTCCACTCATACCCCCAGTGAGGTGGACCAATAACCCAACTCCCCTATATTACCATAAGTAGGAAGGGAAATATCAAATACCGTAGAGTATTTGCTTAGTACAGAAGGACCCGTTTGGCTGGGATTCGAGGAATTGAGGTACTGAGTGCTGTTTGGACGGCTAAAAACGATGACGCGTCCTTCCGTTGTTCAAAGCCAAAGGCACCTCGCTTCGCTTGTTTTGGTTGGACCTGGACCCATCCCTATACTCTGTGTGTAAGTAACTTGGTCACGCTCGGTGGCGCCAGTTGAAATAATTAAGTTTGTTTTTTTTTTTTTTTCAACGCACGCACGTCTACCTGGGGAGGAGAGAATTTATATACATAAATCAGGTTTTGTCTAACATCGAATCCAGATGCAGTCAGAGAGGGGTAAACAGATCCAACATTAAATTAATGCTTCAACTGCAATTAATTAAGTTTGTTTATGAAGCCAGAAATGAGTTGAAGAAAATCTCAATAACTTTTTTAAGTATAAATGTCATTTAAAAGTTTAGAAATTTTTTATTATTACAAACCAAAATTTAGGCCTTAAAGGTATATTCACGAATTTGGTTTAAAAAGGAAGAGAAAAGAGAAAGAAGGAAAGAATTTAAAAAGATTTCACCTTGCTCATGAGTTCTATTTATTAAAAGGGAAAGGCATGTGAGATTTTAATTAATCCTTTAAAATTTTCCAAAATTCCTATTTAATGATTCTCTTAAATTAGAGGATTTTGTTGAGAGTTAAATTTAATTTATTATTCTATCTCTATTGAAATATAAAATACTACTTTTACCAATCCATTATAATTTTATTTCAACTTCTCATATAAATTATTTTGTATCAACTTCCATTTAAATTTGTTCACTCCTAAAAAAATATTTAGAAAGAAATTATTTTTAAATTTATAAAAATATTTAATATTTTATAAATTTTTTAAAAAATTATTATTACTATAAAATTTATTAATTATACTCAATTATTTTAATAAAAAATAAAATTATAAAAATATATTATAAGCCTCCTATTTTTTTTTCTTCATCAATTTTAAATTTATAAACAAAATTAACAGAAACTCTTTAAAGTCTTTTCTTCTCTTTTCCTTTCTTTCCCTTTGATACTTTTCCTTTTTTTTCTCTCATAACTTATCAACACACCCTAAGTTGCTAGGTGTATCTGGCCAACTTCACTCCATTTTGTACTTAGCCAAGTTAGAACTAAGCCCAAATTATACTGCTTCGGAATTGAATATATTTAAGCTCAACTCATATTAGATTCTTTGAACTTGGCCTTTCTTTTTTTGTTTTTTTATACATTTGCTTTTTGAAACATTAACTCGGCCTATTTCGATATCCTATAACTATAACACATCAAAACAAAACAAGCTTAGCCTGCTAGTTGGGAATAAACGAGAAACGCTTGGCCTCACAGAGAGAAAACTATAACTATGTTTAGACTCGTTAATAGGTTTTTTTTTTTAGTCAATGCTCATTAATGAGGTTTGGACTGGCCCATTAGATGTCCTCCCTCTGTCACAGGCCTATTAGAAGTCTTGAACACCTCGTTGTGAACATCGACAAGGCCCAAATTGCCGGTCTAGCTCATGCCACGCGTCTATCTATCGGTGTTTGGATGTGCTCATTGAATAGAGAGAGAGAGAGAGAGGTACTTTTTTTCAAAAAGTTTTTTTGAGAAAAAATATATCTAATGTTATTTATTTATATTTTTCTAATAAATAAAAATAAAAAATAATTAATTTTTCTATTTTTTGAAAAGCAAGTAAAAAGTTATTTCTTTGAAAAATAAAAATAAAAAAAAATAAAAAAAATAGCCTCAAATTTTAAATTTATTTTTTTATATTATTTTATTATTTTATTCTTAATTTTTTTTAAAAAAACACCATTTACTATATACTAAATTGTAATTTTACGTTAACAAGTTATACCTAAATAATTTAAAATATAAAATAATTTTTATTTCTATTTTTAAAAAAAAATTTCTCCCAAAATATTAATTAAATGGGCGTATAGAAGGATTGCTTTCGGAACCACCCCCAAAAAAACGAAACAAAAAAAAGTCATTGCTGGATCACTACCATATTGGAGTTAACGTCACCTTTGGTGACCACAAAAATACTTGGGGACAAGATTAGTTGACAAGCAAATAATTGCTAAGCGTTTGCAATTTGTCGTGTCAGCACCTTTAGATGAATTAGGATCTATCTTGTGAATTATTTTCATTCTTTGCAAAAAGAATAGTGACTCGCATGCTCTGATACTCATAGAAAAGATATTTGCAAGATGTAGGATCTTATTTGCTGTAGCCTATAGTTTAATTTGTTCATTGTACAACTAACAGATTATTTACGAAGACAAGTGCATCATGTATATAAAATAATTGATATTAATCACTAATCACTAATTATTAAAAATATTAGTATTCATACAAAAGGAAATGATGGCCAATAAATATCCTACTCTAAGGTCTTTTGGTCATATTTTTTTAATCAACTAGAATTGTAAGCACCTAAGAAAGATATGATTTAACAAGAGATGTTAAATTATGCATAGACAAAATTATGAACATTAGCATTCTTTTCTTTTGATTGGGTTTCTTACATATTCTACATACGCATTTTAATTAATAAATATTTAAAACTTTTTAAGGAATATTCTGTTAAGTGTGTTAAGTTAATTACAGTAACATACATGTTTTAAAAATAGATAAGAGAGTCATGTAAGAAAAACATCTTTCAGGATATGAGGGTATAATTTACTCTTTTTTTTTTTTTTATAAGTTTCATATAAGAAAATGACAATATATAGGATTAAATAAGTAATGCAATAGCTTTAATTTTTTTTTTAAATAGCCTTAAGAAGTATAATTATCTTTTACTTTAATATGATAAGTAAAAAAAAGTGATAAAAAAAGAGAACAAGAAGTCAAGAATAAAAGTAATATGAAATAATAAATTCTTTTGCTAGAATTCTAAAATGACATATAATATGAAAAAATACATTTATTAGAAAAAAGAAATAATAAAACATAAGTAATACCCTCTCTGTTTCTTTTATTTATCAGTTACTTTAAGGAAAAAAATTTTGTGTATAACATTTGCCATTCTCATTAAGCATATGTAATTAATTTTTTTAATTTGACCGTTCACAATATTCTAAACATATCGATAATATTTCAATTAAAAAAATAAATTAATTAGATGTTGAAAATTGAGTAAGGATATTCTGAAAATTATTTTAAAACTAAGTCATGATTTGGGATTTTTTAATTCCTATATATATGGCTAAAGTGATAAATAAAAAAGAATACAAAGAGAGTAATAAATTCTTAATATTGAAAACATAAATCAACTTGAAACTCATAAATATATATTCATAATAAATGTCCAATTAAATGAGTTTGAATTTTAAATAAAGCTAATTAATGATGATAAATAAACAAGCTTGGGAGATTTTCCTATAGCTTCTACTTCCTCTATTCTAAAATAGTAGTCGTAAAACAAAATTGTTCTATATTATTTATTATTTTAGAATTTCGATAAAATATTTTAATTATTTTATACTAATTTTATCCTTATCTTTATAATTGTTTTACTCTCCCCCATTACCTTCCATTCGTCTATCATATGACATATATGACTTTTTAATAAGTTGAACAAGGATGTAATTTTTTCATAATTCTTTTTTGAAAAAATTAAAACTATTAAATTGATTTCTTTAACCTTACCTCCTTAAGCAGATTATTATTGAGAAATGGAGGGATTATAAAACAATGAAGTTGATTTTTCCAAAGCTCTGCTACACTTTTGTGCTGGTAAATTGTCTGTATCTGTAAATCCTTGACTGTAATTGTGTGATTGGGCCTCCTTTTCTGTAATTGCACGTATATGTAACTCTTATTACAGTACTTATATTATTGCAATCACACAACTTTTTCTCATGTTTGTTTCTGCAAAAAGGACTCTCTCCTCACTCAATTCCAACTCAGTTTCTCTCTACTCATCATGGAGGGTGCTTCTTCCTCCTCAGGAGCGAACTCAGCAGAATCCCATGGTGAGGCCAATGGTTCAGCAAGTAGCAGCAGAACGAAGCTAGACCTACATGCAAGTGAGTGGAGTCTCGCAGAGAATCGATCACCCGAGGAACTAAGGAGCCTTTTCATAACGTTTTCCAAACAGCACCCTTTGAATGAGCGCGAGATAACTTGGTTCTTTAACCAGTAGGTCCCTTTCTTCTCACTTTGATTCATAAATATAAGAAAAATGTTATTTATACATTCATATTGAGTATTAGATGCCCTTAAAAGGGAATGAAAAATAAATGAAAAAAATTAAATGTTTTTCACACTGCATAAATAGTTCATACTTCGTAAGGTATATAAGTAAGTCTAAATATGATTGGAACTCACAATTCCCTTTTATATATATATATATATATATATATATATATATATATATAGGAATCAAGAGGAGGTGAATTAGTTCAATAACAAAAATTTTAAAATTAAACAAAAAATATTTAAAATTGAAGTTTTGAACAATTAAATATAATAGTGCAGAAAATAAAAGAGATAAATGAAGAGAAGATAACACAAACTATTTTTATGTTGATTCAGTCACAATGTGTGATCTATATTCAGTTTTCATTTATTTGGGATTTTTTTTCACTCTCAAAATTTTGTTTACAATAATTTTGATAAACCTTTTTTTTATCCAATTTCCAAGTAAAGTATATGGTGATTTATTTATCACAAAGACAGCATCAAATCTCTTTCTATTTAGAGTATGTTGGTGGTTTTTTTTTCATAAGGACACCATCAAACCTCCCCCTATCTCAATCAAAGTAAGGTAACCTCACAAGATAGAGATGCTCTTATAGTTGAGCTACAATGAGTTTCAAAAACTCTTAAGAGAAGATAAGTAAGTTTAGCCGCCTATAAGCTATAATAAACAAAATAGAGTAAGGCAATATCTCAATTTTCTTGGTAGAGCTTCATACACTCCTCTTTATTCTTCAAGACTTTATATAGATGATAAGTCATTAATGTCTACTAACCAACAGAGATGACTTTGCCTTCAATTTGATCCAAAGGATTTGTCCAATCAATTTTCGTGTAATTGCCGCTCTTGATACATAGTTGTTGGTTCCTAATCCGTAGTTGTCAGTCTAGTTGCTATTTTTCTCAGCTTTCATAACCAAGCTTGATTCTTGCTATATGACCATTGACTTCATAAATTCCTTCCTTAAACTTGGTTTTTTCAGTAAAAAATATATTAGATTATCTCTAGAAATCAATCATATTTTATAAAGATTTTAGACATTAAGAGTGGAGTAATTTCAATAAGATAAAAAAAGAAATAATTAAACACAACATTTTCTTTTGACAAGAATATAATCAATTATCAAATTTAAACAAATAAATAAGATACTCATTATCAAAACATTTAACCCAACATATATATATATATATGTGTGTGTGTGTGTGTGTGTGTGTGTGTGTGTGTGTGTGGGTTCTGCCTCATTCCATTTGTGAATGTTTGAGCTTTGAGGTCAGGTAACCCTAGTAAGTAGTAACAAGTAATAGCGCCTTCCATTTTCAAGTATTTATTTATGTTGCCTTTCTAATTAATGATGGTTCAATAATGTTGTGATCAGCAACTATGGTCGATGCGTTCAAAAGGTTATTCTGTTCCCGACAGACCAAAACAACCCACCAGTTTGTGGCAAAGTCCTTTTTCGGTTTGCGTCTGTACCTGCAGCGATTTTGGGAAAGGAATTGAATGAAGCGCGTTTCTGGGTTAATGGCAAACCCTTGTGGTGCAGGAGGTATGAATCAAGGAAGAATTGTAAGAACCAAGAGAAGAAGATTTAATGTACAAGGGAGAATAAATATATATACATATATCATATAGCTGTGACTTCATAACTAGTTTGAATTCTAGGGATCTAGGGGTGTCTTATAAATAGATCTTGTCTAAATATTATATGTAATGTCTTGTTTATGTCTTCTATATATCTCAGACTGTGACTATTATCTGTTTTGACTATTGTTTCTCGTATATGTTTCTCATTTTCTCAGTGGTTTGTTGGATTGGATTCCTCTATTTCAATGCCCAATCCTCTCTTTCTTAGGGGTTTGTTTCTTAAAAATCTTAAATGAATAGTTGGGAAATGTCTTATTTTTAAGCTACATTATATATAGTGCGTGTCTTTTCCATTTCCGCTTCATTTTTTGTCCAGTCTACTTTTGCTTATGTTGGTTTTTAATCTTTCAACCCCAGTTACCGCATACATATGGAGCTGGCTTTAGTTTTGATGCAATGTTTGAGCGTAATCAGCGTATCAATGGAAGCATGATATGTGTGTCCTTGCACTATCAACTTGCAATGAAAGCATGTTGAAGTATTAATTTGGTTTTGAATATCGATTAATTTTTCACATGTTATACATTTCAAGATATAATTTTATAAGAAGGTAAAAATGCTTTTAATTTTGAAGCACCAACATATTGTGTGAGTGTGTGTTTGTCCTTTTTAATTTTTTTCCCTTATTGTCTGCAGTTGCTTTAAACTAGCAGTATATCTACACAATGATATATATCGTTTAGAAATTTGACTCGACGCAAATGAACATGTCAAATAAACATATGATTTAAACATTTGTTTTTTGGTCTTGTACATTCGTTTAGAAAAAGGTATGAGGCAGAGAATAATTGTATTTCAACACAAACACACACTAACATGTTGAATGCGTTGTAAATGTGTGAATGTCTGTAGAAAGTAGAAACACGGATGTGCAGTTTTGTCTGGGAGTATATGAATTACTGGAGTTTTGTTTATTGTTAAATCATGAAGCCCAGTGAAAAAAATCTAACTGAAAACATTAGCCCATTAAGTAAAAGAGTCTCAAGACTTAATTATCACACTCCATTAAACTTATCCAGCTTGGCATGTATGATCCATTTCACACTCAATCGCGGGATTTTCCCGTGATATGCCTATAATCACTTGGGGATTTGACATTTTAGATATCATAACGATATTTCGATTCTTAAAAACTGAAAGATTTCAAATGCCTACATAGAAATTCATTTTTTGCACCAAACGTGGCATGAGTCATTTTGTTTTGCTTGTTGAGGATATGTGTAATTTGGAAACTAAATCCAAGCATTTCTGCCCATGTTTAGCATTAGAATTTTGAACTTCGAATATTTGGTTTGGAAAAATGTAAATGACGTTATCAAAGTCAAAAGTTGAAAGCCATCGAAAATTTACTTTTGTATTTTTATCTTCCAATTGGTGCCTGTAATCAACATGTCATGTTCAAGCGTTTTGATATAAAATTCAATATTACAAGAACATCAAGGTTTTAGACAACCTCAATTTTGTCCCGAAAAAACAAAATTCAATTTTGGTAACACTTTCGTGTGTAATTTTTTCCCCCTTATAGCTTCTACTTCTATTTTTTTTTTCTCCCAAACCAAATTTTCAAAGTGATCAAAATCTCAGTTGAACTCTAATGTTTAAAGGCTGTTATGACTTAAACCCACAAAGAGACGCCAACCTAAAGGTTTTACCTGGTGGGTGGAGAACATCCGCAGTTTAAGTATATGTTGAACTTACTTATTTACTCGGTATAGAACTTACAACAAATTAAAGGTACTCACTCATTTGGAGGCAAGAGAACAAGCAAACTCGAGTGGTGCCTTTGGAGATAGAAAACAACTCTGGAAGCACAAAGCCTGAGTTTCTTAATCGTGTAGAATTCTCTCACGTGGAAGGTGAGGAAACTGGTGAAAATCATGTAAATCCTAACATCCCCCTCTCTTTTCTCTCCGCCAAGACAGAGCTACTTATGCTCTATTCTATTCATAATTTAATACTTTGGCCTTGTGGAATTCATTATTATTTTCTTACTTTTGTTATATTTTTTAATGCAATCATTGTCGTGTTAAACTACGGATGTCCCATAGTCAATCTAGCTAGTTGGGTTGAATCAACTTTCATTGGCCGATCTTTTACATATTATAATACAATGAATTGCAATAGAAGCATTCTAATTCAATTTTTCTCCATTTTCGATAATCTTTCTTTTTTCTTTTTTTTTTCTTTCCCTTTAAACATTTGTTGCTTTTGTTTGATCAGTTTTGGGCACTTACTGAAATTGCAACTTTCGACTTTGTATTTACAGTACTCAGTTATCCTGATAGATAGATTTTTTTTATATTTCTTTTTTTTATTGGAAGATTTTTTTTGTTATATTTCCTTTACAACATTTCCGTCAAGGATATACTGTATATATGAGTTATGCTTATCTTCTGAAACACCAAACAAAAAGGCAAAAAAAGCAAAAGAAAACTATAACAAGATGCTGCTGATTTTGGTATTACCTTTAAAAAGTGTAATATATAGTAATGTTTTTTAAACGTTATAATTTGAAATAGAAAAGTTACATTTTATGATAAAAAGTTTATGACATTTAGAGTAATTGTTGTGATGCAATTTGAAAAAAGAAAAAAAAGCACTGAAACTCACTATATGCTGCAATGTCATAATTTTCAATAACGTGATTGTAATTTTTTTATCTCGTGTTAAATCTCACATTATTTAAAGATATAGTCAAGATATATAATCTTTTTTTCTTTTTGGGTCGGGGGATATATAATATTTATAAATACTTGGATATTCCTTTTCCCTTGAATTAATTTTTGAAATTGAATTAAGTCACTTAATTCTAAGATGAAATTATATTCTATTGTATGATTGATATTGGGCCACTTCATATTCCAAGTATTTAGTCCTCAATGTGAGCAGAATATATTAAAACATTCCACATTATTTAAAAATATGACCAAAATAACTATTATAAACACTTATGTATCCCTCTCCCCTTGCATTCATTTTTTGGTTGGAGTTGGGTCACAACCTTAAAGATGTTCCTACTTTTATAAGTTATAATTTATAACTTTTTTGGTAGTCCAGGCATTGCCTCAATTGTTCATACTATGCGTCGGTAACCTCTGGAGTCGTGTTTGACTCCCACCTTTGAGGTCACAAGACCCCAATAGGGGTCATAGCACCCCCTTAAACCCCCCACACCCAAGATCCAGACGAATTCTTCACACACCTTCTAAAATAACGGTTAGATGTGAGAGTGTATTTTATGCAACTACCTATATTCTTCACATCCAAACTTTGAATTCAAGAGGTGTGTGATGCACTTTACTTGTGATGTGCATCACAGAATGCGCCCAAGATCCAATATATATATATAAACTGTACACTAACTACCTTTTTTGGAGGTAGAAAAAAAAGACATTCTGAAACAATAGTATTATTCCTGCACTTCATTTGTTACATTTCCACTCTAAACTTCATTTTCTCACTCTTTCTTTTTTCTCATAAACAGAAGATGTAGAATGTGAGTTCACAAAACCAAGTGTAGAAGAACATTTTTGTAAGTAATTAAAAGCCAAGAGCAATGGATTAATGTTAAAACTTGAAGAGCTTTCCATGCATTGTCGGTACAACTCTTAACAGAACATCCAAGAGATCTTGAGGGTAAAGAAGAAGACTAGTGGAGGAGATCGTCGAAGAACGTGAATCCCGGAGCAAAAGAAGAAGACATTTATTATTGAACACAAATCTTCCCGTCTCTTTTGTTTTTCCGACAGGACATCTCTTGCTCAAGCTTCAATTGAAGTCAAATATTGTCCATTGAATGCTTCAGCTTGATGGGGTTTTGATTGCTTTTAGTGCATGCTTACATTTTTTTTTTTGTTTAGAAGATACATTTAATCTAAGGTAGTATTGGACATGACCTGATGCCCGTATGTGATAGAGACACGATGGAAATAAGGTTTTTACGCATATTATATATATATATATCTTTGCACCAATACTTGTTTGGAAAAAAGATGGAGAAAGAATATGTATTTGAAAGTCTGTTTCTCTTATTTTATTAAAAAGCAATACGAAAATGATGTAACAAAAAATAGTCTAAAAATATCATCGTTTGAGAGACAAAACAACTAAAAATTGATTAAAGATACATTTGGAATAATAATAAAGGAGGAAATGACCAAATTTATTATAAGTAAATATGTTTGAAAATGCTTAAAAAGGATGGAACATTGTGTCAAGGAGGGACACTTTGTTTCTTCCTTAGCATTGAAAGTTTTCAATTTTTGTGCCTCCAAATTTGAACATTGAAGGTAGAATGACATGCATTTTTCTTCTCATCCCTTATTAAGTTTATTAAATAACCAAACAAAATGACGACATGTTTTATATATTTCATTTTACTCCTTGTCTTTCTATTTCACTTCATAATGAATACTCTCTTAACTTTTTAATAACTTTACAAGAATACTTGTTTTGGAAAAAAAATATATAGAGAAAGAACATGAATTTAAAAGTGTGTTTGTCTTATTTTATTACCTAAAAAAGAAACAATGCGAATATTATGTAACAAAAAGTGTTGTAAAAATAGTTGTCTAAAACAAAACAACTAAAAATCACTTTAGGATATGGAAGAATGATATAAGGGTGGAAATGATGACAACATTTATTAAGAGCTTGGAAGTGCTTTAAAAAGAGCTAGAGGGAGCAGAGTAGTAAGAGATGCATGCCTTATTTCTTTCTTAGCACTTTACTTCTTCATTTTTTTCCCTCTCCAAATTAGAGAGTTAAAAATGACACGTATTTCTTTTTCTTTTTCTTTTTTTTCTTTTTGTTGATTAACATGCATTTCTCTTCTTATCTCTAGTTAAACCCATTAAACAATAAAAAAAAATGATAACATGATTTTAATTTATTTTACTCATTTTCTTTCTATTTCACTTCATAATAAATTACTCTCTTTCATAAACGATCTTGCAAATTCTTACACATGACCTAATTAGTAAGAGAATAAAAATTCACGTACCTCATTTTATATTGTGACACTAACTACACAAACATCAAAGACATATAGTTTAAATGTCTATCTTTTGTACATTTCTTTTTTTTTTTTTTTTTGATAGTCTCTTTTGTACATTTCTTGCCATGCGCAACTTGAGGTTTTATTTTGTATCTTTTTTCATTTTGATAAATGGTTTAAACCTGTTTAATAAAGCTCAGGATCCAGCGCTCGTTCAAGGGGAATATATTGAAAAAATCTATATTTAATTTTGTTTAATTGAATGTATAATGCAATCTATCTTATTCCTGATATCATCTGCTTTGGTTAAAGGGTTCCGTTTTCATACACTAAACAGCATACAAAGCTTGATTTTTAATTAAGAGTAACATAAATTTAATTCCCAAATAAACGTGACCAGGCTCCCCGAGGAAAAAAAGAATCTCCACCCTCTACACATGCACATGTTGGCTAGTTTGTGGCTCTTTGATGGGCGTACCTGCTTGCCATTTTTTAAATTTGGATGATGCTTCTTCTAGAAGGTTGGTCTTAAGAGAGAAAATTATAGAGTAATATATGTTATTTGTAAATTAAGAGTGAAAATTACATAAAGATACTTCCTTCATCTCAGAATATTTATCCAATTTTGATATTTTAGAGTTTCAGAATATCTGTCTATTTTTAATATCAAGATAATATTAACTTTTTTTAATTATATCTTTAATTTAATTGTCATTCACTATTATTATAATTAAAATTAAATAATGTATTAGACCAATATACTATCTTTAGATAAGGATAATTTTATCTATTTATATAATTTTATATCACTATCAAAATTAATTTTTTTCTTAATTTACGTATTTTTTTTTTATTTTGGATAGATATTTTGAAACGAATAGAATACAAAATTTTGGCTCTACTCACTACCATTATAATGTTTTGTGTGTATTTTTTTTTTTTCTGACGGTGTTTCACAATGTACAGACAGCATCACTTAAAATTATTATATGTTCTTAGTGATAAGGTAAAAAAAAAAAAAAATTACAATGACTCGTATGTCTAGAATAATGAACGCTAAAGTGTAATGATTTTTTTATTCTAAAAACATCTAAAATTCATTGCCAAAACTTTTTGTCTCAACTTCCGGTTCAATACACCATGGGGAAAATAAGTAAATGCATCGCCATGGTTCCTTGCCGGGGATCGAGACATTTGATCCCACTTGTTGAGTTTGCCAAGATACTCATTCAGCAACACCATGAGTTCCATGTCACGATCCTCATTCCCACACTCGGCTCTCCCACCCCTTCCATGAAAGCCATCCTCAACGCTCTCCCACCAAACATAGACTTCACTGTCCTTCCCCAAGTGAACATGCATGGAAGATCTTCCTCCCAACATTCACCTCGCAGCACATATGAAATTCACCGTGAAACTCTCTCTACCATCTCTTCATGAAGCATTGAAATCACTGAATTGCCGCACTCTCCTTGTTGCCTTAGTTTTTGACATATTCTCAATTGATGCACTTGATGTGGCTAAGAAACTCAACCTCTTGTCTTACCTTTTCACTGCCTCTGGAGCTATACCATTGTCATTCAGTCTTTCCCTGCCAAAGCTTAATGAGAGTGTTTCTTCTGAGTTCATTGATGAATCAACTGAATGTGTGAATGTTCCAGGTTGTGTCACGCCTTTTCAGGTCAAGGATCTTCCGGACCCAGTTCTCTTTGAAAGATCAAGCGAGACCTACAAGTCATTCCTTCGCATGTGCCAAAGACTCTCTTAGGTTGATGGCATCATAGTGAATACATTCACGGATTTGGAAGCTGGAGCCATAAGGGCTATGCAAGAGAACAAAGAAGGGAATAGTCCACGTGTTTATCCGGTTGGACCTATCATTCAAACCGAGTCAAGGAGCAATCAAAACGAGTCAGAGTGCATTAAATGGCTGCACAATCAGCCACCAAAGTCTGTGTTGTATGTCTCTTTTGGGAGTGGTGGAACACCGTCTCATGACCAACTCAATGAGCTAGCATTTGGTTTGGAGCAGAGTGGCCATAAGTTCTTGTGGGTTGTGCGAGCTCCAAATCAAGTTTCTAGTTCCGCTTATTTTGCTGGGCGGAAGGAGGACCCATTACACTATTTGCCTTCAGGGCGGTAAAGCGAGGATAGCGTAATAGAAAAATATTATTTGTATTTATTTTTTAGATTTATTATAGATATAAAATAAGATTGAAAAAAAAAAAAAAAAGACTTATCATTTTATGTCTTTTTATTTTATTATATGTTTATAATGAATCTATGAAATAAATAACAATAAATAATATTACTCTAAATTTACACGCTTAGGATTTAAATTTAGTTTATTTTATTTTATCTCTAAGTTTGAGTTTATTTTTATTTCATTGTTATCTAATAATTAAGTACATCTTCACAGGTTTCTTGGAGAGAACCAAAGGGGAAAGTTTGGTGGTCCCTTCATGGGCACCACAAGTTGAAATCCTTAGTCACGGGTCCACTGGTGCCTTCTTGACTCATTGCGGTTGGAGCTCAACACTGGAAGGTGTGGTTCATGGCGTGCCCATGATTGCATGGCCACTGTTTGCGGAGCAGAGAATGAATGCAGCAACGCTCACTGATGTGCTCAAAGTGGCAGTGAGGCCAAAGGCTGATGAAACTGGCATCATAAAACGAGATGAGATTGCCAGAGTCATAAAGAGGATAATGGAAGGCCGTGAAAGCTCGCAAATTCGCAAAAGAATCAAAGACTTCAGCACTGCTGCTATTGCTGCGCTAAATGAACACGGTTCCTCTTGGAAGGCACTCTCTAGTCTTGTACAGAATTGGCAGAACAGTTACGGGAAAGAGTAATTTGTAATTTTTCTACAAACTGTTGTTAGATATTGCATAATTTCTGGAGAAATTGTTTTTGTTATTCAAAGGTATCTAGGAACTAGGATTGCGTTCGAGTCATTTAATAGTTCCTATGGAGCTTTTAAATAACTTTCAGTATCAGTGAATGGTTAAGATATATGTCCGTGAAATTATGTTTCTAACAAGTTCTCTAAAATCTTCTATATATGTACTTCTATAAATGAAAAAGCCATGTAAACCTTGATTCAAGTGAGTGGAAATGCATGAACAAGCAGTTCAATAAACTTATACATTTAGGCCTTCATTGATATATATTGCCATGCATTAGGCCTAATAACATAAATCTATATTATTAAACCTATTGTTATCATAAGTTTGGTGTAATATGTGGTTACTTATTTGTCTATTTATTTTTGAGTTTAATTAAAATGCATTAACAGTATAAAATTTTTTTATACTATCATCCAATCAAAATCTTTTATTTGTATGACCATTCAAGTAATGGATAATTATATCAAAATTTTTTATTGATGTGGTAATATATGATTGGATATCTGTATAAAAAAGTTTTACACTGACAGTGTATTCAAATTAAATCTTTTATTTTTATCACTGTTTATATGATAAACTTATCAAATATAAATGGTGTGAAAAGAGAAATATTCTTGTATAAATATATGTGTATATATTCCACAAAGTTGTGCATGGTATTTACATGAAACATTTTCCATGGAGTGGTAACGAATTGACGTGATGCGATGTTATTGTATTTTCACCCAAAAATTGATGGAAATTAGGATGGTGGTAATGAATGAAAATTGGCCCACATCACATAATTTCGTATGATAACTCTCTCTACTAAAAAGTATTTTCATATTCACACGAGGTGGGTCGTCTCACTTTGCAAAAAATAAACTAAATTCCTATTGTATGATAGAAAGCTAAGCACACACTACCAGCAAGTAACAAGCAATTAAAAATTTAATATTTTTATGATGGCGAACTGTGCAAACAGTAGTTTATGCTATATGCCCTCTACTCAATAAATCACTAGAGATTTTTCTCACCGGCGGTTTCTTCTAGTAGTATATTTTAACAAAATTGCGTTTCTACATCTCAAAATAGCGTAACTACTATGAGAAGTTTGATAGCAAAAACACCAAAAGAACCTTAATATTCAAATCCTATCCCACAGAAGTTATATACAACTAACACGTTACTGTTGCTGAACCATTAGACCCACACAGTAAAACACGCGTTGCATCCTTCAACTTGTTTCACACTGGGTCCCGATTTTACAACTTCAAGTTTTATTTTATGGACTAGAAAAAAGGTGTGTGTATGTATATATATTGGACAAATAATCTCTGAGTTAGTGATGAGACACGTGGGGCTTTTATGGCTATATATTTTTAAATTAATGAGAAGAGGTGGGTATAGACGTCTGTTGCTGAGCAGGCGCAGTTACGACCTAAGATCACACCTGACACAGTCTGGCATCTTAATATCAAAATATTTATTCGTAGGTACTATTGGCTGTTGAAACATTATTAGCACTTAGACGATACATATGGTGGAGGTTGGTAGGCAGCGAAGATTTCAGGGTAAAAATTAAACAAAAAAAAAAAAGGAAAAGAAAAAATGTTGTGTTGTTGTGTGAAAGGAATGCTGGCAAAGTGGCAAGGAACATGAGCACTTGGACGATACTGTTTGTTTTAATTTTTTGGAGGAAAATTTTTAAAATAAAATCTTTAAAAAAAATTATTTTTAAAAAAATAATTTTTATTTGATTTGAATATGTCAAAAATAAGTTTTGAAGAATAAATTTTATTTAGATAGGATAAAATAAAATTAATTTTGATTATTGATGTGAGAATAATAGTAAATTTTTTTTTTAAGATATCTTTTGCTCTAATAAAAAATAACATCAAGAATACTTCTCCTAAAAGACTTTTTGGAACTTCAAAAAACTTGTTAAAAAAAGGCGTTTAGATATTCAAATATATTAATTATTATAATTTTTATTCTTATTTTAATAAAAAAACCTTTTAAACCTCTTATAAATATAACCAAAAGGACATTAGAGGACGTAATAACACAGAATTTTCAATGGAAGCACTTAAAACAGTTGTTTAGATGAGTGATGAAATAATTGGATTAATTTGGGAAGGAATATGTTGACTTTGATCTGGAATGTCTTATGAATATTGAAGAGGAATTAATGGATGAAAATATTAAATCAAGGTTTCTTTCAAAATAATGGAAATAGTTGCCATTAGCACAAAAGTAATTAAGCATATATATGATATGACTTGTACAATAAGCTGCTAACAATATAACAGAAAAGATAGCTGCCCTCCGCAATCTGTGTACAGAATTCACACACGATTTGAAATCAATGGTCTTAAGTTTTTTATAATGACGTGGAAAACGATGGATGAAAAGATTTCACCCATGTATTTAAAGGCTGTGAATATTTTGTATAGCCTTTTTACTATGAAGAAAATATAAATACCCTTATTAGAGGATGATCCAACATAGTCCAATTCAGAGGCCAATCCAGCCTGGTGGCCTAAGTTATAGATGACCGTTTCTGAGAACGTTTTAACTTAGTATTTAGAATATAATAATTTTGAAGATTGTAAATAATTATGTCTGTTGGCGCTAAATTAATCTTTAATCTTTCAGAAGACATTCATTCGGAAATTAAAGATTATTCAGCGCACTATTTTTAGAGACAAAATTAAATAGATTAATCAGGAGTTAAATTAAAGGTTAGAGAATATATAACAATATAAGTGAGGTTTTGGAGTCATGGGATCAGGTTTCGAATTACTAATACTGGCAAGCAAGAAGGAGAAAAGGAAAGGTCCGGATCCACATACCTCCGTTTCTTTATGATTTTGTTGCTACGCAGTCGAGACCATTCATTGAAAAAGATTTGTGAAATTTCATAAAAGTTGAAATCTATATATATATATATATATATATATATATATATATATATAAAGCCTGAGCGTTCTATAGCTGCCTAAATATTCAACTGGTGGAATACATTTTTATTCAAACAACAATAGTTTCTACATGCCGGTCGATCATCACTCACATGTTTTGCCATTTCTGTGCAAGACTAGAGAGTGCCTTCGTAGAGGAGCCATTTTCACTCAGAGCAGCAGCAGCAGCAACACTCAAGTCCTTGATTCTTTTGCGCATTTCCATGCCTTCATCACCTTCCATGATCCTCTTTATAACTTTGGCAATTTCCTCTCTTGTTACTATGCCATTTTCCTCAGCCTTTGGCCTCACTGCCACTTTGAGCACATCTTTGAGCAATATTGCATTCATTTTCTGCTCCGCAAACAGTGGCCACGCAATCATGGGCACGCCATGGACCACACCCTCCATTGTTGAGTTCCAACCACAATGAGTCAAGAAGCCACCCGTGGAACCATGACCAAGGACCTCAACTTGTGGTGCCCAATATGGAACCACTAAGCCTTGCCCCTTGGTCCTATCCAAAAAACCTGATGGCAAATAATGCAGTGGGTCTTCCTTTTGTCCAACAACATAAGCAGCATTAGCAATTTTATTTGGGGCTCTCACAACCCACAAAAACTTGCGTCCACTCAATTCTAATCCAAATGCTATCTCATTGAGTTGGTCATGAGAAAGTGTTCCACCACTACCAAAAGAGACATACAACACAGATTTTGATGGTTGATTGTCTAACCATCTTACACACTCATCTGACTCATTGTTTTCCTGATCACTTCTTGGCTTGGCTTGACCAACGATGGGTCCAACCGGGTAAACAGAAGGAGTAACAGTGTTGGGTAGTTCTTTCCCTTGAAGAGCTCTCATGGTCTCTACTTCCAAATCGATGAAGCTATTCAATATGAGGCCATCAGCAAAAGAGACTCCCTGGCATGCACTAAGATATGATTTGTAGATTTCACTTGATCTTGCAAATTGAGTTGGGTCTGGAAGATCCTTGACCTTGAAAGGCACGGCACAACCTGGAATATTCACTGTTTTTTCGAAGTCTAGAAACTCGGAGGAACAAGTCTCATCGAGCTTTGAGAAACAAAGAGAGTGTGATAGTGATGCAGCTCCTGAGGAAAAGAAAACGTAAGACGAGAGGTTGAGTTGCTTAGCAAGATCAAGTGCATCGACTGAGAAGACGTCTAGGACTAAAGCAACAAGGCGAGTGCGAGAACACAGTGAGCTCAGTGCTTCATGAAGAGATGAAAGAGAGAGTTGAACTGTGAGCTTCATTTGCGGTACGGGGTGAGGGATCTGAATCTGAGGAAGGTCTTCGACGTTCACTTGAGGGAGAAAAGTGAAGCCAATGCTTGGTGGGAGAGCGTTGAGGATGGCTTTGGTGGAAGGAGTGGGACAGCCAAGTGTAGGGATAAGGAATGTGACATGGAACTCATTGTGTTGCTGAAGGAATCGCTTTGCAAACTCAACGAGTGGTATCAAATGGCCCTGTCCAGGAGAGGGAACTATGGCAATGCATGTTGCTTTTTTCTCCATGATAATATTGATATGGAGCTTGAGCTGAATTGTTGTTGAAGACAAGATATACATATATCGAATTCTCTTGATGAGCGGGATTGATTTTTGGGCCAGAATAAGACGGAATTTAGGAAAATAAAACTGTGTGAGAGATTAGCCCACGTCATTCCTCTACATTTTGGAGTAATTTTTTGTAAATGATAAATGGTAGGAATGATAGAGGGCATTACTATATAAAAACAAAATTTTATTTATACATTAAAAATTAGGCATCTTGTAGAAATTTAAAAAAAAAAATTTAAAATTGTTTTCTTTTAAGCTCAATTTTCATGAAAACTTGTGCCTTTATCTTTTCATTATATTAATGAAATGTCTATTTTTAATTGTTTAAATAACATTTCTGATGGGGAAAAAAACAAAAACTCCGGGGTAGTCCAGCTCCATTTATGGCTCAAATCATGTGCATTAAATGAAGAAAAGGAATGGATGGACGTGGTTTAGAACGATAAAATGCGTGGCAAGCACTTGCGTCACACGATAGTGCTACTAACTTGCTGTTTTTTTTTTTTGGTGTTTGTGTGTATGTGTGGGGGTGGGGTGGGGTGGGGGATTAAAACACCGTACTACGACTATATCCCATTAATAGTGCATGCTACCTCATGGCGACGCGTTTTACAGAGCCAATGGGCCCAACACCATAGTACCGCACAGCGGAAGAATTAACCATGTCTCACCCACCGACGTGCGGATCCAAAAAAATTATGGAACGGGAATAAGATGATTATCGATTTATAAAACACTTATATTATTTATATATTAAAATATAAAGTTACGACGCAACGAAGTCAATTTAAATTATTATTAATATAAATTATTATATATTATTATCTAAATCTAAATTATATAACTATAACATAAGAACTAATGCTATATTATTATTTTAATTAATAAAAAAAGGACATTTTAAAGAAATTAAATAACAGCTTGTGGAATAAGAGTAATAATAGACACTTTTATCATTATATATAAATTTTAAAATAATTATCATTTGAATCAATTGATTTTAATAAAATTATAATATATAATTGAATAAAAATTTTAACACATACAATTGATGACAAACCAAAATCAATTCTTTTAGACAAAGATTTATTAGATTAACAAGTGTACGGCTATAAAAATACGTATGCGTCCTGTGGAATAAAGTGCCATGGACCTTTACCAATGGCAAGAACTATCTCGGCTTGAAAGCCCTGCTAGCCCAGCCCGTTTATCCTTTAATTTTTTTTACTTAGCAGTCTTGAGAGCCTTGACATGGCAGGCCGAAGCCCAAGCCCATTTCAAAGAAAACCCCTGCAGCCCATAACCCATTAACGATGACTCAAATCAATCAATCAATCCACCACCGCCGCTGCACTGTCTCCCTCTCCTCTGCCTCGCCGCTTGACGGTCGTCCACCGCCAGCAGCCACCGCCCTCTGCCGCACCAACTGCCTTCCAGGTCTCAACCTGTGTTATTGCGTGTGTGTGTGTGTGTGTGTGTTATAGTTGTGCACAATCGGCAGCCAATGATCTCACATGTATGGGATTACTGCTGGCTCCAATAACTGACATCTATTAATTGCCTAACAACTTTTCTAACTAATCTAACGGCTATCCCTGATGAAAACAGCTTGTGTTTCTGTGTACAGTAGCATAGGATGAGTTTCATTTGTAATATATTCTTTGTTGAGTTTTTTCAGCTGATGCAAATTCTAGTAGGTAAAATAAAAGCTTGCAAATTAACAGCTTCTAGCTTTGTGCTTTGCAGCAGAAAATTTGTTAAAAAGGAGAAAAAAGTAAAGCAAAATGAAGATTGTTTCAGTTGCACGTAGGTCATTAAATGGTGTTTTGTCGCATCAGTTTCGTCAGACCAATTTGCTCAGAAGTCTTTCCACATGGTCGTTTCCAGGTACTCTGTATTTGTTCCCATTTTTTTTTTTATTATTATTATTATTGTTGTTGCTGATATTTGAAGAGATTTAGATGTTAATGGTTTAAATGTAAATATAATTTATGGTAGAACCCTATGACAATGGCTGATCCATGTAGCCAACCCCACCTAGTGGGACAAGGCTTAATTGTTGTTCTTGCTGATATCTGTAGTTGATTTTTTATTATTTGGATGTTTACATTTGGGTTTCCGTGATCTCTGTTTGAGCTTGTGAATCTGTTTTTTGCTTCACGCCCTTTTTGTGATTAAAATTTTGTCGGTAATTGAAAGGGATGATGAGGCCTCTGTGTGTGTGCTAGATGCCTCTTACCATTGTTTAAAGTTTAGAAGGTTCATAAGCATGAATGTGATATAATTTTGCATGATGTTTTAACTGTAGTAGACTAGTAATTTAGCCAAGTGAAAGCCTTTGTTTCGAAGCCGGCTAGTGTGTGACTGTAAATGATGCTAAACAAATCTAGTGTTGAGGGACAAATTTTTTGCGATTATATCTCTGTGGATATGTATACATGCCATATGTTGAAGTTTCTTTAGTTGAATGTGTCTTTTTCAGGCATGAATTCTTGTTAGCTATTATTTTATGCTCAAGTTCGACAATGATGATAATATATTGTAGAAGACGTGGTTATTAATAGTGAGCTGTAGCGTTATACTGTTGTGCTATCTGCTACAGGTCTAGTATTGTGATTCCCAATCATGTGCTTTGTTTGCTATTGGGAAAACTCAAAATTCCTAAAGATCCAGAAGTACGCATGGCCCTGCTTTTAGAATGGGGTTCTAAACACAATGCGATGTAAAAGAGCAGTAATAAAGTAAGAGTAAGATCTTAGAAATGTAGAAGAGGATGAGAATGATGAAGAAATTTGCTTATATTGGTATTGTACCTCTCTTTTCTGGGTTTATAATGTCATTCAAGCAGAGGTTCAGCTCAAAGAAAAGAATACACTAGTTCTCTTACTCGGAATTTTGGTCCCTTTACAATGAACCCTTTGGCTATTGAGAGGCAATGCTGAGGAGAAGGGTGGCACTAACGACAAATTCCTCTGTCCTCAACCCCCTTTTTCCATGTCACTCTGCAACATTGTGCGCATGTCTTGTGCAAAAGTGGCTTGTACTATGTACACAGTGGCATGAAGGATGACTGTTATGATGCGAAAATCTCGGCTAATAACTCAATTGTCAGGTGTTGGATGTCAAGCGTCAGAGGCAACGTGACTCATGGTTCTCATCGATGCTCTGGACTCTGGAGTGTCCATTTCACCCTGAGGTGCCTTGCTTCCAACATGCTCTCGAGTTAAGGGAGTGTAGCACTTTGCCTGGGCGCTCTCTCTCTCTCTCTCCTTGTGCTCCCTTTTTTTTGCCTTGAGGTGAACTTTGAGGGTAGTGAAGGTCCCTGGGGCGCCCCTAAAACAATGTTAAGTCTATATCTTTTTTCCTGTGTTGCTTCTCATCTGATGATAGTAACTGGGTAACCTCTGGATTTGCTAGCATACTCTGACTTTTCCAGCAGCCCAAAGTCTATCCCTCAGGTTGAACATTTTGTCCAGTGACAAGAAGAGAAGAGTTAACAACACTTCTGAATTTTTTATATTCACTATATGGGTGCGTATGCCATATATGTCTAGGTAAAACAAAGTGAAGTAATTATATTACTGGTAAATATTCAAAACTGGGGAGATTAGTGTAATGTCTGAAATAGGAAGGAATGGAAGTGTAATTGAAGCAAATCTGTGGGGATTTCAGCTTTTGATATACTCAGCTGAGAACTTCATGTGTTCTGTTATAATGGACTTAGACTTGCTTTGTTAGGATGTTTCTAGACTTTTTCTTTTTCTCTCTTTCTTGCAGATGGTGGATTTACTTCTTAATTTTTATGAACTTCTTGCCCGATGTTTGAGCAGGTAATGGAACTGTTAATCGGCAGACTAATAATTCAGAGTCTCCTGAGGAGTTTGAGCAACGGATATTTGGTGATATTCCTGGAAGCGATTCCAAAATTGATGCCTTTTTTGAAAAGCTTAATCGACAGGGAAAGGCTCGAGATAGATCTAGTTCCGTAGGGATGATGAATGATCTAGAAGAAAGTTTTGACACATTATCTGATGGAATGGATGGAAAACTGAAGAATGCTGCCACATACTTTGAATTTGATCCAGAAGAAGTCGATCAAGAAGATTATGCTTTTCGATATGATGCCACTTTTTGGCCTGGTTCAACGTATGACATAAAGGTATGTTGAATAGCAACACTCATTCCCATAGATATTACTGTTTTTGTATTTTGCTTTAACTTTCTGTGTAGATTTAATTTCTTTCTGATCTTTTTTGTTTTGTCTTGGCCATGAGGGTGTCATTAAGTTTATGACTGAATTAATCTTTGATGTAGTGATAAATATTCTGGTGATAATATTGATCATTTCGGTTTATTGCAAAGTGAGTGGATAGCTGTCCTTTGCTGACTAGTTTTGAGGAGTTCCCTTTCTTTGTCTCTGTTGTCTTTGTTGAGGATTACTTACCTCCAGCCTGTTGTATCGATATGTCTTTCTTTCTCTAATAAAATTTCTTCCTTTGTATAAAAGAATTCAATCTATTGCATTGAAGGATTTAAATTACATGAAATAACATATGGTCATTGGATCATTCAGATTCAATGCTGTTAAATGCTTCTGAGCCTATCGTTGTTTTTTTTCTTCTGGCTGATTTAAACTATAATTGCTATGCTTATGTCTCTTATTCGCTGTATGGTATTTACGACCTTTTTGGTGTTTCATTTGTATCAAGTGTATCATAATAGAGATCTGATCTGCACAGTATCTTTCTTCATACAGGATCTTGATCTTACAAAACCTGGCGTACGCAAACCTAAACCAAGGGAGGAATTCCGAGTAACCACCAAAGAAGTTCTTAGTCAAGCAGATTTCAGGGTTAGCACTTATAAATTCAGTTGGAGTAGTTCCTTTATAATGATGAGTCTGTATCATTGATGTAATTACCATGCAGTTCTGACTGCTATGGTAAAGTGAAAATTGTCTCTTTTTCATTTTTATATATAACTATATGTTATAAACTTATAATAAACATCCGCATTGCTGATCCATATCAGAAACTTGTAACAAATACAAATACAAATAAAAATACTGTTAATTTGTTTGTGGTTTGTGAGTTGATCTGACCTAGTGGGACAAGGCTTAGTTGTTGTTGTTGCTATGTGTTGTTTGTTGCAGAGTTATTGGAGAGAGATAAAGCTGTAATGAATAAAAACTAGATGTGGCAATTGCAAAATATTAGGTCATTTGTTGTGTAAAGAGCCCACCATCTTGTTAGGATTGTTAGAAATGGTGTATGAATGGGTCAACTGTAACTAAGATAGTGTCTTAGCCTCTCCCATATATGTATTATTATTATGACAGTCGACAGTGATTACTTGCGTATGTTATTCAGTTGCTTTGATTGATGAAATGAGCTCTAAATAGTGTGCCTTAATCTTTAGAGCCAGTTTGATATCACTTTAAAATTAAGTGTAAAAAGTTCAGCTTACAGTTTTCATATGCAACTCATACCTAAATTTTTCCCCTGTCCCTTGTTATGTTAATATACTAAATTCATCATTGATTTATGGGTAATTCTACTTTTCTGTTGTGTGAAGGCCTATGAAGGTAAGGGAAATATTGGTGACAACTCTCTTTAGCTATTTTAGCTTTTGCTTCATTCTTGATAGCAAGGTTCCCCTGATAATAAATAAACTCCCTCCATTAATGCTATTTTTGGAATGTCTCTTAGTAGTTTTGATGTTTATATGCAGAATGTAAGATTCCTGGCAAACTTCATAACAGAGGCTGGAATAATTATTAAGAGAAGCAAGGTAAATTGTAATGCACTGCTGGGGAGTAGACTGGGTAAGGATGAAGGAGTAAAGAAGGAAAAACAAAGGATGAGGATGTTTGACAATTAGAACTGTACTCATTTTTTCCTTCCTCTCCTTTTGTCCTCACCCTGCTCCCCTGCCTCTGTCGGCAAGCATATTATGAGACTTATTTTAAACTGTGGGATCTTACCAGCTGTTTCTTCTTGTTCATTGAGTAGACTGGCATTAGTGCAAAGGCTCAAAGGAAGGTTGCCAGGGAGATTAAAACTGCCCGAGCTTTTGGCTTGATGCCTTTTACAACAATGGGTACCAAGCCGTTTGTTTCTGGGCAAAGTATGGAGAATGTTGATGACGATTTCGCTTACCAGAGATATGGTGGAAACACACGCGCTGAACCTGATATGGAAGATGACTGAGGGTAGATATAGATGCTTATGCTGCGGGGTTGAAGTAGCATGCATCACCTAATCTACTTTTTAAACTTTTTTTAATGTTTCCCTCCTGCTCCAAGGGTAGACCTTCATTACCAAGGTGCTTGTGTGGTTTATACTAGTATAATTTTCTGAAGCCACATGGTATTATTGACTTGTATCTGAAGTTTTCAAGGATTGTCATACCGTTATTTGAGCTAGAGGTGTAGAAATTATGGATCTAATTGAACTAGTAAAAATGCAGGCCTGTTCTTTATGTAGATGGTACATACGGAAGTCATTGTTTGTGTCATCAATTCTGCAAATAAGTTATCAATTACCAGCCTGTTTTGGATTTTAATGGGATAAATTTCTCATATTCAACAATGTCGTGTAGCATGTAGGTTTATCGTGCTCGATGATTGCGATTCTGACCTAATATGAGCTGTTAATTGTGTTTAGATTTATGAGTAGTTACTAGTCGCTTGCTTGCTTATCATGTTACTTTCATCTCATTAAAGATGTAGGAACAGTGATGCAAGTTAGGTGTTTTAAAACTGAAATTTAGTGTTAATAAAAAGGACAATTAGTACGACAGAATTGAGAATGGTACCTCGCCTCCTTGAACAAAAAATTGATGCCAAGACTTCAAAAATCAAATACCAAAATATATATGGCATGAAACGGGCCATTTTGAAAAATTTATCCACAACAAAAATTGAACCTTGTCAAAGAATAATAGTCCATTCCTACATATCAATTTTGAGTACTTTTTCTTGAGAATGAGTTAATTTATTATCTATATCTGAATGCTAGATCTTTTTTCTATTAATATAATTAGTCTTTTGTAACTGACTTAATTTATTATTTTAGTCTCTTTTTCGATCGCCAATTGTCTCTCTTCTTTTTTCTAATAAAAATACATAGTTTTTCTTTTTTAATATAAATCCGTTTTTCAAAAGGCTAGCTAGCCCTCAACTTTTCTTTCCTTCCTTCCCAGCCCAAATAACGAAATTTACGTCAATTTATAGAAACTCCATGCAGCGTGGACACGCTACACATTTCGGCTTGTACATACTGCACGTTAAATTTTATCGTGTGTCATTTCTTCTTGGCATGCCAAACATTTTAATGCTTGTCAAGTCCTTCTCGCCAACCTATTCTTTTTTGGCGTGTGAAACTTTCTCTTCCATTTTTCTTCTTGCATTCATTACCTTAAATTTATAGCTATATCTCACATTTACTAGCATCTGAAGGGAATTGGTACTTAATCACTTCGATGCTGGGTTAAGGGGAATATCTTTTCTGTGCTAAGGTTAGAATCTCATGCAATCTATTAGACCGACCTAGCATAGATAACTGAAAGAAATTATTATTGTTATTATTATTTTTAATTTAATTAGAGTTCTCCGTTAGTTCTATTTTTACTATCTTTATACTTTCAACATCTCGAAAGGACATGAGTCGGAGTGTTGGACTATGGAAGACCGCAAACAAAACCAAACGTGTTTGTTTTATATGTTTCAAAACTAACTATTAAAATCTTTTGTGTTTTTCGTTGTCTTTTGAATTGTTTTTAAGTTGTGTTCTAACATATAAGTTTTGAGTTTAATTGGTATACACTATCCTGTTTTACACTATTAACTAATAAAAATAGGGGAAAATGAGAAATTATGATGGACCCCTCATTATAATAGGTGATTATTTGTATGAGTTGGCATTTTTTACTATTTTTATTGACTGACAGTGTAAAACTGACAGTGTAAAACTATTTTACACTGTCAGTACATTTAAATTAAATTCATAAATTTTTAAGACTTGACCAAAAAAAAAAATGAAATTGGTTATAACATCTTGTAATATACCTAAAGCCCGCACTAGTAACTTTTGCGGCTCGAGATGCGATACAAGTGGCAAAGCCAGGATTCTGAATTTGGGGTGCCAAACTCTACTATGACATATTTTAAGTGGATCAAATTGTTAAATCGCATAAAAAAATTTGAAGGGAAGTTTTGACTCTTGAGGGTTGGGGTTTCCTGCCAACGACCGTAATAGTTAATAATTCACAACGTTTCAGTACTATATTATAGCAGACATTGAGACATAGTGCCTTATACTAGACAAACTGCCTGCAAATTAAATGAGGTAAGAGAAATAATGGTGAAATGTGCAACCTCGCAATCTCGCTATCTCACAACTCATGTTTGATCCACCAGAATTTCCCCCTTCCCTAATTAAAAAAAAAAAAAAAAAAGAAGACAAATTGCATCATATTAGAGAATATTGAAACAAAACGAGATTAATTGCTGCAAATTAAATACAAGATAACATGATAATGCTAACCGAAAATCTCATGATTATATATGCCATCCAAATTCTTCCACTTGAGTCCTAACTCAGTGGTTGCTCTAGTGGAAGACCCCTCTTCTTTGAGCGCATCCATAGCCGCATCCTTAAGGTCTTCCATCCTTTTCCGAATTTCTTTGCCTTCTTTGTCTTGGATTAGACTCCTTATGACCTCAGCAACTTCGTCTCTCTTCACTAAGCCATTTTCTTGAACCCTTGGCCTCAATGCCACCTTGAGATCCTCACTTAACATCACTTCAATAAGTTTTTGTTCAGCAAAGAGTGGCCAAGCAACTAGAGGTATGCCATTGACAATGCTCTCAAGGGTGGAATTCCAGCCACAATGAGTTAAGAACCCACCCATAGACTCATGACTCAGGATCTCGATTTGAGGTGCGAACCACCAAACCTTGCCCTCTAGTCCTCTTTAAGAACCCATTTGGCAAGAAACTCAAATGTTGATCATGATCAATTTGTTGTGCACCAAGATGGGGCCCTCACAACCCATAAAAATTTTATTTTTTGTCCGCTCAATTCAAGCCCCAATGCAAGCTCCACAAGTTGCTCTTGAACAAGGGTTCCACCACTCCCAAATGAGACATACAAAACCGACCGAGGAGGCTGAATATCTAACCAACTCAAACATTGATCTGACCCCTTTACCTTACTACTTGAACATGTCGGAACAGTGGATCCAACAGGGTAGATTGGAGGAAATTTGGCGTCTTTCTTCTGCATAGCTCTTATTGTACCACCTTCCAAGTTTGTAAATGAATTCAGTATGATCCCATCTGCAAAATGAAGTTGCTAGCACACATAAATAAACGACCTATAAGCAATGCTGGATCGATCTTCAACCGGGCTTGGGAAATCACAACCATGAATTGGAATGCATCCAGGAATTTTGATTGGTTCTGGCAAATCTCTAAACTCACATGATGTGGTCCGATCAAGGTAAGGCAAATATAGGAGTAATGATAGTGACAATGCATTACCAGTGTAGTATATGTAGGACAAGATGTTGAACTCTTTAGCAACAGAAAGTGTATCTGAAGCAAAATAATCGGCAACTAAAGTGACCACCCTAGTGGTTGATGAACATAGAAGAAGCCTAATAAGGGCATCACGGAAAGAAGGAAGACAGTGTGAAACAGTGAGCTGCATGAGGGCTGCGGGGCTAGCACCTTGTCGAAGATCCTCAATGTTAACTTGAGGAAGAAGGGTGAAGCTCATGTTGGAAGGAAGGGCATTGAGGATGGCTTTCATGGCAGAAGATGGTGGTCCGAGTGTGGGAATGATGAACTTGACATGAATTCCTAGGTGAAGTTGTGCTAGCCTCTTGGCAAACTCCACTGGTGGCACCAAATGGGTGTGGCCAGGACTGGGAACAACGATTACACAGGGTGCTAATTCTTCCTCCATGGCATGTAAATTAGAATGCATTAATCTGGTTTAAAGGCAAATGTGTTTTCATTTATTTATGGGAACTGGAATAGTAATTGTCTAAAACCAGCTGTGTTACGTCATTCAGAGAAAAAAAAAATTCAAGTATATGTAATTGATGTTTAATGCATTACCATGAAAATAGTGCCTGGATTAAGGCTAAAGAGTGAAACTTTACATATGTAATGGATTTTTTCATATTAAAAATTCATATGATCTTGTTATTTATTATTTTTTATTATTAATTAGATTTTTTTTATAAATTCTAGACTTGACCCTACCTTCCTAATTAATAGTAAAAAATAACACATAATAAGATCATATAAATTTTTTATATGAGAGGATCTATTTTCTATTAGCTTAGCTTAGTTTTTTTTTTTAAATATTTTTTTAAATGACAAATCATAAATGATAAGAAAGGTGATAGAATAAGGGATAGAAGATCTTGATGCAAAAGTTTTACTCAATGTGTATGCATAGCTATTTATATTTAGAGTCATGATTTTATTATTACTATTATTATTTGACGTGTAGAGTTATGATATTTTTATAATATAATGTATTATTAAATATAATATCTATCACATTAATGCATAGAATCTATACAATATTTATATGTCTATGGCGTTTCCCTAACTTCTATGGCTAAACCATTTTTTTTCTTGCAAGGCATTCAGTAGGCGGCGTAGGGCGTTAATAAGAAATCAGATGACAACAAAGAAATGTCATCAACACCAGTTGGCAGTTGCTTATTGATGGGGAACGTACTCAATATGTTATTATTGTTTTTAGTTTTTCCCCTAATTAATATTCCGTCAAATGTACAAAAGAAATACAAAAAACAAAAAAAGTCATCCACCAAAGCCCTACCACCTTTAGATGAATTTGACTTCTCTAAAGTGCATGGCAACCATCGATGAAAAAAAAAAATTAATAATACAAATTATCTCATGTATGATAGATAATACAAATGTTTATATTTTTTTAAATTTTAAATTTTAAATTTTCCATCAATGATTAACATCGCGCATTTTATTCTTTGAAGTGCACATTTCATTTTGAAAGAGTCAAATCTCTTTTAAGCTAAAACCAAAGTCATTCTCTAGCTATTACTACGAGAAGGGATACCAAAGATCATTTCAGTAGGGTTGACACATTAGAAAATCATGGGAAAGCAACTTTTCATATTATTGAAAAGAGTTTTGCTAGCCAACCCGACATAATTGCCATAGCCCATAAATCACTTGCTTGATGCACATGACATGACAACAAACTGTCAATAATATTGAGAGAGGAACATGACGTGGAGATCTATAACCATACATACGATGCCACATAAGTTGGGCACTTCAACTTCGAGCAAATGTTCGGGCTGCAAAGCATTTTCCTATTGAAAATGAGGGCGATTTAATTAATCATGGTTTACTCATGCCATTATTTCTCTCAATATGAAAGATGTTACAACTATTCTTAGAAAGTTATGCACGAAAAATAATGTTATTCACAAATCATATAGCTATAGCAGACGCTTGGAGGGCTCGTTTCTTTTATTCTCCATCACACTTTAACAGTGTATTTGGTTGAAATGATTTGGGGTAAAGGAAAAGGAAGGGGAAGGAAATGGGATGGAAGGAAGTTGATTTCCCTTATTTGGTTTGGAAAGAGTGATTGAACAGTATACAAAATTCTATAGGTCCACATAAATAGTATCCAATTTTTTTCCATCCGTTGGTGGCCGGAAAAGTGGGAGAGAGGGGAATGGGTGCATTTTGCTTTTTTTTCATTATTGCCTCTAACTTTATATGAGAGAGAGACACTAGATGAGATGATATAGGGAGGGGTTTAGGTTGTACAACACCACCGAAGATGTTGCATAGTCCCTCCTCTCTTTTATTTTAATTTTTTTTCAAATCAACACTTATAAAAATTTTATCTAAATAATTTTAATTTCTTATCACTATATTATTAAGTATAAATATAGAAAAATACTTAAAACACAAGTTATGTAAAATTTTAAATTTTTTCATTTTACTGGTATTTTATTCTAAATAAATATTTTATTTTAAATAGAGTATTAAATAATAGCTAAATAATATTTTTGATATTGTTTAGTTGATAAAATATATTGTTATGTAACTTAAAATCTTAGTTTTATTTTAAATAATTTCAAATAATTTCTTTTCTATTAATATTAGATTGATTTAATAGGTTAATATTATTTTAAAATATTAAATTAAAAATGGTGAAATTTTTTATTTTATGTTAATTAACATAATTGAAATACTTTTTTTAACAATATAAGGGTAAAATTGTTATTTGGCAGTATTACCTCTTTCTTGCCTTTCACTTTTCTACACAAACAAACAAGGAAAAATCATTTTCCTTCCATTTTCATTTCCTTTTATTTTTCTTTCATCCAAATATACTTATGAAAAATATAAATCTACCCTATTTCTTTCCACTCAACTTCTTTTCTCTTAACTTCTTTCCTTCCAATTTCTTTCCTCCATCCAAACACACCCAAAAGAGCTTGCTTTTATAGCAGCAAGTTAGCTAGTCAAGAAAGTCAAATTCTGTTTAGATAAGCTTCTCATTAGTTTTGTAAGTTTGTTTGCTTAATTTACTCATGTGCAGCTGTCATGGTTGTTGCAAATTTTGTTAGCTATTCCTTAGGCTGCACTTGTAACATATTACACTATATGTATCTCAGGTATTCATTAAATACAACAATTTTGAATTCATTTCCCTTATATGGTATCAGAGCCACTTGCTTCATAGCACCTCTTGATTCATTCATTATGTCTTCCCCTGCTGACTTAAACAATTCCTCCCTTGAAAACACTATTACTTATGATCCCCTGGCCAATCCCAATGCTCCTCAATCAGTAGTTGTACTCAATGTACAACACTCTCTCAAACTCACTAGCACCAATTATTTTGCTTGGAAGGTGCAAATGACTGCACTTTTCATTGGTTATGATCTTGTTGGTTTCATAGATGGCACCAACACTTGTCCAGCTACCAACCATGCTGATTATGCATATTGGTGCCGCCAAGATCAGCTTATTCTCCATGCTATAATTACTTCTGTTGATCATAAGATCATCACAATGCTAGGCAACGTAAAGACATCCAAATAGGCTTGGGATGTTTTGTACAAAGCCTTCAGTAGCAAGACAAGGTCTCGAATTCTTTATTTCAAGGATCGGCTATCCAGGTCCTCTAAAGGATCTCAATCTATCACTGAATATCTCACTTGCATTAAGTCAATTGCTGATGAATTGCCAATTATTAATGTCCCTATTGATGAGGATAACTTAGTCATTCATACGTTGAATGGCCTGGGAGCTGAATACAAAGAAGCTTCAGCGACTATCCATGCACGTGAGAACTCTATCTCTTTTTCTTTTGATGAGCTATATGCAATGCTCATTGATTTTGAAAGTTATCTTCAGAGAGTTGATTCTCTCTCTGAGCAGTCTATTGTCATAATAGTTAATGCTGTTCATCGTGGGAAATAATCTTCCTACAGGGGCCCACCTCATTCTCAACATGGATCTTCGTCAACCCGTGCTACTTCCCCCAGCAAATCCAAAAGAGTTGTTTGCCAATTTTGTGAAAAACCTGGGCACACTGCCAAGGTATGTTATAAGATTCATGGATATCCACCAAAGCAAGGACCTAAGCATGCTGCTCATAATGCACATGTCTCAACATCTACTGCCAATTCAGACTGGATTTTGGACTCTGGTGCCAGTCACCATATTACTAATGATCTAGATCATCTTCATCTGACTACACCATACAATGGCAGAGATCAAGTCATTGTTGGTGATGGTACTTCTCTACCTATCTCTTCCATTGGTAACACTCACACTTCTATACACTCACATAAACTTAAACTTTCAAATGTGTTACATGTACCTTCAATTTCTCGTCCTTTACTTTCTGTTTCTCAACTTTGTTAGACTAATCCAATTTTAATTGAATTTTTCTCTGATCATTTCTTGGTGAAGGAACTGAAGACAGGAGCCCCTCTACTCAAAGGTCCACATGAGAATGGCCTCTACTACTTACGAACCTCATCATCTTCAAAAGCTCTTATCACCTCCACCCCTACCTCCTCCACTTGGCATCACATTTTAGGACATCCTTCCACTCGCATTTTTAATCACTTGGCATCCCTCGATACAAAGCCAGATTGGTAGCCAAAGGCTTTACTTAGATGCTAGGAACTAACTTTCATGATACATTTGCCCCTTTGTTAGACTTCAGACGGTCAAAATTATTCTCACTCTTGCCTTGTGTAATTCATGGTCCATGCATCAACTAGATGTCAATAATGCTTTTTTTCAAGGTTTTCTTGCAGAAGAAGTGTTCATGGAACAACCTCCAGGCTTCAAACATAATCTACATCCGGATTATGTTTGTAAACTTTATAAGTTTATCTATGGTTTAAGACAAGCTCCCCGTGCATGGCATGAAGAATTAAAGTCCTTCATTAATTCATATGGTTTTGAAATAAGCAAAAGTTCCATCTCTTTTCATTTACTCCACCAGAGGCATTCAAATTTATTTCTTGGCTTATGTGGATGATTTATTAGTCACAGGAAATAATGATACATTTATTGATGCTTTTATTAAGGCCTTATCTAACAAGTTCTCTCTGAAAAATTTGGGTCGACCACATTACTTTCTTGGTGTTGAGATTATACCCACTCAGTCTGGCCTCTTTTTATCTCTACACAAATTTATCAAAGACATCCTAGAGAGGTTTGATATGGCTGAAGCAAAGCCATCCCGAACACCTCTTTCTTCCACTGCCAAATTACAACTCACTAATAGCTTACCCTCAACTGATGCCACTTACTATAGAAAAGTCATTAGGGCACTCCAATACTTAAACATGACTCGACCTGATCTATCATTTGCCATCAATAAATTATCCCAATTCATGCATAAGCCAATCGCTGGTCTTCTTCAACATCTAAAGCGATTATTCAGATATCTCAAATCTACCATCAATTTTGACCTCCAACTGACCAAACCAAGCTCTTATAATCTAGTTACTTTCACAGATGCATACTGGGGAGGAAATGCTGATGATTTTACATCAACTTTTGCATATATCACATTTCTTGGTGGCAATCCAATTTCATGGAGTTCAAATAAGCAAAGAACTATTGCCAAATCATCTACAGAGGTTGAATATAGAGCTTTTGCTGCAGCCACCTCTGAAATTATGTGGCTACAAAATCTTCTCAAGGAATTATATGTTCCTTTGTCAAAACAGTGTATCTTATTTTGTGATAATGTTGGAGCTACTTATCTCTGTTCAAATCCAATTCTACATTCTAGAATGAAGCACATATCATTGGATTTTCACTTTGTTAGAGAATGAGTTCAAGCTGGTCATCTCCTTGTTACTCATGTTTCTACAAAGGATTAGATAGCAGACATCATGACTAAGTCACTGCCACATTCAAAATTTGAAGAACATAGAATCAAGATGAAAGTTCTGGATGGAAATTTCATCTTGAAGGGGCGTATAGCAGCAAGTTAGCTAGTCAACAAAGTCAAATTTTATTTAGATAAGCTTCTCATTAGTTTTGTAATTTTGTTAGCTTGATTTACTCATGTATAGCTGTCACGGTTGTTGCAGATTTTGTTAGCTATTCCTTAGGCAGCACTTGTAACAGATTATAGCTTTAATGAACCAACGAAAAGACTTTAAAATGAAAGTTATTATGATCAATGTCTTATCAAGAAGCACATGCCTATAATAAGTGTGAAATTATTATTATTTAAAGTTATAGCCAAAGTATTCTTCTACTTCTTTGATTTGAAGGCTAACTCATTCATAATTTTTTTTTTTTTTTTTGGTTTTTGTTGAGAAACATGGTAGAGCAGAAAAAAGAAAGAATTGAAAGTGAAATCTAAAATTGTGTATTGATAAAATGAGAAAGGTTGATACAATAGAACCACAATATGATTTATATCGTGAGAGAAAATGTAACTGACTACCATAACCTTCTAACTAATTCTAATTATAAACTAACAAATTCTATATACTCTAACACCCCCCTAGCAAGCTGGAGGGTGCATACATTAGCATCTCCAGCTTGGGATGAAAGTGCATTACAACAAACCAAAAAAAAAAAAAAAAATACAATGATAATATTGATAAAGGCAACAAGATGCTGAAAGTAACAAATGTTGGTGAGGGCTGAGGTCCATAGCACTTCTTTTGGTGTCTCCACAACTCTCGTCCCAACTAGAAGCAACCATCAATACCAATGAAGAGAAATGCTTAATCACTCAAACAGAAGCTACCCAACCTTAGAGCTTAACCACTTGGCAGAAGCAAACATCAAAGTCATAAGGCTATTAGGAAGAGGTTAAAGCCATAGGGCTATCAAAAAATCCCAAAATAGGGAATACCAAATTTCAATGTCAACTCTGAAATCAAATGTTGAAGCACCAAGCAAAAGCTATCATCCATGCTTAACCACTTAGCAAAAGCAAATCGAAGGCGAAAACAACAAATGCTTAACCACCTCAAAAGGTAGAAGCTTAACCACAGCATAACCATCTAGACAGAAACCATTTCTGAAGCTTAACCAACAAGACAGAGGCGAAAACAAAGGCACATCAAGCCAAATCAACAAATCTTCTCCAAGAACTAAACATGCCAATGTTGGCTGAACCATTATCAAACCATGAAAAACAGAGATTGCTAACATCAGAACCAATGTCCAACACAGCAGAACATCAATCCAATAACCGTAGCAAACACTAACCAAGAAGAACCAATTCTGATCTAGACATGGCAGAAGCAAACAATTAAAAATGCGCAAAAACAAAAATAAGCATCACCGCCACCACTCTTGTCGTGGATGGAGAAGCAGAACAAACCTGAATAAAAAACAATGAAAAAGCTTCCGAATCTTGAATTCAAGAACGAAGGTAATAACATCAAGAACCAATCAAAACACCAGAGAAATTCAAACAAAATCAAAGCCAAGGCAGAGGAATCACAAATCTTAGCTTCCCAGCCAAAGAAATTTGATGCAAAAAAAAAAAATGCAATCACTAATCAGAACGTAACTAACAAACCAGATCACAAATCATGCTGAAAAGTGTGAACCGCTGTGCCAGATGCTAAGACTGACCAAATCGGAGAAGACAAAGTAGATCGAAAAGCACTAGCGATGCCGGAAAACCAGATCCATCGAAGATGAAGCAGTTCCAGATCTGAAGAACCGCACCAAGGAAGACGAGCCAGCGTCGAACCAGTGAAGAACACGAACGATGTGAAACCGGATCTGACGATGACAAGATCCGGCAGCGACGAACCAGATCGATCTGAAACTAAGGAAGACGATTTGGAACTTGGAAGAGAAGGACCACGCTGGAAATGTGAACAGAACAGGCGAAGAACCATAACCAGCGATGGAGAATGGAAGACGAACGGCAGCAAGGAAGAGCCACCGTGAACCAGAAAGCATGAACCGAGACAGTGATGGATCGACGGATTTGAAACTCGAAGAATGATGAACACGACGGCGGCGGCGGCGGCGGTGATGACTAAGCCTTCTCGAGATCGTGGTGGTAGCACTAAGAGAACAGGAAATTGATCTTGAATGTGAAAAAGAGAGAAATATAAAGAAGGAAAAGGTGTTTGGAAGAGAGGAAAATATGAGAAAATAAAGGAAAGTATGAGAAAAAGTTGCTCTCTAGAGAGACCTCAATGCAGCGGAAATGAAGCTTTCAAGGTGGATGTCAAGACTCTGATACCATGTTGAGAAACATGGTAGAACAGAGAAAAGAGAGAATTGAAAGTGAAATCTAAAATTGTGTATTAATAAAATGAGAAAGGTTGATACAATAGAACCATAATATGCTTATATAGTGAGAGAAAATGTAATTGACTACCATAACCTTCTAACTAATTCTAATTATAAACTAACAAATTCTATATACTCTAACAGTTTTTGGCAAAAAGAAAACACTAACTACTGGTAAAGGGGTCTTGAGTTTAGAGGAAGCACTTCGGCAATCTAACTCGAGAAAATAAGGTGGGCATAGACAGAAAGCGGAACTCATGGATGAACTCACGCTGCTTAATGAGCATTTGTTCCAATCAGTCTGAAATTTAAGTATTGAACAGCTATTGATGCCGGATTCTATCGGTTCAGATTTTTAACTCTGCTTGGTTGAAATTCATCTGTTGAAGATTCGTACAGCTACCAAAGCGTCCTTTGGAAAAACCAGTGGGTTTTGTACAAAGAAATTAGGGTTTAATCGTGTCAAACATCTATTCAGTTGTTGACTTTCTGAAAGATCAATTAAAAGTTTAACTAAATAGTCGGAAATTTCTGTTTATAATGCGCTAAAATAACGGGTCAAGATTTTAAGAAAATACTCTTAACACTGTGAATTGTTATTTGGCAGTCGAGATTTTAAATTTCTATCCACAACTTTAATTACAATCACAATATTGTAATTTTAGAGTTCATAATACTCTTTCCGTTCACTTTTAATTTTTTTTTTATTTTTTTGTCACAGATTATCTGTAATATAAAAATATTAAGGAAATTTTAAAAATTAACATTTTTTTAATTTGTACCTTTATATTCATTTTCCTAACTAAATGTAATAACTAAATCTCGGTAATATATTTTTAATTCTTTTATGTCAAAAAAAGGAACTTAAAAGATACTCGTAAATAGAGGGAGCGAAGTACTGCAATTTCCAAGTGCTCTATTGTACTATACAAGGGAGGTTTTCAAAATGTGAAATACTAGCTGTACATAAGTTGTAGCGACATGTGATTTGATATAAAAATATTTTAAAGAATGATATATTTTTAATGCACCTTATTTAATATAATGTATCAAGTATCTTATAAATCTAAAATAAAGATTGAATGGTATATTGATGCTATCATCCATTATGATATATGATAATCCACTCTCTTCTTCTTCTTCGTACTCTATCACTCCCTTATGGTCTCCATCTCTTAAACCCCTTCCTCTGTTGCCTTTCATTTCCCGTTGTTGGCCTCCCATTCCCCTCTGCTCCCACCGCCAACCACCACCAATTGCAGCCTTCATATCAAGCCCACATTCTCTTCTATCCCCACCAACCCATCTTCAAATGCAACATCTCTCTTCCACTAGTCACTTCAACTCATCAAAAAATGACCAATACCAACAACAACAACAACAACAACAATGCAATCCTCTAGATGAGATCGCCATTGCTCGGCCACCCTTCATCATTGACCTTTGCAGCACCATCACCACTTGTCTCCATGCATCCTCACCAGTGGGCAGACTGTGGATCTACTTGGGAAAAATACTTGTTTTACTTGGCCAAGACTCTTTGATTTCACAAGAAGATGGAAAATTTGCTATGTGCTTGATTCCTGCTTTCTTTGCTTGTGCAACACTTCACGCCTTGATTCGGTTCTTTCATATGCATAGTTTGATTAGCCCCTTTGTCATAAGTGCTTTTGCTGCTCTTTGTTCTATGTAGCATTTTGTTGGCTACTTGTTTTTAAATTCAAATTAGGTAGTTTAGGAGCAGCATTTTTTATTGACAGGTGGATTGGGCTGGGAGGTTGATGGTGGATCTATTTGGGTGGTGGTTGATGAAGCAGAGAAAGACAAAAAATGACAACCTTAGGGGATTATTAGAATGCACCATCATCATTTAGATACACAATATTCTAATAATTTAGATTCAAAATACTTATAAAATGCGTGAAGTATTGTGACACCATTTAAAATGTGGTGCTCTATAAAATGACGCAAAGAAATTAAAACTAAATAAAATTGGATTTTAACTATGAACGATGTACTATATCGATGGCGACGCACCTTTTTGGGATTCAAATTACCCGTCTCTTTAAAGTATGCATTGTATCCGTCGCATTAAATGTAATTTACTTTTGGTCGCAAGGCAACCTCAATTGACACCCTTTATTGGCCATGTACATGAATAAGACAAGAAACGGGCTTACAAACCTGTACTAGTAGTAATAATTAAGCGTTCCAACATTGGGAGAAGTAGCTTAGAAACTTGAGTACATTTCATCTGGACCTGCAATTGTGCAATAAAGATAACTAAATAAAATGACAAACAAACAAATTGATACTTTTGGTGGGTGATGGTTGCATTGCCATGCTCATTTTCCCATGGATCTTCCCAAGCTTTTCCACTTGAGTGCCAACTTTGATAGTGTCTTTGTGGATGGCCCATCTTCCATTACAGCACAAGCAGCAGCATCTTTGAGTTCTTTCATTCTCCTCCGAATTTCTTCACCCTCCAAACCCTGCATGAGACTCTTTATGAGACTAGCTATCTCCTCCTTCACCACAATGCCATTATTGCTACCACCTTTTGGCCTCACAGCAACTTTAAGGCCATCAGTTACCATAGCCGCATTGGTTCTCTGTTCAGCAAACAGTGGCCATGCTATCATTGGCACTCCCTTCACCACACTCTCAAGAACCGAATTCCAGCCACAGTGAGTTAGGTATGCACCAATTGACTTGTGACTAAGGACTTCAATCTGTGGTGCCCAACAAGGCATAACCAAACCCTTCCCTTTTGTTCTCTCTAAGAACCCTTTTGGCAAAAAATCCAAAGGGTCCACGCTATCATCACTTAGGTAAGTAGCACTGGCCCTGTCATTTGGTGCTCTCACATTAACCCATAAAAATCTGTGCCTGCTCAATTCCAATCCCAAGGCAAGCTCACTGATCTGATCTTGTGAGAGTGTGCCACCACTCCCAAAGGACACATAGAGAACCGAGTTAGGTGGCTGATTGTCCAACCATAGTAAACAATCCCACCGAACTTTCTGACCAATTGACCCGGTTTGTGTAATGGGTCCAATTGGATACACAGGAGGGTTACCAGTACCTTCTTGGGACAGTGCTCTAATTGCTCCTTCTTCCATTTCCATGAAACTATTCACTAGGATCCCATCAGCCAAAAGATACCGCTTGCACCTGTAAAGATACAACTTGTATGCCAAACTAGACCTATCCTGAACACTATTTGGGAGATCTATGCCATGGACAGATATGCAACCAGGAATCTCTATGGGTTTGGGATAATCCCTATACTCACAAGGCACAGTCTCATCAAGCTTTGATGATTGTAGGCACAGTGATAGCAACATAGCCGAACAAGCAAAGTATATGTAGGACAAGATGTTGAACTCCTTACCGAATTCAAGTGCCTCATGTGCTATAGCATCAACAACCAAAGCGACAAGATTGCAGGAGCTGGTGCTTATGAGGGTCTCCAATGCTTCACGTATGAATGGCATAGAGCGAGAGACTGCAAGTGAAAGTTGAGCTTCGAGGGAAACTGAATTCTTGAGACCATCAAAGTTCACTGGGGGAAGGAAGATGCAGTGTATGGTTGGAGGGAGGGAATCAAAGAACGGTTTGGAGGCAGTGTTGGATGAGCCAAGCGTGGGAATGATGCACGTGACATGGAAGTGGCCTTGGTGTAGATGAAGGAGTCGCTTTGCAAACTCAAGGATTGAGACTTGGTGTGAAAAGGCTGGGATTGAGACAAGGGCTATGTGTGTTCTTGCTTCTTCCATGGGAAGAACCTGGCAATGTAGCAACTTCCTCCGAATAGGACAAAGACAATTCTAGACACTGGACTCCAGAAATGTCTACGTTTGCTTTCAGGAAATGCACGTGAAGCATTTATGATTATTAAATTAAATTGGAGGACTTCGGGCAATTTTCTAAGTGCTGCGTAATTTATGCATATAAAATATTATAGTAATGATATATATTCCTAATTTTAAGATAAAAAAATAATAAATATGTTTTATATTTTTAAAATAATAAATATATTCGTAAATATTTTTTTTATGTTTAATAATTAAAAGTTTTATTAATAAAATATTTTAGTAGATGTATTATTAATTAAAATATTACTATAACACTTCTATAATTTTTCAGTTTTAGAATGCACTTAGTAGGACTTTTTTTTTTATATTAATAATAATAAAATTTAAATTTAATGATGATCTCGTACATATTATTTAAATACTTTATTATTAATTCACTTTTACTAATTTTATGGGATAGATTCGTGAATTAAAATATACATAAATTTATTTCATAAATTTTTACTCTTATTTAATTTTTTATTCAAATCAAATATAAATTTAGAAAAAAAAATTTAAAAATTATTTATTTTTTATATAAATTTTTTGTAAAAAATTGAAAAATATAATATTTTTGATAAAATTTTAAAAATACAATATTTTTATATTTTTTTTTTCTCATTTTTTTTCTCTTCCGTCTCTTTTTCTTTTGTCTTTTTTTTTCTCTTCACTTTTTTTTCTCTCCTCTCTCCACTCCCCCCTCCCCCCACACTCTACTCCCTTTCTCTCTCTCTCTTTCTTCTCCCTCTCTCTCACGGTCACAATCACACACACTCACTCTTTTTATTTTTTATTATTTTTAAAAAACAAATTTGGTTCTCTCTCAATCATATTTATTTTTTAAAAATAATAAAAAAATAAAATTTTGTTCTCTTTTCACTGAATTTATTTGTTAAAAATAATAAAAAATAGAATTCAGTTTTCTTTCAATCGAATTTATTTTTTAAAAATAATAAAATCCAAATCTCTCTTCACTGGATTTATTTTTTAAAAACAATAAAAAAATAAAATCCGATTCTCTCTTTATCAGATTTGTTTTAAAATCTCATATTTATCTAATTTTATCAAAAATTTTATATATTCTCAATTTTACTCTCAAAATTCTATATTAAAAAAATCACCCTCATTTAAATGCTTGTTTTATTATTTTAAAAATGAAATTTAAAATTGTGAAATAAAAAAGAATATAATTTTTTTTTTCATTTTTCGCAATCGGTTTCTCACGAGTGATATTTTTTATTCGTTTTCATGGTATAACCAGCCTTCAGAAAAAAAAAATAGCAGCGGGATAGGTGGTGGCATGGATGCTCGGCAGCTCGGGGACCAACTTGATGTCGTATTGCTACATGTGTTAAGAGATTTATATTATTTTCTTTAAAAGTATGCTACCCATTAAAAAAAAATTAAAATGTTGATGAAATATAAGAATAATTGTCGAAGACAGTACAATAACCAGAACCATTCATTTATCTAAAATTCGACAAGAATATCATATTATTACATAAATTAATAAAAATTCTAACTTCTAAAAATTTTTATTTTCTTTTTTCATCCCACCAATTATTAATTATCTAAATAAGAACTATAATATTATAAGTGTGTTTGTTTATTTTTTTGGTAAAAAATTACTTTTTTTAATTAAAAAATTAATTTTTATATATTTGAGTATTTTTTTAAAAATAATTAGAATTTAAAAAAAATATTTTCAGCTTTTTTATAAAAAATTAAAAAGAATAGTTTTAAAAAAAAAATTAATTTTTAATTTTTTTAATTATATATAAAATTTAAATTTTATAATCACTTTTTATAAAAATTAAAATAAAAACACATTATATATGCCATGATGATTGAATTTACTTATTTCTTTTTAAATAAAATTAACGGAGTTGGATTTCTTTTTTATATTTGTTTAAATATCTCCATTGTGATTTTTTGGTTAATATCCTTATTTAATATAATATTTCAATATGGCTTTTAAGTTACTTTTATTCTGTTAGAATAAAAATAATAAAGAAATATTTATCTTCGATAAGCTCGAGTTAGGGGCATTTATTTAATTGAATTCATCTTATGAATTCAGAGATTCAAACTAAACTAATAAAATTGATTCTGATATATTCAGGTAATTAATTTATTTTAAAATAAAATCAAATAAAATTAATTATTATTGATTCAATTTTAAATTTTTTTATTTTTTAACTCAATCACCCAATCACTCATCCCAATTGTCCAATCAATTATTTATTTTTAAAATTTTATACTTAAATTTTTAATAATAAAGTCACCTTTTTTTTTTTATCTTTTTTAATCAAATCAATTTGATTCAAATTTATTAAAAATATTTTTAAAAACCAAACCAACATCCAATCCAATTAAATTCAATTCTTTGAATTTATTTTTCACCAAAACCTGAACTAAACGACTTGTTTACACTCTAGCTCTAGTCAGACTTTATGTAGAGTTTCCTTACCCAACATCAAACCAAATTAATCTTATTAATTGAGTTTGTATGGAAGAGTTTCCTTACCTAACTTCAAATCAAATTTAATCTTATTTATTGAGTTTAGCTAATCTTCATCCTGGTTAGTCTGAGCACCGTTTGGTTCATATTAATTAATAATTAATATTTACCTTGTTTCACATTAATTTAAAAATCTCATCTATTTTATTTTTATTATTTTGTCTAAATCACTAATATATAGAGTTTACTAGATTCCAATAATTTTAGTTTAAACTATGTCGATCTATTATGAAAATAATTTTTTTAACATTATTATTTTTTTATTTAGAAGACTAAATCTAAGACTTTGTTTAAAGAAAAGAAGTATCATACTATTGAATCAATTAAGAGTTATTTTTTTTCTTTTTTATTTACTCGATGATGAATTAACTTAAAATGAGAAATTTTACTTGCCATTTTTTACATATTTAATAAATAAAACTAACTTATGTTAAAAAATCATTTTTAAAATAGTATAATATTTTTGAATTTATTTATTTATTTATACATTTAATGTATGTGTTTTATACATAATTTGTAAAATTCTCTCTCTCTCTCTCTCTCTCTCTCTCTCTCTCTATATATATATATATATGTATGTATGTATTATAAAATATTTAATTTAACATTTTGTGTTATCATTAATAGCTTCATAGAAAAGCTTAACTTTAATATATTGTGAATATAAAATATTTGCACTATAAATATTCGTAAAATGTCAAAAGAAGGCTGCAACATCCCCATTTTCTTAAAATGACATCATAGAAACTTCAAATTATTTTTCCTAATTAAGCAGTGTTATGCCATGACAATCCTCATCCTTAGAACTATAGGATAGTAAAATATTGCCGTTTAAAATATGGCACTGCCATATGTTAAAAATTAAGAAATAACATAGTTGTCCCGATGAACTTTTATTATTTGCATTATTGCCCAAAACTTTTAGAAATTATACTTTAACTCCATAAGATTATTTCCATAATGACCCTAGGATTTTTTAGAAAATAATATTTAGATCCCTGTATCTATAGAATTAACATAATAGGATTTTACCCAGAGCAGAATCCCGTAACAGAGGCACAGAAATCTAATTCTTGGCCAATTGGGCTAGAAGTGTCTACATATGAAATGATGTGGGATGCCCCTAGACTTGCCCAAAATTACGAAAATACCATTAGCTACTAAAAATAGAAAATGAAAAGGCCCTAAATTTGCAAAACAATTAACTTCCGTTGTTAATCGATTTATTCGGTTTTGATAGTCATGTAAGGGTAATTAGAAGTTAATTATAGGTTAATTAAAGAGATTAGGCTTAGTAACAATTAGAATAAAAATATAGAAAATCTCACAATTATTTACTAGTGTTTTGTCAATTTGAAAGAAATCAGTAAATATTCGGTATTTTATACTGTCAGAATCGAATCAATAGAATTTTACACTGAAAACCCTAAGATGGGTGGCTAAGATTCAGCCACCCTCACCCCTTACTAGTGGCGCCATATTCAGCCACACAAATAGGGGAAAAAGTGGCCAAACCTTAACCACTAAAGCCACCAACCACCCACTATGATGAAGGCCAAATAATCCTCACTTTTTTTCCCTTATCATTTTAGGCAAGAGGAGGCAGACCACCCTCCCCCATTTTGCTCTCTATTTCATCCTTTCCCTCTTGCCTCTTCATTCTACACAAGCTCCTACTCCTAAGGCTTTCATTTTCAAGTCCAAACTCTAAATTCAAGGTAGAATTCTTACTCTTTGCTTGATTTTAATGATAGGTAGCTGATTGGGTCTGAGCTTCTCCTTCTTATTATGATGTTATTTGATGATCTTATGACATATTTCAAGTGATTAAAGATGGATATTCTTGGTTTGGGATGGTTAATTAGGCAAAAACTCAAAGAAGAACAAAAGTAAGGTTGTTAGAAAATAGAAACCCTATGGCATCCTTACTTTCAGAGTGTACGGCCTTGCACATAGCCATTAGAATTTAATCAAACTAATTTTAAATGAAATTATACATTTTGAGCTTTCCAAAAATATAAATTATAAAGCCATTGGATAAGTATTGAGTGAGATATGATTTTTTGAAATTTATTCTAGATTTTTATCTCTAGATCTGACTAGAGTGGCTTGTATAGAGCATAACTTGCCCTATACAACTTCAAACTGAGTGCAACTAAATTTGTTAGAAAGCTTACACATAGAAAAATATTCTATAAAAATTTCAGAGTCAGATTAGATCATTGTTACTCCCAATAAATCATTGTAGTTGCCCTATGTTCTAACTGGGTTAGAACAGGGTAATTCAAGTTAGCCAACTTCAAGAGCTCATAACTTGAGCTCTACTTATTCAAAAGAAATGAAACTTATTGGAAATAAAAGCTAATTTAGTTAGCATTAAAATGATGCAGGCTTCATATGAATCCAATAAGATTCTTATTTTTGGTGGATTTTTACTCTTTAGTACCCAATTCTATCCAATAATAGGGTAGACCTAGGTTAAATCTTAATAACTAGAGTTATACTTTGCAAAACTTAATGGGACTAAAGAGGTTAAAAACTAAACAAATAACACTTCAACATAATAAAAATTCAGAATTTAATACATTAAGTAAAAATTATGGCATAATTTACAAGACTGGGCAGAATCTAGGACATAAAGCAGGATAAGCAACTTTAGGAAATAGCAAGCTCTTGAACTCAAACTTGTAAACTTAGCTAGTTTCTTTGAACAAAACTCTTATTAAACCATTGAAAT